>JAWPHD010000697.1:387500-413231 GCA_037043455.1 Cyrtodaria siliqua
TAAATAACACAGCTATTCAAAATGTAAAAGTACAAAAGTTACTAGGCATATACTTTAATGAATCATTATCGTGGACAATTCATAATCTAAAACATGCAATAAACTTGTGTCAAAAATTAATCTATTGAAACGGATTTCTTATTATCTAACCTATGAAATGAAGAAACTTTTCTATAACTCTTATATTATGTCTACTTTGATTATGGTTGTATAACATGGGGCCAAACAAATAAATTCTCTATCAATAGAATACTTAAAATCCAGAAGAGGGCCGCACGAATCATTCTCGCGAAACCTAGAAAAACACCGTCTAAACTAATGTTAAAGGAACTCCAGTGGCTTACCTTTCAACGCAGATGTGACGATCACACATGAGTTATGATTTATAAATCACTTAACAATTTAACTCTGGATTACATAACCAATTTAATAACCTTCTCTTCAAATTAACTTAAGATCTGCTGCTAGGCAGGATATAGCTTTTTAAAACATAAAACAAATATTCTTCAATATACTTTTGGATATTCAGGAATGGTAGTTTGGAACATGATTCCCGTCGACATAAGAACTTCACATTCTTTAATTACATTTAAGATTAAATACAAATCCTTTCTTTTAATGAATGAATGAAACTCCATTGTATTTTGTAACCTTACATTACAAGTATAATAAATGTGTCTGTCTGGTTGAAGTTATATATTGATGCGTGTACTGTTTTATCTTTCACTTTATGCATTTATTGTAACATTGTGTAGTTTTATAGATGGCCATATTTTAAACAAGACTTGTATTTTTTTTGTAATTGCTATGTCTTAATAAGTTACCTTCTTGAAATAAAGTTATTATTATTAATATTATTATTATTATTATAAAGATGTCCAAAAACTCTTGACTTAATTTTGGCAGAGTTATGCCCCTTTTCATATAACTTTAACTTTAAAATTTATCAAATGTATTTGTTTTATACTTAGTGTAACCATTCACTGGGGTCAACCCTCACATTCCTACCCACACACACCCCTATCTTTAAAGTAGCTATCCTGCCAACAACAGCCAAAGTGTACAGATGTTCACCATTTCTAAACCTACTGACGATGATATATATATACATTTTTTTTTTTTTAATCCCCCGCCATTCAAAGAATGGTGAAGGGGCATATAATGTTACCCCAGTCAGTCCGTCTGTGCGTCCGTGCAAAAACAATGTCCACACTCTAACTTAGCTAAATGTTATCAGATCTTTTCCAAACTTGGTCAAATAGTATATGGGCACAATGTCTCGGCCAAGTTCGATTTGCGGCCCCATCAACCATTTAGTTCCAGAATTACAGCCCTTGGAATAGTAAAAAATGCCCATTGAAATAGTAAAAAATTCCAAAATGGTATCCCAAAATTGGGTAATTGTTATTCAATCTTCTCCAAACTTGGTCAAATTGTATTTTTCAGCCCAATCGCCCCAGTACTTCCAGAGTTATGCCCCTTGAAATGGTAAAAATTCATGAATTAAATATTATAGCGGGGGCATCCGTGTCCCACGGACACAGTTTTAGTTCTTATAGTATTCTTGGCACTCAGCTAGACAGACTTGTATGCATTGGAGAAATAATGGAAGACATCTATCAAATTTATGTTTTATGTTTTATATACTGTCATTATGCAAGTATTGAATTTGGGAAAAACCTGTCTTTCATCTGGATATTAAACACTTTACGTTAGGTTAAGGTTAACGAGGTGAAGCACTTTAAACTGCCCTTGTTTTCATATCTGATCAAAGATAGTAATGTTATATTCAATCAGTAATTGAACTCCATTCAACTTGCACTTCAACATGATTATAAAGTACGCTACTTGAAGGGGATAGAAGGCGGATATGAAAACACATTTAACTGATTTATATACAGTATATCATTATATGTCTAATAGCACGTGTGTATAGTAAGTTTTATTATATTTCATCATTTAATAGTAACATGTTTAACTTGCACGTTAAATAGCAGTTCTGCCAACTATTGTGTGACTTCAGTTGCGATGTTTTAATTATCTCCCATCTGAATACAGTGCTTCTCAATGATTGGCTGAAAATGCTTATTGACCAAGTGCTAATTCTGCATCTCTTTAATTATCTCCCATGCTTATATAGTGCTTCTTAGTGATTTTCTCGAAGTGCTTAATGACCAAGTGCCAATTCTGCATTTATTTAATTATCTCCTATGCTTATATAGTGCTTCTTAGTGATTTTCTCGAAGTGCTTATTGACCAAGTGCCAGTTCTGCATTTATTTAATTATCTCCCATGCTAATATAGTGCTTCTTGGTGATTTTCTCAAAGTGCTTATAGACCAAGTGCCATTTCTGCATTTATTTAATAATCTCCCATGCTTATATAGTGCTTCTTAGTGATTTTCTAGAAGTGCTTATTGACCAAGTGCCATTTCTGCATTTATTTAATAATCTCCCATACTTATATAGTGCTTCTTAGTGATTTTCTGGAAGTGCTTATTGACCAAGTGCAAATTCTGCATTTATTTAATAATCTCCCATGCTAATAAAGTGCTTCTTAGTGATTTCCCAAAGTGCTTATTTACCAAGTGCCAATTCTGCCCCTATTTAATTATCTCCCATGCTAATATTAGTGCTTCTTGGTGATTTTCTCAAAGTGCTTATTTACCAAGTGCCAATTCTGCCTCTATTTAGTTATCTCACATGCTAATATTAGTACTTCTTAGTGATTTTCTCAAAGTGCTTATCGACCAAGTGCCAGTTCTGCATTTATTTAATTATCTCCCATGCTAATATAGTGCTTCTTGGTGATTTTCTCAAAGTGCTTATAGACCAAGTGCCATTTCTGCATTTATTTAATAATCTCCCATGCTTATATAGTGCTTCTTAGTGATTTTCTAGAAGTGCTTATTGACCAAGTGCCATTTCTGCATTTATTTAATAATCTCCCATACTTATATAGTGCTTCTTAGTGATTTTCTGGAAGTGCTTATTGACCAAGTGCAAATTCTGCATTTATTTAATAATCTCCCATGCTAATAAAGTGCTTCTTAGTGATTTCCCAAAGTGCTTATTTACCAAGTGCCAATTCTGCCCCTATTTAATTATCTCCCATGCTAATATTAGTGCTTCTTGGTGATTTTCTCAAAGTGGTTATTGACCAAGTGCCTATTCTGCCTTTATTTAATTATCTCCCATGCTAATATTGTGCTTCTTAGTGATTTTCTCAAAGTGCTTATTGACCAAGTGCCTATTCTGCCTTTATTTAATTATCTCCATGCTAATGAAGTACTTCTCAGTGATTCATATTCTCAAAGCAGGCTTATTGACCAAGACTAAGCCGAATATCACAATGTGTTGCAATGCATCCTGGGATTGTTTTAATGAATGAAATGTAATTTCGCGTACCGTTATCACATCATATTGAGTTTTATTGGGACAGCAACCTCAGAGGGAGATGAGATGAAGAATGAAGTTTGCCTCAGACATGCCTCCGCCTGGAAGCGAAGCCACGCGGGGCATTGTTTTAACCCACTAAAGCATGACTATATAGCCTTTGCGTCCTTGTAAACCCAGATCAGCCTGCGAGTAACGCACAGTCCATTATATATGTGTAGCGGTTAAGAGTTAAAGAACAAAAAGTAAAGATCAAATACAGTGACTTCACCTGGACATTATGTAGACTGAGCAGTGAATATCTGTTGTTAGTGCAATATGGTCATAAAGAATAAGGGAACATGAATGTCTGAATGTGACAAAGTGGATAACTGATCATTCTAATACACCCGCACTATATAGCCTAGTTTAAAATATCTCGTTATATTCAACGATATTTCATTGTAATTTTTGCAACGTTAGGAGAGTAAGCAAGGCTGAATGCGAAAGATTTCAGTTGTGTGCACTATTTTCGCATTTTAGGGGTATTAGAATAGAAATAGAACATCGTTTACGGTGAATTATCATGTAATATATCACGGTTTGTCGTTCATTTGTAAACAGTAAATTATTGTTTAGAACTGAACTCCAAACCGTGATCTATTACACGATAATTCACCGTAAACGATGTTCTATTTCTTAAATAAAAAGAGAAAAAACAAACTGCAGCTTGTATCATTAAACCACTATATCATCAGTACCACTTATATTATTAGTAGTAAGTTATTCATTCAGTGCAGTGTAACTATTGAATTGAATTGGGGTTTTAAGGTGCACCAACACATGAAAAGGTTATATGGCACCTAAAAGGCAAAGAAGATACAATAGTGTGGCAAAGAACCCCATATTGTATGTTGGTCATCAATCACTCTGGCATACAACACTGTAACTCACTGCCACTGGTCACACACATAGATATTTGGGACATAATAGCTACATAAATGATGAAGTGTGTGATAAACATTTATTGAGATGAAGTGTGTGATAAACCATTTATTTGCTCAACAATGTTAATACCTGACCTTAACTCACTTTTATCAGTCTGAATTGAATTTACACAAAGGTTGTAATGGCACCTAACAAGAATGTAGATGCCAGTCTCATCCTCCATTTACATCTAGATAAAAATATAGGGACTGGGCCTAGAACCTTCTAACCTGCAGAACTGCAGAGTTTCTGCAATATCTATATTAGACACTCTAGTTACAATGGAACCACGTTTCCACATTTGCATACACGATGTCATGATGGCGACCTTGAATGAGCATGATAAAAAATGACAAAATGAACATGAAGAGGGGGTCATACCCCTCTGCATGTGAGTGTGTTTGTGAGATTGCAGTGGTTGTATTCTAACCCGGCAGGGGGTGTCTTACCAGTCTGAATATATTGAATTATACAAAGCTACTTCCCTTTTACTAGCATTTATTGTCCGTCATAAATTGGCTCCTAGTCTGGTTTTGGTGAAGAGGTAATTTCCTGCTTCCTCACCTTGTAGTTTAACAATGTTGATATATTTATAGCAGATAGCATGAGACCTTGGTAATACAAACAAACAATAAACAAAGTTCATGGGAAATCCTTGACCTGCCATACTATTGTTTAAGGACATTTATACAAGGCATGGATCCAGGAAGAGGTAGAAGATGATGACTTTATTGTGTGTTCTTCACAAAACAAAAAAGTTAATAAAAATAGTTTCGTTCTGAAAAATGAATGTATATATGTTTCTCCACTCCCCTCCCCCCATCCCAAACCCACACCCACACGTACCCACTTCTTTCCCCTAAATAAAAATGGAATGAATGGTGTTATACGACACATTGACACATAAATAGGTCATAAATAAAATGGAAAAAATACATTATGCTCCCACTAAAATAAGACAAATTAAGTTCTAAAATCCTTGATCTGCCCATGTATCCTTTCATAATTTTCCATTGCCAAAATGTTGAGATTTTAGCTTGCATTAAATGGTCGGAGTATTAACTTTCATACCCCATCCAACGCCTTCTCCAAGAAGCGAAAAAGGCAGGGGTATGAACTAAAACCTTAATTTCAACATAAAAAGTTTGCATATTGTACAATTAAAACATTTAATCGGTAATTTTAAACAGGTTATCACATTTTTTTCAGTGAAAATGTTTTTAAACGTGTTTTATTGTCGAAATATCGGCTATAATATCGTGCTAATATAAGCTTTCCCATCGCTTAATGGAATTAAGACGGGACCACATAATGTTTTCACTAGGTGATAAAATGTGTGTTACTCAGTTTTTAAGTTTTTATTCTTAGGTTCTATAGTAAAATAATCTTTGGCAGAGTAAAAATTATGATAATTTTAAAGATTCAACTTTGAAAAAAGATACGTAATTTATATTGATTTAATTTGCATAAAATTAATGTGCATGAAATATGCCGAGTCTGTAAATACCTTTACTTAGTTGAACATCTAGGATAAAGACCGAGTTTATCACCTACCAGAATGTAGAGCTGTGTTAAATTTCTGGTTACTGATTTGTCAGTTTATCGTGATGATGCTTTATCAAAATTATGAATACAGGGATGTTCGAAAATTAATGCAACCTGTCAGTTTTCTCTGTGATCTGAAATTTCCATTGGACAAATTTAGCCTTCAAAAAAATCCCCTTTTGCCTTAATACACATTTTGAATGTTTTTGCCTGACAAGGCCTCTATCTTTTCAGCTGAACTTAAGGTAACTGAACTTGCCTTAAATTATATTCAGGAATCTGATGATGACCTTTTTGTAATATTTTCTGATTCCCTTTCATCTCTTCAAGCACTGGGTAATATGAAACATGATAACCCAGTTGTGCTTCAGCTTTTAGAAAAGTACAATTCTCTTATAGTTGATAATGTTATTGTTTTCTGCTGGCTTCCAAGCCATGTAGGAATGCGTGGAAATGATAGAGCTGATAGTGCTGCTAAAGCAACATTATGTTTACATATATCTAATGCTATATTACCTTATACTGATTTTAAAAGTTGTATTAACACATTTATTCGTAACTCTTGGCAAGCCGCTTGGGATTTGTCAGTTAACAATAAACTCCATTCCATAGAACCATTACTTTGAGAATGGCGTTCTTCTAGAAGACCCATTCGTCGAGAAGAAGTTGGCCTAGTCCGGTGTAGGATAGTGCATACTCGTTTTCAGTGCATTAGGCAGACATTCAAGAACTGGGTGTGCAAATATGCAAACAGGGTGTGCAAAATAATTTGCTAACAAGTGTTACGCGCCACTTGGCGACAAATGGGTGTCTCTTGGGTAATTTATTTTCACAGATAAAGGTAAAAAAGGTGCAATTTAGACCATCTTTCTTCTATAAATGTATACAAACATAACATTATTGAGAAATTAAGAGTTGGAAGTGTTGTTTAGCAAAAAACAACAACAAAAAAACAACAATATTTTTTACCCCACCCACTCCTCCAAATATTGGCCGCGATTTTTCAAAAACGGCCCGTGCAAAAGATGGCTGCACGATTGACTGGCTAATACACTGCACGTTATACTCATTCATATTTATTACAAGCTGAGCCATTACCAGAATCATCAATGTATACCCTGCTTTGCACCGTTAACAGTCAAACACATCTTGTTGGAATTTAATTGAATTGGGGTTTTAAGGCGTACCAACACATGAAAGGTTATATGGCGCCTAAAAGGAATGAACATGCCAGGCTCATCCTCCATGTACATCGAGATAAAATATGGAGAACGGGCCTAGAACCGTCTCACCCTGAACTGCATAACTATATATATTTACTTGTTTGTATACCCGTTGACGGGCAATTTCCAGACTGTATAAATTATTATAATGTGTTCTTATATATATTTACTTGTTTATATACCCGTTGACGGGCATTTGTTCTTCATCATTCGTCGTTTTTTGCGCACAATATGACCTATTTATGTCTCGACATGCCGTAAAACACCATTCATTCATTCAATATTTTTATCCAGTTTTTGAAACAATTATGTACTCACTTTGGGTACACCAAATGGGAACTGATATACCACAGCACCCAAAGCTTGTCTGGATGTATATATTTTACCTGAGATGTGTATAACTTTGGAAGAAAAAATAATCACAAAGGGCTTGGTCTGGGGAATAAAGTGAGCGAGACAATACATTTACTACTTTTTCCACTTTCAAAAGTTCAACCATAACAGAGGACTTGTGTGCAGGAGTGTTATCATGCAACAAATTCACATAACTTAGCCCTGACTTAGGCTGTTGATTTTGAAAGGTCATTTTCAGTAAAGAGCTATTATCATTACTTGATCGTTGTCGTCATTGTCGTCGTTGTTGGTTAAAGTTTGTATGTAAACTTGTATCTCCCAAACCACTTAACATAATGAATTGAAACTTCACACGTGTATTCAGCATCATTAGATGACACCTCTGAACCAGGTTCTATTACTCATGCTTTTATTTTAACAAAATTATGGCCCCTTTCATACTTAGAAAACTCAAAGTTAAAGTATTTACACTCTCCCGTTTTACTGAGTTGACAGTACGGTCAGTGTGAGGTTTGGTGCACCCTAGAACCTGGTTTAAACCCCAAGTGGGTGCACCCTAGAACCTGGTTTAAAACCCCAGTGGCCTTTTTTGCCACTGACCGTTCCAAGGTGGTAGCCCTATTGTCAACCCTTTTGTGTTTGTGATGTCTTATTTGGCCTTTTATTCATCTTTAAATTTGTTCTTTGTTTCTGTGTGTGTTTGTGGTTGACTGTTGTCCTTGAATGCTGCTTTTCCTGTTCGATTTTTATATCTATTTTTGTATGTAAGCTTGGTTAAAGTTTGTATGTAAGCGTGTATCTCCCAACCACATTATATGATGGATTGAAACTTCACACATGTATTCAGCATCACTAGTTGACACCACAGAAGTCAGGTGATATAACTCTTGCTTTTATTTTGTCAGAATTATGGCCCTTTTCCTACTTCGAAAACTTGGTTAAAGTTTGTATGTAAGCTTGGTTAAAGTTAATATGTAAGCTTGTATCTCCCAAACCACTTTACGCAATGGATTGAGACTTCAAACATGTACTCAGCATCATTAGATGACACCAGAGAGTTGATATAACTATTGCTTTTATTTTGACAGAATTATGGCCCCTTTTATTCTTAGAAAACTTGGTTAAAGTTTGTATGTAAGCTTGGTTAAAGGTTGTATGTAAGTTTGTATCTTCCAAACCACTTTACACAATGGATTGAAACTTCACACATGTATTCAGCATCATGACACCACAGAGTCGGGTGACGTAACTCCTGCATTTATTTTGACATAATTATGACCCCTTTCATACTTAAAAAACTTGGTTAAAGTTTGTATGCACGCTTGTTTCTCGCAAAGAACTTAACATAATAGATTAAAATTTCTCAAATGCAGTGGGCATCATAACACAACACACTGAGCCAGGTTCTATAACTCTTGCATCTATTTAAACAAAATTATGGCCCCTTTGTGCTTATTAAGAAATTTGGTTAAAATTTGTATATAAATTTGTATCTCGCAAAGTACTTTACATAATGGATTAAAACTTCACACAACTTCACACAACTTCACACAAGCATTGAGTATCATTAGACAACACCACAGAGCCAGGTTTTATAACTCTTGCTTTATTTTAACAAATTTATTCTTTGAAAATTTGGTTAAAGTTTGTATGTAAGCTTACATCTCCAAAAGTACTTTACATAATGGGTGAAACTTCACATATGTATTGGGCATCTTGTATAGCCCATGTTTTTATTATAACACAATTAGGGCCCCTTTTATTCTTAAAAATCTTGGTTAAAGCTTGTATGTAATTGATGGCAACCTTGTTTAATTTCTCCAAAGTCGGGCATCTGCACCGTTGGCGGTGCTCTTGTTATAGTACTTGCCTGTGACCCCCTTTACCTTTGGGACAGCTATTCATATGACTGGCCTACTTCGTTTTGGCTCATAAAAATGAACCCAGGTCTCGCCTCAAGTAACGAAGTTAGGAAACACCTTTTTATTATAATCGGGACATTTTTTCAAAAGTTGTTTAACCATTTTCACCCTAGTTCACTTCTGGTCATCAGATAGCAAATGTTGGATCCACCTTGCACTTATTTCCCTAAGCCTGAGGATTTTCTTTAGAATGGCATGAATAGATGCTAAATAAAGACAAGTTGGCCTTTTGGGCTATCTGCCTTACAGTATATAACAGGTGTCTTTGTCAGTGATTGACTTGGTTTTATCAATCCTTGATTTAGTGGTTGCAGTCTTTGGTCTTCCAGTATGTTTGGTATCTTTGACTGACACCTGACCAGAGGAGAACTTAGCAACCCACCTGCAAACAGTTGTAAAAGACAGTTTACTATCTCCATACCACAAATTTCTTCATGGATGAGTTTCGCCTTTAAACCAACCATTTTTATAAGCCCGTACTTCAAGGACATTTTCCACTCTTTTACCTGTCATTTTTAATGCAATGTGTATGATGCACTGTAAAGCAATCACAATTGCAAAAGAACTGGTTGATCGATTTAGGTGACATTTACATGTATTATCAATAAATGTTTAGTCTACCATTTTGCACTAGTTTTATTCACGAAATAAACGGGAACACGAGCTAGTTGCATTAATTTTAGCATATGAACAATTATTTAATTAGTGATTCGAACCTAGTTTGACAATAAAACATGTTTACAAACATTTTTTACTTAAAAAATGTGATAACCTGTTTAAAATTGCCTATTAAATGTTTTAATTTGACAATAAGCCGACATTAAGATTTTATTTCATACTCCAGCAAACCCCGTTTTCGCATCTTGGAGAAGGGGTTGGATGGGGTATGAACGTTAATACTCGGACACCGTAATACATACTGTTATGAAATTGCCTAAATTTTGTACAGTAATCTGTTTTTCAATAAATACTACACTTTATATTAATTTCACAATCGCGACTTTGTTCTTTTACCTTAGCTCAGATTTTGTAACTGTAACTGCCTAAAAATTGCATATGATATCTTTTTATAATGTTTTTTCTCTCCATATAAATACCTTCCTTCATTGAATGTATCTCCATAACTTTTATTTTTATCATATGTAAATTATGTCTTGGGGTCTTGAATTCAGTGAACTTCAAACACTTAAAAATAATCCATTTTTCTTTCCAAACTCATAAACCAATCAATTTATATTCATAAAACTTGGTACACATATCAAGGTAGCGGTCCTGTGGTGTCTTTTGAAATAAAACAACATAATTTGCCAGTTACATGAAAAATCTTTAAAAATGGAGTTTTTTTCCAGGCTTGATATATATTTATTTATATAGCTCAAAAAATGTGCGGGATCCCACTGATATTCCCAATCATATCTGAATCCCACTTACATGCATACAGGTCACATACAACTGTTGATTTTCCCATAGGCCTGTATTATAGCCTTTTAGGGTTACCCTAATTTCCCTATATCTCGTGCCATTTAATGAGGAACTTTTTTTTTAGCTAATCTCTTCTCTGGCTCTAAAGTGACCTACCAGGATAAGGATAAGTAATTCCCACTGGGATCCCAGTGTGGTATTCCAGGGGATCCCAGTGTGGTATTCCAGTGGGATTAGGACTGATACACGGGACTGCCCGGTTTACGTCCCCATCCGTCGGACGAGGTTCCAAAGAACAAGACCTTATTTTTATTGGTTTGTTACTGAATACCCTTCAGAAATATAAATTATGGGGTTAGTAAGATTTATTGGGGGCAAGGCATTTCCGTAGTAACAAACCAAATAACTGATAAATTGCATCAAACACCCTTTTGAGGTACAAATTCGTTATTTATTATTGTTGTGCACTGACTAGTTGTTTGTGTGAACTTCTGGCTATATTTATTATTATTGTGCACTGACTAGTTGTTTGTTTGAACTTCTGGCTATGTCAGTCTAACTTTCCCACTGGGGGCGTCCGTGGCCGAGTGGTTAACGTCTCTAACTTGAAATCACTTGCCCCTCACCGCTGTAGGTTCGATCCCTCAGGGGCCTAGGAATCTTTATGTGAGGAAGCTATTCAGCTGGCTTGCGGAACGTCGGTGGTTCTACCTAGGTGCGCGCCCGTGCACGAAAATTGCCCGGAGGGGCACCTGGGGTCTTCCTCCACCAGTGAAAACTGGAAAGTCACCATATGACCTTAGCTGTTGGTGCGACTATAAAATCCAATTCAATCTAACTTTCCCACAGACATGGATTTTTTTTCATATAGAACATAATTATAGTAAATATTCCTATCTATAACTATAAAATTAGAAGTTTTGCTGAAATTTGGAATTGTATTTGAAATTGGATAGCTTAATAGACACATGAAATGTTTAGTAATGAACACCATGACAGCTTATTAATTGCCTGCCGTCCTTAAAATCTACATAGAAATATATAGGGTCACTATGTGACTGTTCTCAACCAATGAAATTCATAGAATCTGAGTGAGGTGGAATAAAATGTTAATAGTGGCCTTCTTTATGGATAAATATCAGGTTGCAAGATCAGTGATTTTGTCTTTTATTTAAGACATTCATAAAAGTATTATTATTACACATCATCTCCTCATTTTACAAGTTGTAAGGTGAGAATAAACAGATTCATCTATCCAATTTCAATGTCCATTCATCAATGTCTACTGAGTGTACAGTAAAACCAGTCCGTCCTTTCGGGGTGTACAGTAAAACCAGTCCGTCCTTTCATCAATGTCTACTGAGTGTTCAGTAAAACCAGTCCGCCCTTTTCAGGCGTAATAACAGATAGTTGGTTATCCATTTGTAGAATAAGTCCTGGATTGGTTTTTAAAGACACCTATAGTATCTTAGTGTTTTGTTGGAGTTACTGAAAAGGTATTGTTTGCTCCAGTGCGCAGCATTTGCACATGAGGCATTTGTCATGAGACATTTATCATGATGCATTTGTCATAAGATGTTTGTCATGGGGCTTTGTGTATCAGGCATTTTGCTTAAGAGGCATTAGAGAACAGCGCAGCATTTGCACATGAGGCATTTCACTTACGAATCATTTGCATATCAGGCATTTTGCTTACGAGGTGTTTGTGGACAGCGCAGCTTTTGCACATGAGGCATTTCGCTTACGAATCATTTGCATATCAGGCATTTTGCTTACAAGACATTTGTCATGATGCATTTGTCATAAGACGTTTGTCATGAGGTATTTGTGTATCAGGCATTTTGCTTAAGAGGCGTTTGTGGACAGCGCAGCATTTGCACATGAGGCATTTTGCTTACGAATCATTTGCATATCAGGCATTTTGCTTACGAGGCATTTGCACATCAGGCATTTTGGACATCAGGCATTTTACTTACAAGGCTTTGCACATAAGGCATTTGAACATGAGGCATTTTGCTTACCAGGCATTTGCACATCGGGCATTTTGCTGAGAGGCATTTGCACGTCAGGCATTTTGCTTATGGGGCATTTGCACATCGGACATTTTGCTTATGAGGCATTTGCACGACAGGCATTTTGCTTTCACGACATTTGTCATGATGCATTTGTCATAAGACGTTTGTCATGAGGTATTTGTGTATCAGGCATTTTGCTTAAGAGGCATTTATGGATAGCTCAGCACTGCATATGAGGCACACATGAGGTATTTGTCATGAGGCATTTGTGTCAGTCATTTTGCTTAAGAGGCGTTTGTTGACAGCGCAGCATTTGCACACGAGGCATTTTGCTTACGAATCATTTGCATATCAGGCATTTTGCTTACGAGGCATTTGCACATCAGGCATTTTGGACATCAGGCATTTTACTTACAAGGCTTTGCACATAAGGCATTTGAACATGAGGCATTTTGCTTACCAGGCATTTGCACATCGGGCATTTTGCTGAGAGGCATTTGCACGTCAGGCATTTTGCTTATGGGGCATTTGCACATCGGACATTTTGCTTATGAGGCATTTGCACGACAGGCATTTTGCTTTCACGACATTTGCACATCAGGCATTTTGCTTATGAGGCATTTGCACATCAGATGTTTTGCTTACAAGGCATTTAGAGGCATTTGCACATCAGGCATTTTGCTTACGAGGCATTTGCACATCAGGCATTTTGTTTATGAGGCATTTGCACATCAGGCATTTTGTTTATGAGGCCTTTGCACATCAGACATTTTGTTATGAGGCATTTGCACATCAGGTATTTTGCTTATGAGGCATTTGCACATGAGGCATTTTGCTTATGAGGCATTTTGCTTATGGGGCATTTGCACATCAAGATTTTGCTTACCGGTACAAGGCATTTGCACATCGATCTTTTTGCTTGTGAGGCATTTGCATTTCAGCCATTTTGCTTATGAGACATTTGCACATCAGGCATTTTGCTAACAAGGCATTTTGCTCAAGAGGCATTTGTGGACAGTGCATTTGAGCAGAAGGCATTTGAGGTATATATGGATCATTTAACAGAAAAAACACTGTACTGCATGGTGACTTCTTACTGCAAAGACGTCAGGGGCATATAGGTCCTTTGATATTAAAAGTGTGTGTAAACTGTAGATATTTTGACAAACTATAGGAAAATGAATAAGAAACGCGACACGGAAATTTCCGCTATATATTTTATGTACAATATGCTGCTGTTAATTGAATGGTACATGGCTATGTAAGATCTTTCCTTTCGGAAAAAAGACTAAAAACTAAAACAACACATAACACAGCAAATAGTATTCCTGCAAAGTTTCATTATTTGGCGCAAACTTAGGATGCAAAATTTTGCAAACTCTTTACCCTAAATACAGTACTCAACTGGCTCAATTTTTCAAAGAGGAACTTCAACATTTATGAAGTTACAACGTGTATAACATCATAGTTGTGTCCTTTCTCTAACTGACTGCAAACATTTTTTTTTCACAAAACATCTCTGGATTTCCTTTGAATATATATGGAATTAAATTTAAGTGTGCAGTATATACAATATATAGCGGAAATTCCCGTGTGGCGTTTCTTTTTCTTTAACTGAATGGGCCTTCAACCTAACATATTGTATGTTACCCATTTAAAATGGGAAGAAAAGAAGTGACAAGTCCTCAAAATAATCTTACTGGTAAAATGACCGAAGCAAAGAAAAAAAAGTTTAAGTCGACAACAAACATGGATAACTGTAAAGGATTGTACAACATTTAGAGATGCCATATTAACCTGGCGATGCAGATTTGTTAATTGCACAGTTGCCAAACAGTATCCAAACACTGTTATTTTGGGAGAATACAGATCTTACTTTTTGATTACTCATGGTATGCAAACAATTTGAAAAAGTGTTATTTCATATCCTATGACAAGGCCAAAAAGGTACCATGGTTCCCCTAATACGAGCACCTCCCCTAATTGTAGACCCCACTACCAACCCCACCCCCACCTTTTTAAAAAATAAAAAATGAAAAATAAATATAAAACAAGTTATTTGAAAATCCGTCCATGAATCCCAGAGTTATTGACCGAACACAATTTGACTGTTGACCTCCAAGTGTGACCTTGACCTTGAAGTCCTGGGTTTTGCGCGCGACACATCATCTTGTTATGGTGATCACTTGTGCCAAGTTATTTAAAAATCCCTGCAGGAGTTGTGACGTTACGGTCTGGACACGAAATTGCGTACCTGTTTTTGACCTATGAACTTAAAGTGTGACCTTGACCTTTGAGGTACGGACCTTGGTTTGGCGCGCGACACATTGTCTTGTTATGGTGATCACTTGTGCCAAGTTATTTAAAAATCCCTGCAGGGGTTGTGACGTTACGGTCCGGACACGAAATTGCGTACCTGTTTTTGACCTATGAACTTCAACTGTGACCTTGACCTTTGAGGTACGGACCTGGGTTTTGCGCACGACACATCGTCTTGTTATGGTGATCACTTGTGCCAAGTTAATCAAAAATCCATGCAGGGGTTTTGAAGGTATAGTCTGGACACGAACTGCGGAATGACGGACAGAATCCGGACAGACAGACAGAATCCGGACGGACGGACGGTGCGATTACTATATGCCCCCAAAAACTTTTCGGCTGCATAAAAAACGTCTTCAAAATTAAATATATTTGGCATTTTGCATAGCGCTTGGGTACTACTATTAAGGAAAATAAGGTGTCTGTGTATTTAACCCTTAACCCGCTGCATACATATAATGGACTGTTCTTTCTTTGAATTAAGACCATACCATTTATGTGACAAAGGGGTGTTTTGGGGAAAATGACTGATCAGCAGCCGGGACATTGTAAACCCTGATCAGCCTGCGAGTTACTTAAAGGCCAGGGTTGAGTATAAAAAACCCAAAATGCCCCCCAGGTAACTTTTCTGATCATTTTATGCATTATGCTGCTCAGAGAGGTTTAATCACAAATTTCTAAATAATAAAGCATTTTTAAACCATAAGATTTGGCATGTAAATACATTAAACATTACTCCATACAGATATATCAAAATAATTATATAATGTATTTATTTTCCATACTTTCTAGAACAAAACTTTTATTCCTAACTGTCAAATTTTGAATTTGGTGCATCTATTAATAGTTGTACCTGTAAAAATAAGATCAGTGATTGGTCAGAGTGCTCCACTTCAAGAATTTATGGAATTGCGAAAAAAGAAGTTTCAATAACTAAAATGTGAAGAAAAAAAGTCCTTGCTGGAAGTTTGACAGTTGATGGTGATTCTCATGGATGTCGGGAGGTGTACAGTACCGGTTCTACCCAGGAAAAATGGGGTGGTCTACCTCTACCACACAAAAAAATGTCATATATGGCCTAACAAGTGCTAAAAACAACAAAAAACACCATTCAAACAAACAAAAAGCTGATGGGTTTGTATGATAAGAGCAGGAAAAGCAGTGTGTATGTCTGTATAATGTCTCTCAAAGCCAGGATTTGTGCATGAGTCAATTTATACCTGCAGGAAGCTGTTGTTCTATGGCATGAGGTTAAAGCTGGAGTGGAGTCTTGGAGTGAGTGTTTGGAGCAGTTTTTTTTTTTTTAAATTTGACCTGATATATTCTTCTTTTACATGTGGAGTAATAAAGAATTGACCATGCAGTTAAAATTTTCTAAAAAAAAAAATTGACTCCAAAAAACTCACTCAAATATTTGCTGCATAGCTCACTCCAAAGCTCACATCAAGACTCCACTCCAGCCTTTACCCCATGCCGAGTTCTATACTGTAATAGAAAACTGTAATAGAAATATTGACAATTTTCACCTGGTGTTTACCACTTCAGTGCTGACTCATAAAATAAAAGAACAGGGAAATAAAAGAACATAATATAGGCTCAAATTATTTCTATTAATATTGCATAATTATAGAGATATTTGAAACTTAAATGATAATAGAGAGATTTTTAAAAATATGTTTTGTTGGAGAAGTCCTATTATACAGAACTACTGACAAATTCAATATTGATTATAAAGTGAACTACTTTATCCACGCTTTCGCAAAGTGAAGTGGGGGCTATATGGGAATCACGTTGTCCGTAACGTTCCATCGCGTCCCATGCTGTCGCGTCGCGTCTAGTCCCGTAACACATGTTCAATACTTTAATATCTCAAACACTTCTAAATGGGTTGTACCCAAACTTCATATACTCATAACAACTGATGACCTTAAGTCACTCTACATCACCCATCATTGATTGCCTAATTATTAAGTGAATTATTTTACCCCCGCTTTCACAAAGTCTCGTAACACATTTTCCTATCGCATCCCGTAGCACATTTTTGTGTCACCTTTTCGAAGAAAAATGCAATACATAGGGATTACTTTGTTGTCCGTCCGTCAGTCCGTCACGAAAACTTAACGTTGGCTTAAACTTTCTCATTTCTTGATATTTCTTCATCAGACTTTCAATATATACTCATCATGACAACATCGACATGTCCATACTAAAATATAAAGGTCAAGGTCAAACTGAAGTTCATTATATGGGTAAAATACTCATTATTTTCTTCCCGAAAACTTAACATTGGCTATAACTTTCTCATTTCTTGATCAAACTTTCAATATATAATCATCACGACAACGTCGACATGACCATGCTAAAATATATAGGTCAAGGTCACACTGAATGTCATTATATGGGTTAAATACTTTTTTTCTTCAAATTTTACCAAATTTTTATGTCAATGATAGCTCGGACAAGTTCGAAAACCAGCCAGATCGGACCAGTAACAGTGGAGTTATAACCCTTGATTAGTTAAAAATGCTATATTTTGCCTCGTTAAGACAATAGGGCCTTCATTTTTCATCCGATCTTTACCAAACTTTACCAGATTGTTAATGTCAATGAAAGCTCGAATAAGTTCGAAAACCAACCAGATCGGACCAGTAACAGCGGAGTTATGACCCTTGATTTAGTTAAAAATACTATATTTTGCCTAGTTAAGAATATAGGGCCTTCATTTTTCATCCGATCTTTACCAAACTTTACCAGATTGTTAATGTCAATGAAGCTCGGACAAGTTCGAAAACCAGCCAGATCGGACCAGTAACAGCGGAGTTATGGCCCTTGATTTAGTTAAAAATGCTACATTTTGCCTCGTTAAGACGATAGGGCCTTCGTTTTTCATCCGATCATTACCAAACTTTACCAGTTTTTTCTTCTTTTTTTTTCTTTTTTTTTTCTTTTTTAATTTTTTTTTTTCTTTTGTACTTTTTTGTTTGTTTTATTTTCTTTTTTTTCTTTTCTAAACATTTTTTTATTTTAGTTCAAAAACCAGCCAGATCGGACCAGTAACAGCGGAGTTATGGCTCTTGATTTAGTTAAAAATGCTATATTTTGAATCTTTAAACTCGCTTCATTGATGTTATAAGAGCCATATTAGCCAGTAGAGCGTCCACAGGCCCTCTTGGGCCTCTTGTTATCCTTTCTTAACCAATTTCGCCAAATGAAAAAAGTTGGAGCCAAATTGTAGACAATTGGGCCAAAATTGGCTCAAAGATAGCATATAATATTTTGAAATTGCTTTTATGTATTTTTAAATGAAGTATGGCCCATGATTAAAGCAGTTAGTAATAATAAAATTATATTTCAAAAAATATTTTACTCAATTTTTTACATACTAATAAAACTTATTAATCTGGAAATGTTTCAGTTTCGAAATAAATACTGTACATGATGTATACAAGCACAGAATCTTATCTAGAATTATACTGGTCACTGGTTTATTTTATCCTGTCAGTTATAATTAAAGCCTAATGTATACTTGACACCAAATGTGTGTATTTCACAACTTAACATGGACAAGTGTTGCCTTCTGGACTTGGAAATAAGAGGTGCTAACTTTTTGGCAGAGTTATTAGGTGATTATACAGGGGAAAATTAAGGGATATGACAAGATTGGAAAGTAATACACAACATTCATGACTGACATTGGATATTTCTTTCAATCACATTCGCCAAAGTTGTTTTTTTATCGCCACTTTTATTATTTTATCTCATTTGGCTCCATTTGCGAATCCCAGAGGAGGCCCTGTTAATGACCTGTTAACACATTTTCTCAATTTTAAGTCTGCGTTAACCTTTCTTCAAACAACTTCTTCTCAGAAACCGGTTGGCCAATTTTGATCAAACTTCACGTGGATGATCCTTAGATGAATGCTTTTTAGATTTGTTAAAATTAGGTCAGCCTGACATCTAAGATGGCCTCCATTACCATATATGGTCAAAACTTTAAAAAGCTTCTTCTCAAGAACCGCTGGACAGATTTCAACAGTTTTTCTTTTAAAATGATCGCCAATGCCTAAACTATCAAAAATGGTCGTGGCCCGTGGTCCAAAATTTGTATATTCAGATTTTGCATGTTTTTCATAGACTTATATAGGAAAAAACTTTAAAAAATCTTCTTCTCTAAAACCACAAGGCACAGAGCTTTCATGTCTCTTATAACATCAATGAAGTGAGTGACTGCCATTTACGTTTTTTTGAAAGTTTTGGGCAAAAAACAGCTATTTAACTAAATCAAGGGCCATAACTAAAGAATCTGGTAAAGTTTGGTAAAGATCAGATGAAAAATGAAGGCCCTAACGTATTAACTAGGCAAAATATAGCATGTTTAACTAAATCAAGAACTCCTCTGTTACTGGTCCGACTGGTCGAACATAGAGCTTAAAAAAATCAAAAAGTATTTAAAAAAAAAATATTTAAAAAAAAAAAGAAAAATTAAAAAATATTTAAAAAAAAACATATTTAAAAAAAAATAATTAAAAAAAAAAAAAGAAATTAAAAACCAACAAAAACACTAAAAATTCAAAAAAAGAAAATATTAAAAAAAAATATTAAATTTTTTTTTTCCCTATACATGTCTATGTAAAACATGTGACCCTTGGGGCGGGGTCAAATATGACCCGAGGGTCACCATTTGAACAAACTTGGTAAAGGACCACAAGCTTATAGCAAATGCAAAATATTAAACCTCTGGCTCTTGCAGTTCCAGAGAAGAAGATTTTTTTCAGTTTTTCCCTATACAAGCATTTATGTAAAACTGTGACCCCGGGGCGGGGCCAGATGGGACCCCAGGGTCCCCATTCGAAACAAAATTGGTAAAGGACCATAAGCTTATAGCAACAGCAAAATATTAAACCTCTGGCTCTTGCAGTTTCAGAGAAGAAGATTTTTTAAGTTTTTCCTATACATGTCTATGTAAGACATGTGACACTTGGGGCGGGGCCAAATGTGACCCCAGGGTCACCATTTGAACAAACTTGGCCTGGGGACCTCGGGGCCTATGTTAGTTGGATGGTTGTATCCGTCTGTTCGTGCTTGGTAGAAACTATTTTTAAGTTTTTTCCCGATATAAGTCTATGTAAAACTGTGAGCTCCTTGGGGCTGGGGACAAATTTGACCCCAGGGTCACCATTTGAACAAACTTAGTAGAGGACCATAAGCTGATGCTACATGTAATACATGAGAGCTCTGTGGCATGTGGTTCCAGAGAAGAAGATTTTTTTCAGTTTTTCTCTATACAAGCCTATGTAAAACTGTAACCCCCGGGTGGTGGGTCAAATGTGACCCCTGGGTCACCATTTGAACAAACTTGGTAGAGGACCACAAGCTTATAGCAAATGCAAAATATTAAACCTCTTGCAGTTTCAGAGAAGAAGATTTTTTAAGTTTTTCCCTATACATGTCTATGTAAAACATGTGACCCTTGGGGCCGGGCCAAAAGTGACCCGAGGGTCACCATTTGAATAAAATTGGTAAAGGACCATAAGCTTATAGTAAATGCAAAATATCAAACCTCTGGCTGTTGTAGTTTCCGAGAAGAAGATTTTTCAAAAAAAATCCTATATAAGTCTATGTAAAACTGTGACCCCCGGGGCGGGGACAAATTTGACCCCAGGGTCACCATTTGAACAAACTTAGTAGAGGACCATAAGCTGATGCTACATGTAATACATGAGAGCTCTGTGCTTTGTGGTTTCAGAGAAGAAGATTTTTTAAAGTTTTTTCCTATATGTCTATATGAAAAACATGCAAAACCTCAATATACAAACTTTGGACCCCCGGGGAACGGCCATTTTTGACCCCGGGGACTTTATTTGAACAAACTTGATAGTCTAGGCGTATGCGATCATTTTAAAAGAAAAACTGTCGGAATCTGTCCAGCGGTTCTGGAGAAGAAGATTTTTTAAGGTTTCGACCATATATGGTAATGGCAGCCATCTTGGATGCAGCGCTGACCTAATTTTAACAAATCTAAAAAGCATTCATCTAAGGATCATCCATGTGAAGTTTGGTCAAAATGAGCCTTTCCCTTTTCTGAGGAGAAGTCGTTTGAAGAAAAGTTAACGGACGGACGACGGACGGACGACGGACGACCGAAGAGGGACAACACACCATCCCATAAGCTCTGCTGGCCCTTGGCCAGTAGAGCTAAAAACTGAAATCTTCTTCTCTGGAACTGCAAGAGCCAGAGGTTTAATATTTTGCATTTGCTATAAGCTTGCTGGTCCTCTACCAAGTTTGTTCAAAAGGTGACCCTGGTGTCAAATTTGCCCCGCCCCAGGTGTCACATGTTTTACATAGACTTGTATAGGAAAAAACTTAAAAAATCTTCTTCTGAAACCACAAGGCACACAGCTCTTGGGGGTCACAGTTTTACATAGACTTATTCAGGTGTTGTTGTTTTTTTAAAATATCTTCTCTGTAACTACGCGAGCCAGAGGTTTAATATTTTGCATTTACTATAAGATTATGGTCCTTTACCAAGTTTGTTCAAATGGTGACCCAGTGGTCACATTTGGCCCCGCCCATGGGGTCACAGTTTTACATAGGCTTGTATAGGGAAAAACTTAAAAAAATCTTCTTCTCTGGAACTGCAAGAGCCAGAGGTTTGCAAGAGCCAGAGGTTTAATATTTTGCATTTGCTATAAGCTTATGGTCCTCTACCAAGTTTGTTCAAATGGTGACCCTGGTGTCAAATTTGGCCCCGCCCCAGGGGTCACATGTTTTACATAGACTTGTATAGGGAAAAACTTAAAAAATCTTCTTCTCTGAAACCACAAGGCATACAGCTCTAATATATTACATGTAGCCATGGGGTCACATTTGGCCCTGCCCCAGGTGTTACACTCTAGCACCTTCATTTTGTATTTGATCTTTACCAGACTTTGTCAGTGTCTTTATATCAATGTTGTTAACACAACAGAGGCCACATTTCTTGAACAATCTTAACCAAACTTGCACCGATTGTATATGACCATAAAATTTCGAAGAAGTTCAATAATGTGCCAGTACTCGGGTGATCGATTTAGGGCCATCTTGGCCCCCTTGTTTTTGAATTGATTGTTCCCAAATTTCATGTATACATAACAACTGATTACCTTATGTCTACATCACACATTGTTGGGGGGAGGAAATAAAACTTTTGTTATATCTCACCATTACCATGTCCAATCTTCATCAAATTTTAACCTTTTTGTTTAAGTTTGGGCATGGGGGAATTAAGTTTTTGTTATGTCTCAGCATTACCCTGTCCGATCTTCATCAAATTTTAACAGCACCTTCCTCTCGTAAGGCACTGGCCATACCCTGAAAACTAGATCACTATGACCTACTTTTCCAAAATATATGTTATATTAGCCTTTTTAACTTTGTTATACGGGCATCAACGTTTTTTTTTTATATCTCGGCCTTGCCATGTGCAATTATTTTTTTATATCCCAGCATTGCCATGTGCAATTATTATAAAACTTAGACAGTCAGTTGCTGACATGGACCAAACATCATGTGCTGAAAATGAAAACTAAGTTTTCAACATACAATCTATCTAGAAAAGCTCTATTAAATAGTTTCACCAAACACACAGCTAGGCACTCATCTTTCACATTTTGGAAACCCGACTTTAACGCCACCAGGCTTTTCTCTCTTGTCCTTGTAATATGTTGTCGTATTCGCGCGCATATCCTTCAGTTTCACAACATAGAGAGGAGATTTGATGTTTTGGAGCATTTTATGAATTGAATGTAGGAATTATGAGTTAATGGTTGTGGGCAGGCAGACGAGCAGATATCGGCACTAATTGTTACAACTTTTTATGATTTTTAGCTCGACTGAGAGATCAGCAGAGCTTATGCCGTGGTGCGGCGTCCGTCCGGCCGTCTGGCCGTTTGTACGTAAACTTTTATTTGTAGCGACAACTCCTCTGAAACTTCTGGATGGATATTCATGAAACTTTACAGAAATGTTGCCCATCAAGACTAGTTGATCCTAGCAAAAATTCATGTTGATGTGAAATCCAAGATGGCCCCAAAGCTAAAAATAGAGTTTTAAAATACAAGTTCGTAGCGACTACTTCTTGAAAACTATAAGTGATATTGATATGGGACTTTTTCTAAAATGATCAGCATGACATGGTGTTGATCCCTGTCAAAAATCGTTTTGATTCAACGTTAAACATGGCTGCCAGCGGCCATCTTTGTTTACATAGAGTTATATAGTAAAAACTTGTAGCGACTACTCCTCTGAAACTACTTGGCGTATTGTCATGAAACTTTACAGGAATGTTGCTGTTGATGTCTTATTGATCCTAGAAAAATTTCAGGTCAGCCGGAAATTCAAGATGGCCGTCACAGCTAAAAATAGATTTTTAAAAAATAAGTTTGTAGCGACTACTTCTTGAAAACTATAAGTGATATTATTGATATGGGACTTTTTCTAAAATGATCAGCATGACATGATGTTGATCCTTGTGGAAAATTATTTTGATTCGACGTTAAACATGGCTGCCAGCGGCCATCTTTGTTTACATAGAGTTATATAATGAAAACTTGTAGCGACTACTCCTCTGAAACTACTTGACGGATTTTCATGAAACTTCACAGGAATGTTGCTCTTAATGTCTTATTGATCCTAGCAAAATTTCAGGTCGGCCGGAAATTCAAGATGGCCGCCACGGTTAAAAAAAGATTTTCAAAAAACAAGTCTGTAGCGACTCCTTAAATCAAAATCAATCAGTAGAGCTGCAAGGTCATTGACCTCTTGTTTTTTTTTTACCTTTTTGTGAATTCATCATTGATCTCAGACGGGTTAAAAAAATTATGCCATTCTATTATTTTTGACAGAGTTGTGTCCCTTAGCCAAGAATTTAACAGAATATCTACAATCCGGGGTTTGTAGATTTTATACTACACCTTTTTATTACAAGACCTCAAGTGAGTTCCAATTCAGGCCAATTTGTTCGTATTTTTTTTCCCCAAAATGCTATGTTCTATTTAAAGTACAAAAGCAGGAAAATTTTACATCAAATGTACACTGTTTCTAAACCTACTGATGACATGGTACATATATAACTTACATATTTTGAGAATTCAACCTCTATAGGCACAATATAACCGGCTTTATGCAATCACGTGTTCTCTTGAAATAAGGCGGTTATTTATGCAGGCATATATCAGCCAGGCCAAACCCCGAAACTGGAACGTCGCATATTCAATCACGGGTAATTTTGGAATTCACCAACCATTCTTCAAACTATTCTTAGACTTGAGCTCAAAGACTCAAATTTCGTTCACAAATATTCCCATGACCCTCGAAGATAAACAATCGTATGAAGTTGCTATATAATAGTATTTATATTTATACGTAGCAGCTTGTTATGAACATTTATACTTTAAACTTATAGAGATATTTGTGGTTGAAATTTGCATACTTTGGCTTAAGTCTAGGAATATTCTCAAGAATGGCTGGTGAATTCCAGGATAGAGTTTTGATACATGGTCTTTTGTAATGTAATTTTGCCATTAATTGGCAGATTAGTTTCTTTAACATAACCCTGACTGAATGCAGGACCATTATAAGCCAGCCATGAAATTTAACAGGCAAATCACTTCCTAGCGGGCTCTGAGTACATGCCCCCACACAATTTTAGATTTCCACAGGTGATTTCTACAGGTGATTTCTACAGGTGATTTCCCTTGTTTTAGTGCATTCCTGGACCAGCTTTTTACGTTTTTCATTTTATTTGATATTTTATTAAAATACCTACCAGTACTTAGTGTTTGGTAGCTTCCCAAAATTCTACCGAGGCAACTGCCTCATTGTGCCTCTGCATGGCTACGGGCCTTGTATGCCATCGTCTTGCCTGCAAATGAAAATAAATGCTTCAGTCATTAAACCATACATGGATATTAGAATTTATTTTTTGGAGAAGAAATTTGCATCTCTGGAGACCAGTAAAAACATATACATCAGACTTTTTTTTCAAACATTTTCTTTTTTCTTTCAGGAACTTGAAACTCTGGACAACGGTAAACCATATTCTGTAGCCTACAATGTGGACTTGACTTTGACGTTACGCTGCTATAGATACTATGCAGGATGGGCAGACAAAAACCACGGAAAGACAATCCCTGTCTGTAAGTCCAAGCACTTTGTTATCACTGAGTTTCTCTTATTTGGGAACCACCTACCAGTAAATGCTATCAGTAGAGATGAGCCATTTACGATTTGCAAAGAGTCATAGACCTATCACATTAATTTGGGTTAATCCATTAAAAATACCTGGGACCCCAGGAAGGTAATTTAATAAACGTGTTCAATTTCAAAAGTGCCTTCCTGGGGCCCCATATAGGTTTTTAGCTCTACTGATCAAAGATCAGCAGAGCTTATGAAGTGGTATGGCGTCTGTCTGTCTGTCTGTCTGTCTGTCCGTAAACTTTTTTTGTGGCACTACTCCTCCTCCTACGCCATAGCTATAAATATATTTTAAAAATACAACTTTGCGGCCACTGCTTCACAAAAAACATAA
>JAWPHD010000698.1:0-412218 GCA_037043455.1 Cyrtodaria siliqua
TAATGTAAAATTTTGTAAAGTATAATGGATTTTATATGAAAATTCTACAGCAATCCTTCTTTTGATGCTGTAGCTGGTTCCAAAGCAAAAGTCCAAGCAAAAGTCCAGGTGTGACCTCGGAAAAGTAATATGGCCGCCACTGCTAAAGATAGTTTTAAAGGGGCTTGCAACATGACATTTGATGCAAAATAAATCCATGTTCTTTCATTATTCCAAAATGGTCTTATAAGCTGAATAGAAGAGATGATTGTGTAAGAGATTAACAATGCATATTGATCACCATACTCTATTCTCTTAAACATACCTTTACCAAAATGACTGGCATGACACTTAGTGAACTTTAATACCTTTATTTTGTATTTGATTCTTTATCAAGCTTTTCCGGATTGTTTGATATTAACGAAAACCGTTGACACGTTCGAAAAACCCAGCTATATAAATTAGTAACACTAAGTGTTATAGCATCTTGATTGTATTGTATATATGTAATATTCTGCAATGTGACACACTGCAAATTTATTTTGTAAAACATTAGCAAGACAGCTGTAGAATGTCAATGACAATTCGAAAAAGTCTGCATTGTCTTGAATGGTGTTCTTACGTACATTTTAACACTATGTAGGCCAATTTATAGATGAGTCGTTTTTTTGTTGTGGTAGAGACAGACCAACTTTATTGGTTCCTGTGTACATACCAGTACTGTTGTATAAATTCCGTCCATCCCGTAGTGAGATTCTTCAGCACTTGTCACCATTTCTGGGACATGTGGGATATATGTTTATCCTCATGTGCTCTATTGTATTTCTTACATGACAATTGATACTTACGTGAAACGTCATGACATCACTTGTGTGACGTCGACCTTGTTCTAGGACGTATAATCTAATAAACTCAAGTCATGCATGTAAGCTTCTCACAATCATACACAGATAAGGCCATATCTGTCATTTTAAACAAGGTATACACTCACGAACTGGCAGAAAGTCTTCAAGTACCCAGCACCAATGCAGACACCAGTACAATACCTATCATGTTACAACACACATCATACAGATGCAGCCCAATATCTGTCATGTGACAATTAAATACACACCCAACGTAGTGTTAAAAAAGCTGTAAACCACATTTCACACTCACTATACCGATACAGGCCCATACCTGTCGCTTTTAACGTAAGTATACACCCAAGTTGTGTCAGCAAGACTTCAAATAACACATGCTCCTCCATATAACAGCCATACCATATAATGTACAAAATCAATACACACACACCCATTGTAAAGAGCCTAAAGGCAAATGGGTTCAAACTACCCATTCCCACATAGATTCAGGTCGTACCTGTTATGTTACAGCTAAGACCACACCTAAATAATGTGTACAGAACATAGACAACAACAGGTTTCAATACACACACACCCATACGTATACAGGTCATATCTGTAATGTTACTCGTAAAGACCACACCCTAGATGGATTATCCCTCAGTTCCTCTCTTATAAAAAGATTTATAAACAAAAAACACAGTGACTAACGAAAAACCAATTATAGATATGTTTTTTATATTGAAATATACACGAAATCAGCAGTTTAAGTTCATTATCATTTATTCCATATTATTGCCAAAACGCCAATATTCATTCATCTCATTCATTCGTTCATCATGCATTCATTCATTTTATTTAATTGATTTGTTGATTGATTTCGATATTCGGTTGACTGGTCGATCCTTCCTTCACTTCCTTTCATTCTTTTCTTGATTCCTTCCTTCTTCCTTAACGTTCCTTCCTTCCTTCCATTCCTTCCTTCCTTCCTTCCTCTTCCTTCCTTCCTCTCTTCCTTCCTTCTCTTCCTTATCCTTCCTTCCTTCCTTCTTCCTTCCTTCCTATCCTTCTTCCTTCCTTCCAGTCCTTCCTTCCTTCCTTCCTTCCTTCCTTCTTACTTCCTTCCTTCCTTCCGTTCTTCCTTCCTTCTTCACCTTCCTCCTTCCTTCCTTCCTATCCTTCCTTCCTTCCTTCCTTCCTTCCTTCCTTCCTTCCTTCTTCCTTCCTTCTTCACTTCCTTCCTTCCTTCCTCCTTCCTTCCTTCCTTCCTTCCTATCCTTCCTTCCTTCCTTCCTTCCTTCCTTCCTTCCTATCCTTCCTTCCTTCCTTCACTTCCTTCCTTTCCTTCCTGTCCTTCCTTCTTCCTTCCTTCCTTCCTCCTTCCTTCCTTCCTTCCTCTCCTTCCTTCCTTCCTTCCTTCCTTCCTTCCTTCCTTCTTCCTTCCTTCCTTCCTTCCTTCCTTCCTCCTTCCTCCTAGCCTCCTTCCTTTCCTTCCTTCCTTCCTTCTTCCTTCCTCCTTCCTTCCTTCCTTCCTTCCTATCCTTCCTTCCTTCCTTCCTTCCTTCCTTCCTTCATCCTTCCTTCCTTCCTTCCTACCTTCATTACTCATTCTATCAACTAATGGTATTGGTGAACCAACCAGTGTTAGATGCGGATCTTCATGATGTTTACGTAGTTGCCAAAAATATACAATACAATTACTTTTAGATTTTGAAAGTTTAAAACCATCTTATCCAAGTATGAGTTTACATTGAGACATTATTGTAAGGTCTCTAAACAGTGTTCATGTTTTTGCATGATGACATATAACAAAATGGTCAACATATAGGGAACAATCCGCACTCAGTCGCCAATTGTTTTATTAAATGCATTTTTTATTTTGTAGTGTGCCAGTCGGTGGTTGTAACTTCTTAATCCAAAAAAAATATCAAATTTGGTTTAGTTCAGGATTAAGTCAATAAAAAGTGTTTAACTTCGCCATTTTGAAATAAAAAGAAAATCATTCTGGATAATAATCATGACTCATTTTTGTATATGGTGTAAACCTTTTGTTTTGCGCTCACTTTAATATTACACATCGATGATTGCAAGTAATAAAATAAATATTGAAACATTGATGTTATATATAATGTATGTTTGCAATGTAGAACGGCTTGGCTGCCGTATCGCAGGTCTTTCTCATCCAGCCACGATAAGCCTAGTAACAAAATTATAACTAGACTATATTTTGGGTTGACTAACACCAATGTCAATCCCATTTTGATATTTGTTCCTAACGTGTACCTACGTGTGTACGGGCGCTTCCATGACCGGATAGCAAAGCACACTGCGTCTGTAACTCTTTCTCGCCTCTCACCGCTGCGGCTGCGGAAGTATATCAGTACTGGTTCTACCAGAACAACGGGATGATCTGCATCTACCACAAAACAAATCGACCAAAATCGACCATTTATATATTGGCTTAAAATATGCTAAATATATATGTATTGGTACCAACTCTGCCAGAGCACCTCCAGTCCAATTAAGGACATTTACTGCAGTTTGTTCATATCGTTTCACTTTTGTTTTATTAATTTTTAAGATTTGGTACATAGAACTGTTTATCATAAGCATATTTCATCTTTAAAAATAATAGGTCACGAGCTTAGTTTCTGAGACACCTTATGATGAATATATGACCCATATTCCATTGTTAGGAACAAAAATCACATCGAATTATTACTTTTACTCAAGCTCAATATACATGATCCTATGCTATGTATATATGAAGCAAAATACATGATATATGTGGAAAAAAATGGGAATATTACCTTTTATTGCCTCGGAATAAATGGCAGATTTTTGTGGGAGAAAGAGAAATTTCGAGGTGAATAAAGTAATGCTAGAAAATATCGTGTATTTAAAGGTAATGAAATAAAAATCGCATGTCAACATACTCGTTTCTGAGAAAAGGGCAGTTATGACCATATATATATACATACTACTCAAAATTTGCTAAGGATCACTTTTTTGATGTCTAAATTTCTTACTGAAATAAATAGCATTATTTCTTTTTTATATGAAATTATTTATGGCAGTGTATGGTCATATAATATCATGACTTGATTCAAATTGTGGAATTGTTGAAGTATCAATGAAATTAATAACGTTATTGTGAATTAATTTCTAGTAAAACCATATGGAAGAATAAAAGTGATCCTTAGCAAATTTTGAGTTGTATATATATTTAAATGTATGGGTTTTGGAACAAAAAATCACATACATATAGCTTTACTGATAAAGGGACAATGTCCGTAACTTTTAGCTTATAAACACACTCTAATTATGATCGCAAACTTTACACACCAAACATTATTGAATATTTACTAATTAAAAGCAAGATTGTTTGACGGAATTCAATCACGGTACAAAAAAAAGAGAAACCGCTTCGGGCGTTTGAACTCGCAGCCCAAACTAAAATTACACTCGCGGTAATAGTAGTGAGCGTGAGCGTAAAGTAAGTCGACATCGCTCCTGACTGAGCTAAGCGGGCTATACTTATAACGCAATACATACTATGGTGAAAACTTAATGCGCGTGAGTCACGTGATCGCAGAAAAGGTAAATATGGTGGGTCTCACTTTATTTACAAATAATAATTAAAGATACATTTCCCAACTGAATGTAGTCGTTGAAAAGTCATGGATAGCATGCTTTTTAACTGCTTACTTCTCGCTGACTGATTACCACAGAGACATTATACTGATGCCCCATCACAGTTTTTTTCTTTTCATTTACTATTACCTTACTTTTAGATATAAAATATTTTGTAACTAAAAACACTAGATTGTTTATTATGGGGGAGCATATAGTCGCCGATTTTTCCGTCTGTCCGTGTGTGCGTCCGTGTGTGCGTCCGTGCGTCACACTTTTTGTCCGGAGCATAACTCAAAAAGTATGCTTGATTAACGTTTGTATGAATGATAATGACAATGAGACGGGGTGCAGTTCGTAGGAACCGTAACTCTAGCTTCGCTACTTTTTTAATTATCTCCCTTTTTATTAAAAATCTTATACGGAGCCTAATATAGTTCCGTACGGATTCATTTTGAATAAGGAAGCACTCACACTAAACACTGCTTTTTTATGGGTAACTTTCGGGATGGATCCATCGGTTCTACCGATTCTCTTGTTGTTATTATTGATATCAGAAAACAAAGAACAACACACGAACAAGAAGTGATAATTTTACTGCACCATATATTAATATTAGTTCCACCTATGGCCCATATGAGGTTGTCCATACGGCTTTGGTAACCACGGTCTACACTTGTATTTTTGCAGAAGATTTTTTAAGATTTGTTAAATGAAACTGATAAGACCCATTGCGGGGGCATTTATGACCTCAGGTGCACCATTCGAACAATCATACATAAACTTGGGGTCGTTCGTGGTCGAGTGGTCTCAGACTTGAAATCACATGTCCCTTACCGCTGTGGGTTCGATTTCCCATGAGGCCAGGACTGTTTAGTATGTGAGTGTTAAGCTATCCAGCTTGCTTGAGGAACGTCGGTGGTTCTACTCAGGTGCGCGCCCGTGCACGAAAAAATGCCGAGTTTGCACCTGGGTCCTCCTCCACCAATAAAAAGCTGGAATGTCGCCAAACGACCTTAGCTGTTGGTGCAACTATAAAATCCAGTTTAATGTATTCATATAAGATTTGGTTGAATTCCGACAATCGGTTTCTGAAAATAAGTCGTCAGAAGCAAAAGATAACGACGACGACGGACGAAGAGTGATTCCAAAACATCACATAGAGCCTTCGGCTCAGGTGATCAAACACACTGACAGATGACAACGATTTTTGAATTTTGAAGTCCCGATGAGTTTCTTACATTTTAGATTTACTAAAACATGGCAGAGAAGTAACTGATAATAGAGTATATGCTAAAAATACAAAAAGCTATTAATTGTTAACGTGGTTCTTTTAAGAAAATCCATCCATATACATAGTTCTTTTAACATATATACAAGTGCACATAAAATGCAAAACGGTTATACTTTTTACTACATTATTATACACTCTTTATGGGACGGGCCAAATCCTTTGACAAAAAACTAATAATCTCAATTTCCTTGTGCAAATGTATTTCTTACAGCGATTTACAGTTACCTATAGAAATTCTCCCCGCCCCCCCCCCCAACCCCCCCTCCACCACCCACCGCCCCCCACCCCTTCCACAAATACAATATAGGCTCGAAATGTGTCTTTAAACTTCTTTTATTTCAAACTCACGAATGTATTACTACAGACTTCTTAGGGTGTATGCTCATGTTTTCTTATATACATTTCACTGAATAAAAGTCAGACGGTTATTTGGTTATGCTCAATATCTACGTACTTGCGGACAGTGTCCCTTTAAGTTCTACATAACCCTGTTTTTCTAAATGGATTCCAATTGTGTAAAAATAGTATAAAGTCAACAGGTCAGTTGTATGTAATGTTTTAAGTTAATTATTACCTTTCAGACAGACATTTATGCGCTTAGTATGAAAATGCTATAGCGGCTAAACTAATAAATCTCTCTGTGGTTTGTATCAAAATACTGAAACTATACTTGATTTTATTGTATCAACAAATACTTTTATTATTCAGTAAACAGTTAATTAGGTTCATAATAATGAAATCTAGGGGCAAATATATCAAAGTTTGAAAAAGTGTGTTATTGGTGTACGTAGTCCCTCTTAGACAGGTATGAGCGAAAAAGATGAGCATAAAACACTGTAGGAATTGTCCTTAATATACAGCGTCTGAAAAAGAGGTTTGTTAAGTGACATGCATCGATTAGACCACTGTCTATTGGAAAGCATATTAAGTTATCGTCACGTCATCTTGTAGCAACTTACTGCAGTCGATTTCATCTGATCCATCGTCGCAGTCTTTTATACCGTCGCAAACCTTGCTCGAAAGGATCAATCTCCCAAGGCGGCATCTAAAGGCGTCTTTATAATAAAATAAAGATTATTATAATTAATATTATATATTGTCGATGTTAACAGAAAGAAGTATAAGTACTTATAGCGAAAAAAAACAAGGGTATAACAATTCTAAAGCTATATTCTTTATATGTTGCAACATATTTTTAATAATGTAAAATTTGTATAGTAAAACGCGTGATTTTTAGCACTGATCAGGGATGCCGTGAAGCGTCGTCTGTCCGCATCATTCTTGTGGCGAAACTCCTCCGAAACAGCTTATGGATTTTCATGAAAATTTACATGGATTTTCATGAAAATTTACAGCAATCCTTCTTTTGATGTGTAGCTGGTTCCAAGCAAATGTCAGGTTGGCCGGAAAAGTAATATAGCCGCCACTGCTAAGAAAACTATTTTAAAGGGGCTTGCAACAAGATTTGATGCAAAATGAATCATTCTTTCATTATTCCAAAATTGTATTTAAACTGAATAGAAGAGATGATTTGTAAGAGATTAACAATGCATATGTATCACCATACTCTTTCTCTTAAACTAACCTTTATTAACACACGTGTAAAGAAACAAAATACCTTGAAACATCTCTCCAGCCGACATTTTGTGACCAGCATTCATATGTAATTCCTTGTTTGTGAGATATGTTTAAAAGTACGATTGTGTGACGACTATTTCTCAAAAAACGACTATTTCTCAAAAAACATTAGTGTTTATTTGGAACCGTTACCAAGAAATATAAAAAGATCGGACAGGGAAAGTAGCATTCAAGGAGGACAGTAGACCAAAAAAACACAAAAACAAACATGGAAACAGAAAAACAAGAAGGCAAAATTAATAATAAAAGCAAACGACATCACAAACACAAAATGGTTGACAATAGGGCTACCGCCTTGGAACGGTCAGTGGCAAAGCGAAATGACTGGCATGACACTTTGTGAACTCTCAAGCACATTCATTGTGTATTTGATCTTTACCATCCTTGCCAGATTGTTGATATTAATGAAAACTTAGACACGTTCGAAAACCAGCTATATTACATTAGTAACACTAGCATTATGGCTTTTGATTGTTAATAACAATACATCATTGCATGTAATAATACATCAATGCATTGTTTAATGTATCTGGAACTAAGACGATTAAAACAAGATAAGGTATATACAGGAATAAAGAAGGGAACAAAAGGAATGATTTGTTATAATGAAAATTAATCTTCGAAATGCTTCATCATCTTCACAGGTGTTAAAGTGTATCAAAAAACATCAACCTATGCAAGTATGATTGAAATCAAATGAACACGAGTGTAGTCAGTAGTCAGAGTGTAGCTGAAAGACGGCCATATCCCCTGCTGGACAAAGATTTTATAATATACAAATTTAAATATGGAATGTCACTATAAAATGACAAATTCTCCCTGAAGCTGCCGTGTTCCAAAATGTGTGACCTTCAACTAAAAGAACATATGTTTTACATACAGCTTGTAGTAGAGACATACAGACTACACATATACAAAACATAACTTATAAATCTTTGTGCTCATTTGATTTTAATCTCACAACTCGGAGTATATCTGGTCTCGGGATACCGTTGTTAGATCACCTGAGCCGAAGGCTCAAGGTGATCTATTGGGATCACTCTGCGTCCGTCGTCCGTCGTCCGTCGTTGCGTCGTCCGTCGTCGTTAACTTTTCTTCAAACAACTTCTCCTCAGAAACCGCTCGGCTAATTTTGTCCAAACTTCATCTGGATGATCCATAGATAAATGCTTTTTAGATTTGTTAAAATTAGGTCAGCGCGACATCCAAGATGGCCGCCATTACTATATATAGTCGAAACCTTAAAAAATCTTCTTCTCCAGAACCGCTGGACAGATTTCAACAGTTTTTCTTTTAAAATGATCGCCAATGCCTATACTATCAATTTTATTTATGAAGTCCCCGAAATCAAAAATGGCCGTTCCCCGGGGATCCAAAATGTGTATATTGAGATTTTGGATGTTTTTCATATAGACATATAGGAAAAAACTTTAAAAAATCTTCTTCTCTGAAACCACAAGGCACAGAGCTCTCATGTATAACATGTAGCATCAGTTTATGGTCCTCTACTATGTTTGTTCAAATGGTGACCCTGGGGTCAAATTTGTCCGCGCCCCGGTGGTCACAGTTTTACATAGACTTATATAGGAAAAAATAAAAAAATCTTCTTCTCGGAAACTACAAGAGCCTGAGGTTTGATAGTTTGCATTAACTATAAGCTTATTGTCCTTTACCGAGTTTGTTCAAATGGTGACCCTCGAGTCATATTTGGCCCCGCCCCAAGGGTCACATGTTTTACATAGACATGTATAGGGAAAAACTTAAAAAAATCTTCTTCTCTGAAACTGCAGGAGCCAGAGGTTTAATATTTTGCATTTGCTATAAGCCTATGGTCCTCTACCAAGGTTGTTCAAATGGTGACCCAGGGGTCATATTTGGCCCCGCTCCGTGGGTCACAATTTTACATAGGCTTGTATAGGGAAAAACTGAAAAAAACTTCTTCTCTGGAACCACATGGCACGGAGCTCTAATGTATCTAAATCTTCTCTGAAACTGCAAGAGCCAGAGGTTTAATATTTTGCATTTGTAATAAGCTCATGGTCCTCTACCAATTTTGTTCAAATGGTGACCCTGGGGTCACATTTGGCCCCGCCCAGGTTTCACAGTTTAACATTTGCTTGTATAGAGAAAAAGTGAAGAAATCTTCTTCTCTGGAACTGCAAGAGCCAGAGGTTTAATATTTTACATTTGCTATAAGCTTATGGCCCTCTACCAAGTTTGTTCAAATGGTGACACTGGTGTCAAACTTGGCCGCGCCCCGGGGATCACAGTTTTATGTAGACATATATATAGGAAAAAACAATCTTCTCTGAAACTGCAAAAGCCAGAGGTTTAATATTTTGCATTTACTATAAGAGTATGGTCCACTACCAAGTTTGTTCAAATGGTGACCCTTGGGTAAAATTTGACGCCACTCCGTGGGTCACAGTTTTACATAGATTTATATAGGAAACACATCAAAGTCGTCTTCTCTGGAACTACAAGAGCGAGAGGTTTAATATTTTGCATTTACTATACTCTTATGGTCCTTTACCAAGTTTGTTCAAAGTGACCCTGGGTTCACATTTGGCCCCGTCCCAGGGGTCACGTTTTACATAGACTTGTATAGGGAAAAACTTGAAAAACCTTCTTCTCTGAAACCACAAAGCACACAGCTCTCATATATAACATGTAGTCCTGGGGTCACATTTGGCTCTGCCCAAGTGTTACTCTCTAGCATCTTCATTTTGTATTTGATCTTTACCAAATCTTTGTCAGTGTCTTAAACTGCCTATATCAATGTTGTGTCTTAAACTGTCTATATCAATGTTGTTATACACAACAGAGCGCAATCTTAACCAAACTTGAACAGATTGTATATGACCATAAGATTTCGAAGAAGTTCGATAATGTGCCAGTACTCAGGTGACTCTTGTTATTTATTCTCACAACTCCGAATACCACTGGTCTCGGGATACCGTTGTAATTTATTCTCACAACTCGGAGTACCATTGTTCTCGGGATACCGTTGTGATTTAATCTCACAACTCGGAGTGAACATGATGTTCATACAAAATTATTTCGTTGTTATATTTTTCAACCATGTATGTGAACGCTACTGAGAATTTCACGATTCATATCACTTATTGTAATATTTACGTGAATTTTTCTTTAAGTCGGCAAATCGTTTGTTGACAATAATCACCGAAGTCACGGTAAATTTAGTTTACTACCTTAGGCCTACACAAAAAGTATTTTGTTTCCTGTCACCCAACCGAATCGCCGTTTTTACCCTAGACACAACAACTTTTACCCCTTCATTTTTGTGTTGCTTTGTTGTGTTTTGGCCTTAACAAAATAATATTCAATCAGTTTTGCATGTAATTTGAAAATTGTAATAAAAGGTAACATATTTGTGTTTAGATCTACTCTTGTTGTGTAATGCATATCTCTCAATGCTACAGTCATACGTTTGAGTCCCGCTTGTTACGCGTCTGCACATTGAATAATGTTTGACAGCTACTCACTAACGCGCGGCAGGACTGTGGTTCTACGAGTTTGTTTCAAAATAGATGAGGTCTACCTCTTCCTTTACCAAACTGACGCAAAGAAATTCATTCCGCACAGTAATACGTGCTATCCTAGGTGACGCACAAGGGTTAATTTTAGCATATTACGTGCGAGTCCACCTTAGCTATATGGTGTTCTGAAACTTTAGACATTAACAAAATGGTTCTAGTTTCACATTTTGATTGAAAGTGTTTTATATCGTGAACTGGAACAATTTTATAATTTAAGCTGTTTCTAGAAAAAGTATGATGTACCCCTTTAAGACCATTGGGCATGAATTAAACAAACTTTTTAGTATTAAAAATATATTAGAATAAAAACAATTGGGTTCTGCTTAGATTCGAACCGATCCCGCTCGCTTTATATTCCATAATTTTATGGGACTGCCGCTCTCCCGACTGAGCTAATATTCCTTTACAAATGTTAGTGACCTATAAGGTATTTATTCTAAAACCGGAGTGTCCGAATTGACCCGGTCTAAAATAGTCACTCGGGATTTATACCCAGTCAGATCTTGTTGATTTGCATTTAGTCTCGCCGACACGATCGGCACACGTATTCAGGATTATTTTACGACCGAAACAATAGCAAGGGAGGTAAAGACTTCAGAATATTATACAACGTACTTCAAAATAAGCTGAAATCTTATTCCGGAGAATAGGCAGCAACAACTTTGTACAAAGGATAGTAGCTTTTGCGATAACCATTACTGACCAAACCTATTAAATATTATATGGAGACTATAAAGGCCATGTATATTTCTTAAATATATAAATCCAAGAAAGATGGAAGATATGTGTTTGATGGTGTATTTATTCTAAAACCGGAGTGTCCGAATTGACCCGGTCTAAAATAGTCACTCGGGATTTATACCCAGTCAGATCTTGTTGATTTGCATTTAGTCTCGCCGACACGATCGGCACACGTATTCAGGATTATTTTACGACAGAAACAATAGCAAGGGAGGTAAAGACTTCAGAATATTATACAACGTACTTCAAAATAAGCTGAAATCTTATTCCGGAGAATAGGCAGCAACAACTTTGTACAAAGGATAGTAGCTTTTGCGATAACCATTACTGACCAAACCTATTAAATATTATATGGAGACTATAAAGGCCATGTATATTTCTTAAATATATAAATCCAAGAAAGATGGAAGATATGTGTTTGATGGTGTTGCAACAAGAGAAATAAATTATAAAATTAACTGGTTACAAATCTCAATCACTATCCTAGGAGAACAATACAGCGTATGAATATATTTTACGCAAGATCACGTGATGATCATGTGATGATGATGATTGATCTATTTATAGAACGCACAGCTAAACGATGAAACAATAGATGAAATAGCTATATAAATAATATATTACTTAAACAATGTATCGAGGAAATTATTTGAAATTTGTAAAGGACATTACCTTATTTGTATGAAAATTCATTGAGAGATTGTGAGTGGCTGTACAATTGGGCAAGTGATGCCAAGTTAAGAGCCTTTTAAATAATTTTGGATTTACCCATGTATGTAATGAGCTTCACAGTATTAATTTGGAACATTTTCATGTATTATTCAAACAAAAAGTAATTGTTTTGTACAAAAGTGGTATATTGACATTGAAAATAATCGAGTGTTAGTGTTATATAAACATGTAAAAAGTGTATTCAAATATGAATGTTATCTAGATATGCTGCCATTTAAATTAAGAACGTCATTGTCAAGGGTACGATTATCTTCGCATTCTCTCAGAGTCGAAACCGGCAAAACATGTAACATGTAACCCTCGTCAGAGTCATTTATGAAAAATGGCAAGTGGGCACATCTGCAAACATAGAAGTTGAGATATAACCCTTAGTAAACGTTTATAGCCTGCTGAATATATCATGCCACGGAGGGTACAAATCAGCAAATAATTAGAAATATAACGTTGTTTCCTTGGCGGTAGCCTTATTGTCAACGCGATTGTTTTTGTGGTCACATGCCTTGATTTTATCAACATTGTAATTGCTGTGTGTTTTAATATGTGTCTCTAGTTTTCGTTTTAATGCGTGTCTCTAGTTGACTGTTCTCTGTGATAGTTGTGCACCACTTGTCGCAGATTTGTTTTTGTTTTGCTATGAAAGAGATTTCATGTTGAGTCTTTCGCCAGATACCCGGGCATATGTTATTGAAACCTTTAATGACACCTCTCGGTATCTGGATGACATATTGAACATTGACAACCCTTTCTTTCCAACTATGGTTAATAATATTTATCCTAAAGAACTTCAGCTTAACAAATCTAATATATCTGATAATAACGCTTTTTTTCTTGATGTAGATCTCACGATTGAAAATGGTGAAATAATTAGCAAAATCTATGACAAGAGAGATGATTTTAATCTTGACATTGTTAATTATCCCCACTTGGATGGGGGTGTTCCCCAAGCAACTTCTTATGGGGTGTTTGTGTCTCAACTTATTCGTTTTTCAAGAGCTTGTACTCGAGTTGAGGACATTAATATTCGTAATCTTTGTATAACTAAAAATCTACTCAATCAAGGTTACTGTTACCATAAACTTCGTAAAACCTTTGCAAAATTGTATTATCGTAACCCTGATCTTCTTTCCAAATATAAAAGTAATTTAAGGACTATTCTGCAACAAGGACTATCCAAACCTGACTTCTATGGTGATGTGATTTATAACTTCGTAAGATTCTTGGTCTTGATTACTTTCATACTATTTGTGTTAAACTTGTTAACAAGTTTATCAAAAGAGGTTATGACCCTTTCATTTTGCAACGTACTGCATGCTTGGTGGTGGACCCTTTTACAGTTCGCCACTATGCTTTCCTCTTTAGTTGTACGATGACCGGACAGGCTGTGGACCCTATGATGACGCCTACCTAAAGCCCATCGGGCCGGTGGCGTTTGATGTTTGTCTATGATCTTTCTTGTTGTGCCCTTAATGGTTTATTCTCTTGTTGCCCTGGCTTCTGCCAAGTCATTGAGTACCTTCATTGTGGCTTTCTAGGCTATTGCTTTTTTGTATTATATTTACACGAGCATATTTGTGTTTTATTTATATTGCCTATTGATGCTGCATTGTTGGTTAGAGATAAGATCATGACGGGGATTTCTTTATTTACACTGTCCTGTTTTAACGGGATGACAGTAGGGTAAGTGTGAGGTTTGGTGCACCCTAGAAACGGTTTAAACCCCCAGTGGCCTACTTTGTCACTGACCGTTCCAAGGCGGTAGCCCTATTGTCAACCCTTTTGTGTTTGTGATGTCGTTTGCATTTATTATTACTCTTGCCTTCTTGTTTGTCTGTTTGCGTGTTTGCTTCTGTGCTTTTTGGTTGACTGTCCTCCTTGACTGCTACTTTCCCTGTCCAATCCTTTTATATTTGTTTTATACCGTATGTAAAAACAGTAGTGATACGAGCTGCGTCTCCAAAAGTAGCATGCATTATTTTATTTTTTTTAAATCAACTATTTGAAATCAAGACACCTACACATCTAGTAAAAGCCCTTAGCTGATGCATAACCTCAGTTCGGTGAATAAATCGTTTAGCAGTTTATGGTGAACCCACATGATATAAATAATTACATAACTTATGGATCATGAATTGTCACCATTCTCGTTTAAGTTTCCCTGTTGCAGCGAATGTTCAAGCTTAGTTAGACCTAACACAACTGTATTATATTGTGTTTTTTATTTTTAGTTTCTGTATCAGTTTTCAATATGAATACTAATTAATTCACCCGAAACTGAAATAGATGTCAAAAGTGATATGATAGCACGTACAGGAGGAAATAAATCTTCATATTTGCGTTTAATGCAGCCATCACCTGCATAATGTAAGACGGTGAAGCCCTAAGAAAAAAATGACAAAAAATGGATTCATTGACTGACCCGAAACGCGATCATAGGAAACACAATTATTGTAATTTTAATGCCATATTTGAATTTACATTATACGTAATCTGAGGTCGGAAACGTATTTCTTGACCCACACAACCTGGTCATATTCAGACAAATGGTTATCCTAACTACTGCAGAAATCACACTACTGCCATTTTAAATGTTACGGCAGCCATCTCGGATATTTAAATTTTATCAAGGGTGCCATCATATTTGGCATCATTCTGTTTCTGAATAACTTCACCTATTACATATAAACACTATCAAAAACAGTGATTATTTTGGGTTTTGGTTAAAAATGGTGTTTGACAACCGGCCTATCTAGCAATATTGCAAATATTCAAACAAATATTAAGGTATATCATCTGAACTGTATTTTCATGTGATGCGCATCGCACTGTCTATTGCAAAGCATATCGTCACGTCGTCTCGTAGCAAAGTACTGCAGTTGAGTTTATCCGATTCATCGTTGCAGTCATCAATATAGACGTAAACATTACAATGCATTTCAAGAATTGTCGAAGAGTATTAACAGTTGGCAGTTGGAGTTTGTTAATTTAACTAAAAGGTCACGGCCTTCAATTCGAGCCCTATGTTGAAGAAGTCCAGTAAGTCCAGACTAGACTATATTTTGAATGACTAACACCAATGTCAATCTCATGCGGGGAGTATATATTACTGGTTCTATCCATGAACAACGGGATGATCTGCCTCTACCACAAACCAATCGATCATTATATATGGCTTAAAATGTACTACTGTATTTGTATTGGTGCCAACTCTTCCTGATCGCCTCTAGTCCCTTTAAGGACATTTACTACTGTTTCTTCATGTTTTCCTATACAATTTTGTTTAAGATTTGGTACATAGAACTATTCCATTTTTGGCAAACGTTTCTATAATTTCAGCACTACCGAAATTAGGAAAATAACAAGAAATTCAGTAGCAAAAAGCACATCGAATTATTTCATTCAAGCAAAAACATATATGATCCTATGATTCAGATAGTGAATATATATCCCATGATATATCCCAAAAGCATTTCTCCGGGGTGAAGTAAGGCAGGTACCTAATAGTGAGATGCCCTTACTGACACCCCATTTTCAAGAGTAACTACGGACTTTACAGATTCAAATCACCCACCAACAGTAAAAAGGTAACAAGATGGCTGCCGTAAAATTTAAATGGCAGTATTGTGACTTCTACAGTAGCAAGGACAACCATTTGTCTGGATATGACCAGGTTTTGTGGGTCAAGAAAGTTTACGTATAATGTAAATTCAAATATGGCATTAAAATTACAATAATTGTGTTTCCTATGACCGAGTTTCGGGTCAGTAAATGAATCCGTTTTTTTTTGTATTTTTTTTTAATATACATTATTCAACTGGATACCAAGAACGCCTTACGAAAGTTTTGGCGGAAATGTTCAACATAGTACGAGTATTCAGTAAGATACTTAGTGATATGGGTAAACAGTTTGCATGCAATATAATGATGGAAGTAAGCCATTTATTGGCTATGTAGCCCTTAACTTGCAATGGCATTGTTGAAGGGTTTAATCTGATGAGCTAATAATAAGAAATGTAAAACATATCGTCAGCAACAACGGATTGGATGTTTACCTAAACCAAAAGTATTGCACATTGCGTAGGCTATGTCAGGGAGCCATGATGTATTTCCCCCTAAATAGTACTTATGCACCCATCTGGATAAGGCAATAAGGCATCTCAACCCAATATTTGGCTGGGCTAAGACACACAGCTTAAAAGACCTAGATATATACACAGCAAATCTTGATCTGCGTTTATTGCACATTTTATGGATCATCAAAATTTTGGTTCTATGGAAGCCCTGCATATGAAGAAGACAGAATTACCGATGCTATTATTTAGATAATAGTATAAGGAAACCCAGGCCCACATTTGTTTGAGCTAGGACAATAAATGTAAAAGATATAGTGTAAAAGTAGTATAAAGTCAACATATCAGCTGTATGTAATGTTTTAAGTTAATTCTAACCTTTCTTACCTTTCAGGCAGACATTTATGCGCTTAGTATGAAAATGCTATAGCGGCTAAACTAAGAAATATCTATGTGGTTTGTATATAAATACTGAAACTATACTTGATTGTATTGTATCAACAAATACTTTCATTATTCAGTAAACAGTTAATTAGGTTCATAATAATGAAATCTAGGGGAAAATATATCAAAGTTTGAAAAAGTGTGTTATTGGTGTACGTAGTCCCTCTTAGACAGGTATGAGCGAAAAAGATGCGCATAAAACACTGTAGAAAATGTCCTTAATATACAGCGTCTGAAAAACAGGTTTGTTAAATGACATGCATCGATTAGACCACCGTCTATTGGAAAGCATATCTTTGGAGATCACTGAGCCCGATACTTATATTTAGTTATCGGTGGTACATTTTCAATTTCTTTTGTTTTCTTACTTAATTTTTGATTCGGTGATTCCACTACTCCGGCCTATAAAAGGCTCTGGTTATTGTTTAATCACTTATAGGATATGTTGTCTGCTTTTTAATTTAGTCTTTTGGCTGTTACTTGTGATACGCAGGCTTCATAACCGCTGCTCCCAACTAAATTCCATTATTTTTATTTCGCTCTTCGGGGCATTTAATTTTATTAGATACTGGGACCATACGCCGTACGACATGGGGAAGCGTATAACTCTATGTCCACCGCCGTATGCATGCCATCTTTGGGATGGTTACAATTGTGTACTGTTGATTTTATTAATATTGAGTTCTGCTCAACCCGGGGCTAGAGGGCGTGAGCGGTAGCCAGCACATTTCACTACCGCTCATGAACAGTCTCAATCAAACCGAGACTGCAATATTTCGTATGTGTCGTGCTCGGCCGTTTCCAAAGGTCCATTATCATACTTTTTTTGTAATAACTTACTGCAGTTGATTTCATCCGATCCATCGCCGCAGTCTTTTATACCGTCGCAAACCTTGCTCGAATCGATCAATCTCCCACCATGGCATGTAAAGGTGGCTATATAATAAAATAAAGATTATTATAATTAATGTTAAATATTGTCGATTTTAACAGAAAGAAATATCTGTACTAATAAGGACAAAAACAAGGGCATAACAATTCTAAAGCTATATTCTTTATATGTTGCAACATATTCTTAATAATGTAAAATGTGTACAGTACAATGCGTGATGTTTAGCTATGATCAGGGATGCCGCGAAGCGTCGTCTGTCCATAACATTCTTGTGGCGAAACTCCTATAAACAGCTTATGGATTTTTATGAAAATTTACAGCAATCCTTCTTTTGATGTGTAGCTGGTTCGAAGCAAATGTCAGGTTGACCGGAAAATTAATATGGCCGCCACTGCTAAAGATAGTTTTAAAAGGGCTTGCAACAAGATTTGACGCAAAAATTAATCATTCTTTCATTATTCCAAAATAGAAGAGATGATTTGTAAGAGCTTAACAATGCATATTGATCACCATACTCTTTCTCTTAAACTAACCTTTATTAACACACGTGTAGAGAAACAAAATTACTTGAAACATCTCCAGCCGACATTTTGTATCCAGCATTCGTATTTAATTCCTAGTGTGTGATATAGGTTTAAAAGTACGAGTGTGTGACAATTATTTCTCAAAATACATAAGTGGTGTTTATTTGGAACCGTTACTAAAATTTATATTTATCACCATACTCTTTCTCTTAAACTACCTTTACCAAAATGACTGGCCTGACATTTAGTGAACTCTCAAGCACATTCATTGTGTATTTGATCTTTACCAACCTTACCAGATTGTTGATATTAATGAAAGCTCAAACAAGTTCAAAAACAAGCTATGTCGGCACAGGAACACTAGAAACATGGCACAGAAACACTAGAATCATGGCCTCTTGAGAAATGCCCTGTTCAGCATTGTGAGCATTTTAATACCTTTATGTTGTATTTGATCTTTACCAAACTTGTCTGGATTGTTGATATTAACCAAAACTTTGACACGTTCGAAAACCAGCTATATACAATTAGTAACACTAGTGTTATGGCTCATGATTGTATTGTATAATGTAATATTCTGCTATGTGAACACTAGCAAATTTATTTTGCAAACTTAGCAAGAGTGTTGATATCAATGTAAGTTTGAACAAGTCTGCTTGTTTGAATGGTGTTTTACGTCATTTTAGCACATGTTTGGCCATTTTATGACGGTCGTATTTTTGTGGTATGGTCGGACCACTTCATTATTTCTGCAAGAAAGCATTAGAAACTGCTGGCAAACAAATTATAGGGAGTGGTTCTAAAAAACTTGGCGATGAAGTAGGTAAAATGGCTGCTGATAAATTAGTTTCAGTTATTAAACCTAAACCAAAACGTGAGATCATTCTAAAAGAACTTAAAAAAACTGCCACAAAAGATGTTGTGCCTGATAATATAATTGAAGACGATATCTTGTAAATGCAAAAATTAATAGATTACTATCTGAAAGAGGAATTCATGCGATAATTAAACGATTAATTTAATCTAATTACCAGTATACATAGATGTTTCGAAGTGATAAATATAATACTAGATATGAACATGTGCCTGTTCAGTTAGTTACCCCATAACTAGACCTGGAAATAATACTAGACAAATGAAAAGTGGCTATCAATTTACGTTAAATGATAAAAGTTCTTACTTTGATTGGTATAACGCATATTTTGAAATCAGTTTTCAAGTAAAAAAGCTTCTCGATGGAGCTGCATTTGCAGCTGCTTATGAAATTGCTCTAATTAATGATGCAGCTTCATTGATTGATCAAATGCAAGTAAAGCAAAATGGAAAAAACAGTTTATGATGGAAATAATCTTCATAGATTTGTTAACGTTAAACGTTTGCATGAAATATCTGGCGATTATGCAAAAACAACAGGAACACATGAATACTTCTATTTGGATAATACGACTGTGGCAGAATCTCGAAAGGACGAAGATACCTATAATCAGGGTTTTGCTATTCGTCATGCTTTAATCATAACTAATAAAAAAGTTGATTCTATAATTCCGTTTAACAAATATTCCTTTGAAGGTTTGGAAAAAACATGCTACCTCCGGGTCAAATTCAAATTAGCTTGCAACTGGCGGCTGATGTTGTGCTAATTTTCAAAGCTACTGGTGATGATGGCCGGGTGGTTCTTAATAAAGTAGTTTTGTGGATACCTAAATCGATATTTAACTCGGATGGTTTGGCTTATGTTATGTCAAATCATATGACATCAACAAGATGGACTTGTCTTCGTGAAATGATAAAAGAAAGCGGAAGTACCCAAGCAAATGAATAAGTATTTAGAATAACGGCTGGTGTTAAAAATCCAAAACATGTTTTTGTGTATTTGCAAAGGGCAGACACGAGTTCTTCTCAAACACAAAATCCTCATCTTTTGGATACGTTTAAGGTAAATGCAGCTAATACTAATTGCTATTTACAATCAGCTAGACTGGAAGTTGGAAACGGTGTATATTATCCAACAACTGAATACAGCCATGATAATATTATAAGAATATTCAGAGATGTTATTAATTATTCTTACAAACAAAATGATAAAAACACTGGAACTTTACTCAATGTGGGTAATTTCCAAACGCTTTTTGAAATGATATATTTCGATTTAAGTTACACAGGTGATGAAGTCAGTGTTGATCCAAAACAACTAAAGGACTGGGTATGATAGGGGACAAAATTGGCCCCCAATATTGAAAGTTTTAATGCACAAGTTTTGAATATCTAATTTAGCTACAAATGAACTGAATCAATATCATAACTCATTACAAGTACGTTTGAATGCTCTAAATGAGTTTAAGAGCCTCACAAACAATGCCTTTACTTTCAAAAAATGACATTTTTGTTCATTTTCAGCAGTTTTCGATCAGATTTTGGTCTTGGAAAATTAATACAGAGCACACCCTCGAGCACATCTGATTTTTTGTTGAAACAGGTACTTGATAGGGATGCATCATCAGCCAAAAAACTGTGTGTGCTCGGAGGTGCGCTCTATATTTTTAGGATCAAAATCTTGCCCAGAAAGGTCCAACATCTACAAAATACAACAAAATTACCAAAAATACCGTTGTTTTGAGACCCTATTAAGTATTAAATCTTTTAGATAAATAAAATAAATCAAAATATATTTTGAAGATAGAATATGATCAATTTGCTTCAATATGCACTACAGATTATATTTAAATATTATTTTGTTGCATTTTGAATATATTGGGGGCCAAAATACCCCCTTATCATACCTTGTCCTTTGAGATATAAACTAAATATACCTCCTGCGGCTAACTATAAAGTTTATGCTCTGGTTCTCTATGAAGAAGATGTCGTTATTGATACTGTCGGAAATAAATTGGTAATATTTTAATCTAACATTTAATATATATGACTTACGTAAAGTATTCGATAGATTTGACAGAAGGCCAGAAACGAAGTCCGGCAAAAGCATATGAAAACAAAAGAGAATTAACGCTCAGGCTGAAGAATAATCAACTAACTGGGAATTTTCCTTTGTTGTTGAGAGCTACTCAGATTAACACTAATAACAAAACTAAATCCAATGGATATGGATTGGATGTAAATATATCAAAATCGCAGATGAGATCTCAGTTAAATCATGGAGGCTTTTTGGGAGCATTAGGTGGTTTGTTAATTAAAACAATATTACCGACAGTTGCTAGACTCGCTCCGAAAATATTAGGACATCTGGCAACAGAAGCACTGAGTGGCCTGGGAAGCACTGGAATCGGCAAACTATTCGGAAATGGAATGATAACTATCCCTAGCGGCAAACAAGAAGCACTTCTTAAATCAAGTGGGCTAACACCATCCCAAAGACAAAATATAATAAAGTCAAAATGTTGCAGCCCTATTAAACTGACAAGACATCAAAAGCAAGATGGGGGATTTCTTGGATTGCTCGCATGACTGGGAATTCCTTTAATTGGATCTCTTAATAGTGGTTTGACAGGAACAGGTTTACAAGTAGGCAAAAAGGGAAAATGATTGAGAGTTGATCGTGGAAATGGTTTGCAAGTAGACTCGCAAATTAGATCATATAGAAGTATCCCATTCGTAAAAAAAGTAAATGTTCAAAAACGAGCCTATCTCTAACTTAGACATAATAACGTGGGTTAAGCGGTTAGACATTAATAACCTTAGGGGAGTGTTTAGCAAGAACAAATTACCGACAAAACAAAATAAACGAGATAGTGGTATTGTTAATCTTGATGATTATACTGGACCTGTCACACATTGGACTTGCTACTGTAATGAGTATTATTTGTATCCCTTTGGCTTGAGTCCACCAAAAGAAGTTTTAACGTACATACCTAACACAAAATACAACACCATCAAGTATCAAGATAAAACAAGTGTCTTGTGCGGATATTTCTGTCTTTACTTTGTTAAAAAGTTGCAAGAAGGAAACAGTATGTACGATATTCTTTATAAAATATTAAAACCTTACAAACCTATAAAAAAAGGAAACATAATACTATCATATTTTACAAAACAAAGTTTAGTCTAATCATATATTATATATGAGTTACTGTGTGAAACTAAAGATAATTACTGAAAATGTTAATCCTCAGTATATTTTAACAAAAAATGGTAGACAAATTTTAAAAGCAACATGCGCTTCTTGTGGTATTACTAAAACGCAATTTGTTAAAAGTACACAAGGTGGAAACATTGATCCATAAAGCTTTGCTTCCTTTGTTACCAAAAAAGGGGTTAACGCTTCCTGGTTATAAATATTGCGGTCCGGGTAATCCGTTTGACAGTGGAGAACCATCAAATGAATTAGATGCTGTTTGTAAAGATCACGATTATTGTTATGAAGAAAGTCCTAGTAATAAATCAATGTGGGATAAAAACAGGCTGGCCGGTTTGAAATCTAGTAAGTCTAAAACTATTGGAGAAAAGATTGCTAAGAATTTGATAGTCAAGCCAGTAATTAGTGCAAAATATAAACTAGGACTCGGAGCATCAAAAAACAAGAACAGGCGTTGAGATGGACTGATAAGCTAGCCTTCATAAGCCTATACGAAGAAAGTTCACTCAACACCGTGTGATTGTTAATGAGATAGATAAAATATGGTTGGCTGATTTGGTTGATATGCAATCGTTTTCAAGATATAATAAAGGTGTCAAATACCTGCTCATAGTTATTGATGTGATTAGTAAATTTGCTTGGATTATACCTGTTCCAAATAAAACTGGTATAGATTTTACTGAAGCTTTTCAAAAGTTTATAAGCACGGGAAGACACAGTTAATTACTCTGGGTTGATCAGGGTGTGGAGTCTTATAACAAAACATTTAAGCAGTTTCTTGATGATAATAATATTAAAAAGTATCACACGTTTAATTTCGAAAAAGCTGTAGTAACTGAACGATTTAATAGAACATTGAAAGAGAGGATGTGGAAATATTTTACAGCGAACAATGCAAATACGTATTTAGACGTGCTACAGGAGATGGTTAATAAATACAATAATACAAAACACCGGAGTACTAAAACGACGCCGATTGAGGCCAGCGATGAGAAAAATAAAGAAATAGTGTATTTCAACTTGTACGGAAAGATGAACATTTTAATAAAGCTTTGCCAAATTTTAAAATAGGAGAGAAGGTTAGAATTAACAAAGATAAAAGAACGATTGAAAAAGGTTATACTCCAAATTGGACGGAGGAAATATGTGTTATTGATGGAAGTCAATATACAAATCCTGTGACATACAAAATCAAAATATTTGAACAACCAAAACATTGATGGAAGCTTCTATGAAATGGAAATGTTAAAAGCTGATCAAGAAATATTCAGAAATGAAAAAAGTAATACGAGGTGATTACAAAAAGAAACAAGCATTGATTAAATGGAAGGGTTACAGTGAGGATTGTAATAGTTGGGTACCGTTTAAGGATATTCAAGACATAAAAGTGCGTTAAAGAGGTTTTGGGTCGTGCGATTTGAAAAATTGCACCCTTCCAAAAAAGTAGTTTACAAACTGGGGTCTGTTCCTTCCGACTTTGTTTAACAGCCACGACTGAAATCATCTACGGTGTTGGGTGTGAAAGATATTGATTTCCCGATCTGCCGTTGCTTTATTTGGGGTTGATTAAAAAAGTAGCAAGTTATATTATCCATTATTTATAAGCAGTTTAGAAACTGCGGGTATAGGGGAATTTTCTTTGAGGAGGGTAGTAACGAGTTTTAAATTTGTTGGTTAGCATGCCGGCTGAAAAATTTACTGACTCGTTGCAGAAAACGCCCCTCAAAAACACTGCGCCTATACGGCCAGTTTGTATACTTCTCAGGGCCAATTCTGGTTAGGTGGTTGTATTCGTCTGTTCATACCCAGTAATTTACATACGGGTATATGGTTGGAATCTCAACGGTGTTCAAGTTATCAAATAAGAGCTATATCCCCAAGGCAGGGGACGCATCTCAGACCGATGCTGGTTGAATGGTTTTATCCTCCTGTTCATGCTGTGTAACATTGAACTAATGAACTTTTTTTAGAGAGGGTGCGAATTTCGTCTTTTGTGTTTGTATTTAGTATAAGAGCTATTGTTCGAGTCTAGATACTATGCATGTGTGTTGCATACTTATCTAGGGCCAATATGGTCGGATGTAGACAGAGTGGACAAAAGCAACACACTTTCTGTGATTGTAGTTTGTAGTCTATCTTTAGAAGAAGATTGTTTTATGTTTTGATCTCATACGATAATGGCGGCCATCTTGGATGTCTAATTGACCTAATTTGGTAGGCATTCACCTCAGTATTGTCCACGTGAAATTTTGTCAAAACTGGTCAAGCAGTGTCTGAGGTGATGTCATTTACAAATGACCAATATAAGTCTATGTAACACATGCCCAATCTTCATATACAAAGAAATACAAAAAGATCGGACAGGGAAAGTAGCATTCAAGGAGGACAGTCAACCACAAAACACAGAAACAAACACGCAAACAGACAAACAAGAAGGCAAAGGCAATATTAAATGCAAAAGACAACACAAACACAAAAGGGTTGACAATAGGGCTACCGCCTTGATGTCACATTGACCTAATTTGTACACCTTTGGAAGGCATTGCCCTCTTTATCGTCCACGTGAAATTTTGTCAAAATTGGTCAAGCGGTTTCTGAGGAGATATAGTTTACAAATGCCCTATATAAGGCTATGTAAAACATGTAAAATCTCCATATATACACTTTTTGATACTAGGAACATTTTTGTACAGCTTTTGTAGTCTAGGAGTCGGCGATCTTTATAAATAAAAACTCTCAAAATCTGTTCAGCGGTTTTTGAGAAGAAGATTTTTTTTTAATTTTGACAATATTTGGTTATGGAGGCCATCGTGTATGTCGCATTGACCTAATTTGTATAAAATGTGGAAGGCACTGACCTCAGTATCATCCATGTGAAATTTGATCAAAAGTGTCTAAGTAGAAGTTATTTAAGCAATAGCTAACGGACGGACGACGGACAAAAAGAAGTGACAATAGCTCACTTTGAGCCTTCGGCACAGGTGAGCTAAAAACAAGTGCATAACAAGTCTAAAGCTATACACTTTATCTGTAACGACAAAGTCTTAATTATGTAAAATGTAAAACAGTAATCCGGACACCCCACAAATCCGGACAAAAATGTCTGTCCCACGATCGTCCGGAATTAGCGAGAGTTTACTGTATGTGCTTACTGAATTATTCCGGAAATCAGCAGTTGTAGTTATTTTTACTATATTTTTTGCCAAAATACCAACATTCATTTATTCATTTTTATTTATTTATGCATTTATTTATTTATTTTTGTTTTCACAGATTGATTGATTGATTGATTTTGATTGATTGATTGATTGATTTATTGATTCATTATTGATTGATTGTTTAGGTATTCACAAGGTATCATTAAATGGGTAAATAAAATAATGAATATGCATTTAAAATATATGTTTGTTACGATTATTACAAAATCAACAGTTGTACATGTAAGACCTCTTTTCGATGAACTAAAGTGCAACAACTTTAAGTAAATTAAGAGATATAATGCATTTGACCTTCACGTATTTTAGTTGTGATATGAAAGTTATGTTACGGTTAAAGAAAAGAAACAAAAAGAAATTTCGTCTCTTACACTACTGGTAGTGGTAAGTGCCCCCTCTCATAAAACAATTCATAATAAACGAAAACACAGTGAAGAAAGAAAACTGTTATAGATATGTATTTATTGAATTATTCCAAAAATCAGCAGTTTTAGTTCTTATTCATTATCAGGTTTACATATTGTTTGCCAAAATTCCAATATTCATTCATTCATTCATTCATTCATTCATTCATTCATTCATTCATTCATTCATTTATTCATTCATTCATTCATGCATTCGTTCATTGAATTTCATTATAATTTAATTAATTTAATTATGTATTTATTTTTTATTGATTTATTGATTGATTTATTTGAGTTTGATCCTTCCTTCCTTCCTTCCTCCGTCCGTCCGTCCGTCCTCCGTTCGTTCGTTCGTTCGTTCGTTCAATCATTCATTCATTCATTCATTCATTCATGCATTTATTCATTCATGCATTCATGCATTCATTTATTCAGAAATCAGTATTTCAGAATTCGACCGCACAATCGTTGACACCTAAAAAACACATTCAGGGATTCACAAGGTATCGTTACATTTAAATTGGTAAATAAATTAATGAATATGCATTTAAAATGTACGTTTATTGATGATTTAATAGTATAATTAGCAGTATTATTTATGTGTTCAGATTTTGTATTTTGTGTTTGTGTCTAGTGTACGATATATTTTGAGAGTCCAGGTGCTATGCCTGTGGTTTGCGTACTGCGGGCATAAGCTACATGTATAACTAAACACAATGTGTCTTCAATATATTTTTTAATTTAATGTAATGTATTTATTTGCCAAATAAGTGTAGCTTATACTACTTATATGTTTAAATTGTATCGTTTTGTAAACATTTCGATGTATTTCACTCACCGGTGCACGTCGGTGTTGTTCCGAACCAGTCCGTAGTATCACATGTAAGATTAAGATCACCGGAAGTGTGTGTATATCCGGTGTCACACGCATATGTCACCGTATCGGTATCGGTGTAGTTGTCCTTTATGGGTGTGTACATTCCGTTTACAACTATGGTTGGGGGTAAGCAGACGGCCTCATCTGAAATACAGAGTGTAAATGTATTACAGAGGTACAGAGAAGTTTTGATATAATTAAAAGACAATTTAAATGCAGTCTTTTGTTTAAGCGCTCCATAAGTTTCAAGAATGGAGACATATCTATTTATAAGTATTCATGACCTTTTGACGCGTCCAAAAATTGCAAACGTATGATATGCCACTTAGGTCGTTTTTCATACTATATGTCAAATGTTAAGATCTGAGCAAAATTACGGATAATTGTACAACAGTCCGTAGTTAATGTACTGCTGCAACAGTTCAAATGTACTTCTGAAAACGAGATAAAGACCGATCCTACAATGATTCGGATGGAATGTATATTGTCCCTTAAACGACCTTAAATTAAACGAACATGATAATGAAGGGCTGGTCCAAAGGGCTGATTCAAGCCTTCTACCAGAAAACGTTCTGTAAGTATCTGTAAGTATTCCCTGTTTATAGGTGCGCGTTTTCGATTCTATTACAGTTCTATACGGCGAACGGTGTAAATCCTGATCAGCCTTCACATTATGTGCATGGTAATCTGCATTTACGCTGGTCGTAACCCTCAATGTTTTCGACTGCGGCAGCAAACGAGTTATACTGGTATATGTAAACAATGCAATATAGCAATAGAGGAGGTGTTGATTAACGTATGTAACATCTAAATATAATAGTGAACGAGAATGTAACGATCTTCACTCACCGGTGCACGTCGGTGTTGTTCCGACCCAGTCCGTAGTATCACATGTAAGATTAAGATCACCGGAAGTGTGTGTATATCCGGTGTCGCACGCATATGTCACATTATCGGTATCGGTGTAGTTGTCCTTTATGGGTGTGTACATTCCGTTAACAACTATGGGTGGGAGTACGCAGACGGCCTCACCTGAAATACAGAGTGGAACAGACTCAGTGTAAATGTATTACAGAGGTACAGGGAAGTTTTGATATAATTAAAAGACAATTTAAATGCAGTCTTTTGTTTAAGCGCTCCATGTATTTCAGGAATGAAGACATATCTATATATAAGTATTCATGACCTTTTGACGAGTCCAAACATTGCAAACGTATGATATGCCACTTTAGTCGTTTTGCATAATATATGTCATATGTTAAGATCTGATCAAAATTACGGATAATTGTACAACAGTCCGTAGTTAATGTACTGCTGCAACAGTTCAAATGTACTTCTGAAAACGAGATAAAGACCGATCCTACAATGATTCGGATGGAATGTATATTGTCCCTTAAACGACCTTAAATTAAACGAACATGACAAAGAAGGGCTAATCCAAAGGGCTGATTCAAGCCTTCTACCAGAAGAGGATCTGTAAGTATTTGTAAGTATTCCCTGTTTATAGGTGCGCGTTTTCGATAATGTGAACAGGACATTCAGCCTTTTCGTTCCGATTCAGGTAAGATTGTTCCTGTAACGTTTTGAATTCTGAACCAATCTGGTTTACATATAGTGCACGGAACGTAGAAACGTATCAGTATTTCTCGGTTACTACATTCATTTATATATTCCTTGTACTTTTCTTTCTTATCCCGAAAACGTTAGTAAAATTATATTGGCAGAGGGCACAGCGTAACTTTAAATGCATAATATTTTACTAATGTTTACGTTGAGACACACTTGCGTGCGCTTTCCCTACAATACAGCAAGCCATATTACAATACAATGATGTTTTGCCGCTGAATTTGAGGTTGGGTAAAACGTAGTTGCCGGAAAATTGTAAAGAGTACAAGTAGTTGGCGTAAAATTTGAGAAAAGTGAAATGGTAAAGTGAACAGCAATACAAACAGTAAAGATAAAGCACACAGCTAAGGTTTATCGAGCAGACAATTCTCCTGTTCAATAGTAAGATGTAAGATTAAATAGCATTGATACAGGCATGATTTGTAGCAAATGTACATGTCGTATTTAAAAAGAATAATAAACTACATTAAATAGCTTAATACGGTACATGGAATGCACAAAGCCATATATCAGTTTCGTTGGTAAGTTTCGATAATATTTCTTCGTAAAACCAATACTTAGTGCCATATTTTTCCATAAAAGTGGGTATTTAAAAGTTGCAGTATTGTTCAGCACCGGGGCTTCAACAAGAACCTTCTCTGAAGTCCAGCACCTATTACAATTGGACTAAGCGCTTCCCACACATGACCAAGGTGACGAGACCGGTTTCCAAATTATGACCCAGGGACTATTTCCCCATGGGTGGGAACAGACCCGGAGCAGACGCTGGTTGGATCGTTGTATCCGACTGTTCATGCCCAGTATATTATATGGTTCTAGGGAGGGAAACTCACTCAACAGATTCCAAGTTATGACCCAGGGACTATTTCTCCGGGGTGGGGACAGACCCAGAACCGACGCTGGTTAGATGGTTGTATCCGTCTGTCCATGCCCAGTACATTATATGGTTCTAGGGTGGGAATTTCACTCAACCGATTCCACGTTATGACCCAGGGACTATTTCCCCAGGAGTGGGGACAGACCCGGAACCGACGCTGGTTGGGTGGGTCTATCCGTATGTTCATGCCCAGCAAATGTATATATGGTTTTAGGGTGGTGATCTTGACAGTTTCTAAGGTATGACACAGGGTTAGAAATAGACCACAGGACCAATTAGATGGTTGTATCCGTCTACTCTGACATGATAGTAAATGTATACATGCTTCTAAGTGGTGGATCTCACCGGTTTCCAAGTTATGACCCAGGGGCTGTTTACTCAGCGGTGGAGAAGGACACCGGGGCCGATGCTGGTTGGATGGTTATATATGTCTTTTCAAGCCCAATAAGTGTATATATGGTTGTAAGTTGTGGATCTAAGAATGTCCAAGTTATGACCAAGAATGTCCCTAGGGATGTAGAAAGTCCAAATGGCCGATGCTGGTTCGTTAGTTATTTCCGAGTATGTAAGTAAGTGTATATATGGTTATAGGGTTGAGATCTCAACGGTTTCCAAGTTATGACTCAGTGGCTACTTCCCCATTGGACCACAGGGCCGATAATGGTTGGATGGTCGTATCCTGTACACTGTTCATGTGCAGTAAGTGTATATATGGTTATATAGTCGGAATATCAACGGTTTCTTAGCTGTGAATCAGTGGCTATGTCCCCAGGGTGGGGATGGACCAGGGCCAATTCTGGTGTGATGGATGTATTCGTTTGTTCATGCCCAGTAATTTAAATAAGGGCATAGGTTTGGGAACTCGCGGTTTTCAAGTTACCAAATAAGAGCTATATACCCACGACTGGAGTCGCATCTCAGACCGATGTTGGTTGGAAGGTTGTATCCTCCTGTTCATGCTGTGTTTGTAACCTTGAACTAATTTTAGAGAGGTTGCCAATTTCTTTTTTTGTGTTCGTATTTAGTATAAGAGCTATTGTTCGAGTCTAGAGACTATGCATGTGGGCTGCGTACTTATTCTCTTACTGCTCTGGCTTCTGCCAAGTCATTGAGTACCTTCATTGTGGCTTTCTAGGCTTTTCTTTTTAAATTATATTTACACGAGCATATTTGTGTCTTACTTATATTGCCTATTGATGCTGCCTTGTTGGTTAGAGATTAGATCATGGCGGGGACTTCTTTATTTACACTGTCCTCTTTTAACGGGTAAGTGTGAGGTTTGGTGCACCCTAGAACCGGTTTAAACCCCTCGTGGCCTACTTTGCCACTGACCGTTCCAAGGCGGTAGCCCTGTTGTCAACCATTTTGTGTTTGTGGTGTCGTTTGCATTTATTATTGCTTTTGCATTCTTGTTTGTCTGTTTGCGTGTTTGTTTCTGTGTTTTGTGGTTGACTGTCCTCCTTGAATGCTACTTTCTCTGTCCGATATTAATTTAACTTATATTTAATATAAGAAACATAGAGCAGTTATTATTACCTTTATTTGGAATACGTATTATGTAAATATTGTAAGGTTTAATGAGAATCAAATTTGACTTACAATAGTTTCGCGCAAAATTATTTTTGAAAGCAATTCTAATGTAAATTATTATAATCTTAAATAAATTTGCAAGAAACAACATAATTGTTTTGGCTATAAACAATTTCTTATATGAAGATTTAAGCAAATGCAAAACTGTTTTAAAGCTGATTTACAATAGTTTTGCATTAAAAAAACAATCTGCATGAGATACAATAATATGACACAATTTATTTTTCTCCACCAAATTTTAGAATCTAGTTACAATATTTTGTGACGTTATAAAGGGTCAGTATCTGATATGGATTATGTAAAAAAAATCAATTTCAGGAAAAAGTGAGTTACAATAGTTTCGCGTTAAACCCTCGACATATCAATGAAGACAGACTACTATGAAAGAAAATGTCAAAATTAAGGCGAGAGATTGATAATTTTCTTGGAAAATCAAAATTTTGACGGGTATCCCCTATTTTGATTGTATTATTTTCAGCAGTTTTCTCAATAATGATTTCTTTAAGATCACTTTCGTGCTATATTCAGATGTAGAGAAGCCTTTTCATGTATATTTGAAAGTTTCAAACATAGCTGAGCACAAATGACTAGGCACATGCAAAATCCATATCACTGCAGTAGATTTTCAAAATATTAAAGGTACTGGGCCTGAGTTTAGACCAATACCCTAGATCAGTAAAACTTGAATAATTTGGAAACCAATAAATATGGAATCAAAATGTTATTATTCAATTATTATTGAGGTGCTCATTAGAAAAATAGTCACCTTCAGGTCTCACAACACTATTATCTCCCTTAAATACTCGTCCCTACAGATGAAGGAGGTAGATAAAAAACAAATCCGCTTTTGTACATTTTACAGGATACATTGATTTATCTTTACCAGGTTCTAAATCTACAGCATTTTAGGAAGAGATCAAAGAAAAATTCGTATTGATATAAGATTTTTTAGCTAATTCTACCGCATTTTACACATCATAGGTCTAATCACCACGGGGTTGTAAAATTGTCTAAATTTTGATAGGTAAAATAAATATGTTTCAATCTGGTAAATATTTGTTAATTGTGTGTTAAATTGCAGATATTGGATCAATGAAGAAGTTAAGCATACATACATATTGTAAATTTTGTTTATCTCTATGCCACGAACAAAAACATTAAAATGGGACCCTATGGAAAATTAATTGTGTTGTTAGACGTACTGGTCCGATCTCTCTATCGTCTTAACGAGGCAAAACGGCGGACGGACGGACGACTCATCATCTCATAAGCTCTGCTGACCTTCGGCCAGTAGAGCTAAAATTAAAACCAACGTTTTATTTGATTACATACAAGCAGCTTTAAAGTCAAACTGATACTGGGTTTAAAGTCAAAATGATACTGGATTAATAAATCGAGATATTAAAACTTGAATGCTTCATAAAAACGTAAAGCTTGTCATATGTCCCTTTAACATGTACTAGATTTGTACAATGCAAACGCTCAGAACGCTTGGCTTTGAATTATTCACTTTGAACTTAAGAAACAACCCCCTTAGCCAAAATACCACTTAAGGTATCAATAGTCGCCACGTCCTTCTGTCCGTCTGTCCGTCCGTCCGTCCATTAGCTTTTACCTGAAAACAGATTTTGGCTAATAACTTTTGAACTTTGAAGTATAAGGTTTACAACAATGACACGTAAACTTCTTCAGCATTATCCAATGAACACTTGTATCTGATAAAAGCCTATAACTCTATAGTTCATATTTATTTAATTATTCCCCTTTAAAAAAAGTTTTAACCTCAAACTTAACCGTAACTTTTACATGTGATTGTGGCAAATAACTTTCGAAGTATTAGATGCACACAAATGGATCTTTGCACACATCTTCAGCAGCATCCATTTAATGCATCTATTAAAGGCCCATAACTCTCTGATTTATATTTTTTAATTATTTCCCTTTATAAAAGGTTAAATCTAGAGTATAAGATTTATAACAATGAAACTTTGTACATGTCTTCAATATGGTCCACTGAAAGGTCCATTAGTCTCAGTCAGAAACAAACATTTTGAACAATTTCCCTTTGAAAAATGTTTATCCTGGTACATAATCTTACCTTTCAAAATATTACTATCTATTAACTTCGACTGGAGTATATGCCCCACTAGGCGGTGCTCTTGTTATACTAAGTCAAATTGAGTATGTTAACCTTTTTCGATGTTACACAGAAATTGCTGAACAAATTGCAATGATACTTCATACATGTATTTGGTTTAAATAGATAACATGCCAAGCTTAAGTAATATAACTCTGCAGCCCATTTTGATAAAGTTATGCCTCTTTTTATACGTCCGTAGGGACGTATTTTGTTATGTCGTCCGTCTTTCTGTCCGATAACCTTTGCCCGACAACCGGTTGTGGCTAATAACTTTCATTTAGTATAAGGTCTTCAGCAATGAATACATCTGATACATGCCCATAACTCTCTCATTCATACTGTTTGAATTATTTCCATTCGAAAATGGTTTAATCTGGTAGTTTGTGGCTAATAACTTTGAAAGTATTATATGTAGGTGTACAACAATGACACTTTGTACACATCTTCAGCTTGAACTTGTTCGAGTAAATATATCAGAAAAAGGCTCACTGACTGACTTTGCTGATTCATATTTATTTTAATTATTTCCCTTTGAAAAGGTTTAACCTGGAACTTAACATTACCAATGTCGGACGTATATGTCTCGCTAGGCTCTTGTTTATGATTTTTTTATTCACCAATTCAATTTTCTTTCGCCTAAGACAGTTAGGCGAAAACTTTGTGCGAGTCTAGATTGTACATGTTCACAAATTCTGGATACGGAAAAAAATTATATGTATGAAACTTGGAAGTTAATTTTGTTGTTCATTGTACTTTTAAAATGACACCAGGCTTATGTTTGACAATCGCAGATTTATATTTTTCCAAATTTAATAACTGAATTTTAACCCACAAAGTGTTACATCCAGAAATAACATGCTGTTGAGTTTTAATTTCAAACCACAATGTATAAAGTGTATGTGTGTTTTACAACAATACTATTAACGACTATGACAAATCTGTTTAAAATTGCTTTTGTTTTACAAATGCTATTTTCAGAACACATATGCGTCAGTTTGCTTATACAGTTTGTAACAGTGTCGTTGCCCAGACTCGAGCATTAACATCTTTCCCAGCCTTAGATGAATGGGAAGGATATGCATATGGATTTTGGAAGATGACACGTAAGTTGATACTCACATATAACAAATAAATAACATTGAAACATTCACACTCGTGAAGTCAAAGGTACATTGTCCTTCATGAAAGGAGGAATTTCATTGTTTTTGGGGCAGAAGGTCAAAGGTCAGGGTCATCATGCCCTTTTTGGAAGTAGGCATTATGCGCCATAACTTTGAAAGTTATTACCCCTATCAGCATGAAACTTCATAGGTACATAGGCCTTGGTGAGATGTGGAACCCTATTGTTTTTGCAGTCAGAGGGTTAAAGGTCAAGGTCTCTATGAGAGCATCTGGCAACATGGATTCCACATGTTAACGTCAAAAGCATAACACTCATTCTCTTAAAACTTCATAGATGCATTGCCCTTGGGGAGTCCAGTTGCTTTTGGGGTCACTATGTCAAAGGTGCACTTGGTGAGAGGAGTAACTCTATTGCTTTTGGGGTTAGTAGGTCAAATATCAAGGTCACCAAGAACTCATATGGACATTCTACATGATAATTCCCGAAGTATAATACCGACACACTCGAAAGGAGGCCTATTGATTTTGGGTTCAGTAGGTCATCAAGGTCATATTGACTTGACTGTACCTGAATCCAGAGAAACATTACCCCCACTGTAACTTGTAACTCAATAACCTACAATCTGAAACTTTGCAGAAATAATGTTAAAAAAGTCACTCCTATATATTTTGGTGTTAGTAGGTAAAAGGTTAAGGTCACAGTAACCTCCTGTGCTTTACCTTATTTACTATTATACCTTCAGTCTTGAAACATTATACAAATAGTATCCATTTTGCAATAATATATATTGTAAAAAGTCAGTCACTGTGAGTTAATCGTGACATCATTATTTTGCGGCTGTTATTCATGAACTATTTAACCTAGTCTTTTAAACTTTATTCAAATAGTGCTCTTGGTTAGATAATAACGCTATACATTTTTTTGTCGGAAGATCAAATGTCAAAGTCATGTTGACCTGACACTTATGAAATGCTTTTAACCTTATATAAAACCTTAACCAAACGGGCATACAATGCCCCTTTAGGTAGCGGTCTGTTCACACATGTAGAATCCATTTAAAACAAAAGGGATATGTTAACAGTTAAAGACAAGGTTTTTGGTATTTTTTCTCATAACACCATTTTTTTTCTTAAATCCACGACTTTTTTTTAAAAAAAAGTACATTCACAATTTTTTCATGACCACACCACCGAATGATGCGGGGATGTAGGAGGCCTTGGCAATCTCTTTAAAATCAGACCATTTATCATGCTACGAAACTCTACGCTACTAAGGATCTGACAACGCCGCATTGGAGGTCAAGTCAGATTGACCTTACGATTAGCCAATCAGATTTAAGATTTCAAAATTGTTCGGTATAGAATGCTTCACTGCGCATGTCGTGTTTCAGTCACATTCTATGGAGCAGTCTACACTCGGCATTGAAAGAGATAATGTCCGTAACTTTTAGCTTATAAAACACACACAAATTGCGCTGACAAAAATAACACATCAATCATTATTGAATATTTGCTGAATAAAACCAAGATTGTTTGAAGGAATTCAATAGCGGTACACAAAAAGAAAAATAGTTACGGTACCGTAGGTTTGAACTCGTTACACACAGTAACATTACACTCACGGATAATAATATTTGTCTACCTCGCTACCCACTGCGCTACCTGGCCAAAAGAATTGATGCGTACTATATAGAAAATCTAATGTTGCAATTTAATGATCTCGGTAGAATAATGTTCTGAATGTTCTTCGTATTCTCGCTGTAAAACATGCCATTTAGTGTATTTCTTTGAATTGATCTTGCAATCCACAGCATTAACACATGGCGACTTTATCTTGTTCGGATATATGTGTTTTATGTGGATTTTCTATTGTTCAGTTCACTCGGACATCAACTGAATGCATATAAACGCGCGATTTCATTGGTTAAATTTAGTTGATCGTCTCATGAATATCTTGAGTAGATAAAAGATAGATCTGACGTGACCTCCAAGGCAGAGTTGTCAGATCCTATAGCGGAGAGTATCGAAGCGTAATTATATCTCATCCCATACTGGGGAGACATATTGTTTTTAGCTTGGATGTCTGTCTGTCTGATACAATTCGGTCTCCACCATATATGCACTATATTTCGTGTCTCCACCATATCTCTTGAACCGCTTAAGGGATTTGAAAATAACTTGCCACAAATGTTCACCATATCGAAACGACGTGTAGAGCGCATTCGCCAGCCACGTCCGTTCAAGGTCAAGGTCACATTTAGAGGTCGAATATCATATGCACTATATTTCGTGAGACTCTGTCCATCACAAGTCGATATCGCTTGAACCGCAAGCGCAACTTCAGCCACGTCAGTTTACGGTCAAGGTCACACTTAGAGGTCGAAGCTCATATGCACTATATGTCGTGTCTCCTCCATATCTCCTGAACTGCTTGAGGGATTTTGAAATAACTTGTCACAAATGTTCACCATATCGAGACGACGTGCATAGCGAAACTTCCAGCCACGTCCGTTCAAGGTCAAAGTCACACTTAGAAGTCAAAGATAATATGCACTATATTTCGTGTCCTACCCATATCTCTTGAACTGCTTGAGGAATTTTGAAATGACTTGGTACATATCGAGACGACGTGCAGATCCATATTAACAACTTTAAATTTGTTGTCGCCGCTACTCCTCCTAAACCACTTGTTGGATTGACATAAATATGTTTATACAAAAACCAGGTCAATATGAGTGACTTTGACCTACTTTTCGGACTTTGTTAATTAACCTGAAGTTTTATTTTATATGACTAATAGTGCTACACAATGACCCTGACCTTTTTTCCCGACTTAGCCATACAGCGATACAGTGCATGCGTGTCCCATGGACACATTTTCTAGTTTTACTATTGCTTTTATCTTTTCGTATAAGACATAAAAACTATTTATCCACTATCAAACTGTGGTTGACTGTAGTCCTTGAATGCTGCGTTCCCTGTCCGATATTTCTATCCTTCTTTACTTGGTTGTGCAGAAGAGGAAGACATCCATTTTCTCTAGTTGTAAAGCTTTAGGTGTTGTAAATAGAGTGATTTGTTATTTCTTGTTCAAGTGTGTGACTTAATTGTACTAAGGGAGATATTTTAACCGAGGACGGGCTGATCAATAATTCAGAAAAAACACATTTGTCTGCTCCCTGAGCATTAAAGTACCAGACACCATCGCCGCAATCACGCATTTATATCATAAAAGAGGAAGTAGGAGACATGATCTTTGGCTATCACATGAAACTATCCTTTGCACTAATGGTTATGATTACTGCATTTGCCATTGGATAGTTGTTCGGGATTAACCGCGCTATTTCTACAATGTTGGATTCACTTACACAGAACTGCTTACAAATTTCATTATCATATTGAAGATAATTACCAGTAAAAATCATAACTTCCAAAAGGCTTGCATAATAATTATATTATAATACCGGTGCCTTCTTTTATCAAATTATTAGACAAGCTTTAAAAAAAAAGGTCCTAGTAGAGTACTCAGCTTTAAGCGAACACCTTAATGCCCAAGTGTGTGTGCGTGTGTCTGGACTTATTTTGAGTGATTTCTTTAAACATCCTGCCTATTTTGCACAGGATATGTACCAAACGTCGTTAGTGTGTTTTCTTTATGGACCTGATATAGTGTGAACATTATTGTGTCATTGTGACATACTGTTTTTGAAATGATACGGGGTTTTGATTTAAATCCTATATTGGACTTGTCTTTTTTTGGCATAAGATCCTGTACAAAAAGTCTTCAGTGACTGTTTCCTTTTTGGACCAGACAGGGTATTGGACTAGATCATTGAATATATTGCATGTGTTATATGACGAGGGTTGAACAAGAAACTATACTAAGTGCTAAACGCTTTTTTGTTATATGTGCAACATTTTTATATTCTTAGTGATGATGCATTAATTATAAAAAGTGTATATTTTCTGAAAGAATAAGTTCAGTAAAATCATTTCTTGCATACCGGGTAAGGTTATTCGCAGTTTAAATGGGTGATAAAAGCCTGATTTTGCTCATGTGAAAATATAAAAGTCACGCGCATCAACAGTGACATCAATAACGCCAACAATTGTGTAAAATACATGCATTAAAAACAGCAGTCGTTGCTGCATCAATGCACAAATGTTCATTGATATGCAAGTAAAAGAACCAATCATTGGTATCCAGTTCAGGTAAGGAATTTCAACACTCAGTATAAATGTTTTAATCGGGAAATCGGTATGGATAAAACCAATAATCCCTTGTGTACGAACTCCCGATCTATATCGGATACCCATAAACGATTCTTACACTCATTTAGTACATAAAACAACTTTAGATAAAAACATCGCTTAGTACAGTTTTGCATTCAACACTGAATGAAACAGTAATAAGGGAATGAAACTGTGATTGGACTTATTTCATTTAATATCTAACCTTTAGGCCAGATATGGACCAAACATTACAAACAGCCTATTAAATCATTTTAGAATTATTTTATTTTTTAGAATTTTGTGATTCTTGGTTTCAAGAAACTCATTCCTCAATGAGTGATACACACAGTCTAAATCTGTTTCTCACAGCAATTAAAAGGCGCAGTCAGTTCTGAGAACACACTGAGTTGCATCATAATGGCATGACGTGATGTCATAATACCAGAAAGTGATTTCATGATAGAAACAACCAAATGAAAATATAAATGAAGCCTTCTGATTGGTTCAGTGATAAAAACTGGACCAATGAAACCAATTAACATAAAATTCATTATATTCTCAGAACACATTGAGGATTTACTTGACATTGAGTAATGAGGTTTTTGAAATGCATATACACACAATTCTAATAATAAAACAATCATACAATTAGTTACTAGAATGTTTTCTGTGTGTTCCTCTTGCGTAACGTACATCTAAGAAATAAAAGTCTCATTCAATTGAATCATGTTTACACTTGTAAATGACTTATTTTAAACATTGAATATATCCCGCTATTTTTGCGTGTTATAGTTTTGCATGTTATATGAATGAAACTCATCAGTGTATTCCTTTCATTGACATATTTGACATATAGGTCACGTTTGATTCCAACGGTCAAACTTATGTCTGAGCCATTACTCAACAATGAAGGGTGAGATCAACAAAAAATTGCCACATTGAGACGATGTGTTGCGTGCAATTTCTTCCAACTAAGGGTCAAACTGTAACTCAACAATAAATATTGGATCAAAATAATATTGGCAGAAATGTTCATCTCGTAAAAATGTACAACTCCTGCCTGTCTAGTGTCAATGGTACAGAGAAGGTCAACATACACATGTCCCCATTTCTTGTCCAGGCCTGAAGTCTGCAATGAATGATTGGACAATTACAGGGCAAAAAGGTTCACCACATGAAGGCGGAGATTCGCGTCCTACTCCAGTCAACCTAGGATCAAGGTCGCAGCAAAGGTCAAACTTGTGTTCAGATATAACTCGGCAATGAATAATAGGGTCAAAAGAAAATTTGGAAGAAAGGTTCACCACATGATGATGGGGACCTACAACTCCCGCCAAACTTGGATCAAAGTTGGAGTGAAGGTCAAATCTCAATTTATGTACATATATCCCGCTTTCACGTCTGGGCCATAATTCAGCAATGAAGAATTGGATGAAAACAAACATCGGTCAGAAGGTTCACCACACAGAGACGGAGCGTCAGAAAGTTCACCACATGGTAAAGAAGCGTCGCGTAAAATTCCGCCAAGGAATCTGCATGTTACAGTGTAATGAACGTTGTTTATGTAAATTAAGAAATAAAACATCGTTTACTGTGAATTATCGTTTAATATATCACGGTTTGGAGTTCAATTTTAAACAATAATTTGACGAGCCCGAAGGGCGAGTGAAATTATTGTTTACAATTGAACGACAAACCGTGATATATTATAGATAATTCACCGTAAACGATGTTCTATTTCTGTTCTAATACCCCTAAAATGTGAAAATAACGCACACATCTGAAATCTTTCGCATTGCTTTGCTTACTCTCTTAACGTTTCATACGTTACAATGCGAAATGCGCAATGCGCAATGCTTATTCTTCTAACGTTGCAAAAATTACAGTGATATATCGTTCAATATAACGAGATATTTTAAAATAGGCTATATAGTGCGGGTGTATTAGAAATATAAATAATTTCATTTTGTTTAAATGCAATGCCTTGAGTAAACACATTTAAATTGTTTCTTTTGGGCACCAAAACTTTAACCGAAATGTTGACACCCCATGCAACCATCAAATCCATAATTAGTTACCCTGATTAAAAAGTCCTTACTGGTATACCCTTGAACTCAAACGGAGTTTATCGTTGAGGGAACTATATAGGATTCCTTTGTTGTGCCGTGTCATGTTCCATCGCATGTTTTTGCTCCCCGAAAATGTTCAGGGTAGCATATAGTCGCCGCATTGTCCGTTTGTCTGTCCGTCACACTTTCTTGTCCGGAGCGTTTCTTCGAAAGTACTTACTGAATTGCATTGAACTTTACAAAATGACAGAGGGCAATTATTGCCCTTTGTTATTTCATATTTACAATAATTGTCCGGAGCATAACTCCGGAAGTATTGCATTGAAACTTCACACAATACTAGAGGGCAAGAAAGAAAGTACAGAGTGAAAAAACGTAACTCTGTCTTCATTCAAACTAGAGTTATTGCTCTTTGTTATTTTATACTTATAATTCTTGTCCGGAGCATAACTTCAAAAGTACTCATGGGACTGCATTGTAACTGTCTTCGTTCAAACTAGAGTTTCTGCCCTTTGCATTGAAACTTCACATAAGGATAGAGGGCAACAGGAAAACTGTGATTTGTACCACAGTATAAATGATTTGAACCGGTTCACCTATTTAAAGAGAGGTGCAATTATTTGAGTTGGTGTTAATTTGGCTTTCCTTAGGTAAGGGGCTAATAATTAGCTTTTTTTATATTTTTACATTCTTATAAATTTAAAAAAGTTATGTTGTCATATACTTATGTCTAGGAGTAATGAATCTGACTACTGAAAAAACAGTGCACCGGTAAAACAATACCACTAAACAGCTACCTTTTACAGGGCACATGAATGTATAAAAATATATATTGCTGCACCAAATACATATTACACCGGTATATTTTAAAAAAGGTACCGGTGCAATGGTTTAATTTATCGGTGATCAATAACATTGATACATCTGATTTATATTACTGTGGACGATTCCCCTCTCTGATGCATCTCTGAGTAATCTATAACGTTAAACATTTGATTCAATAAAATCAATAAAATACTGACTTTCTGGAGTAATTTTATCGGTGAAAAATATTTAACTTTTATATTTCATTTGTGCCTATGCAAAGGGTAGTGCTAGGTGTCTTTATAGTCTGACACAGGCGTGATATTCCAGTGACAGCATTGCAAAGATGAGCTGTTAAGCTCACTGCTACAAGTAGACACCGTCAATACAATGACAGAACGGCATTAACCATAAACATTATTGGTACGTTCCGGTGCTTTTGACCTGTTCCAATACTTTTGTTAAACAGAAGTACATAGATGGAGACGAGCATGAAACTGACCTTTCTGTCATTTTAGTTTTAAATCCTAAATTTAATATGCAAGAAAAACTGCAAACAAAATCAATCAATTTAATTTGAACAGGTCGTGTGAAAAGAATCAATTAATTATACCCCGCTTCGAAGAAGTGGGGGCTCTTCGAAGCGGAGCTATATAGGAATCACATTGTCCGTCGTGTTGCGTCCCGTCGCGTCCCGTCGCGTCGCGTTTTATTATTTAAAAGATTAAGTGACATGGTTGCATATTTCCTTCTAATTTTTGGTATGATGTGAAAATACATTATTAAAACCACATAAGATGACATTCCACAAATTATACAGGCTTCATAAGATTATACTTAGAGATTAATACATGGATGCGTTATTGCCCGTCATATCGGCCAGAGACACCAATATCGGCCCGAAGGCTTTAGCCTGGGGGCCGATATTGGTCGAGGGCCGATATGACGGGCAATAACGCATCACCCATGTTTTAATCTTTTTATCATATATATACGCATTTTCTCATATATATACGCATTTTCTCTTTATTAAACCGTTACAATGTAATTCTTATCATACATATAATGTGAATTAAATTAATTTCAGTTGAACCGATGAGCCGAATCACACATTTACAAATAGATATAGATCTAGGCCTAGATTTTTACGTTTTCTAAAAAAAAAAATGTTTCTAGTGGCGTAGCTGCTTTTAGGCACTGCAAACCCCGACGAAAAACTTTTTCCTGATAGGCTATGCTCTTGTTATCCCCAAAAGTGTCTCCCAAAACTCGTCAGAGTGCACCATTTTACCAGCGGAAAAAGGTTTAAATATCGGTTATTCTTAATGATTAAGCTTTTTAAAATGATATGACATACTGTACATTAATCAAGCGTTACGATTGTAATATTAAGATTAAGTGTTTACCTTTACTGGTATCTGTTTAAATCCGGTGTTTATTTACATTCGTTGTGACGTTATGGTTTAAAGAAGTGACGTCATGTAACGTTCGCTACGTCATCGTAAACAGGAAAGAAAATCAGGGGCGCAGCCAGGTGGAAGGTCGGAAAAAAGGGTAAAACATAATCAATTCTATAGAAAGCAATCGTCAATACTCGTAACGATCATGTGACCGGGCCAATATGGATATGCATTTTCGGCCCTGTCACATGACCTGAATTTGGCGTATCGAACCGCATTTCTGATACGGCTCATTTCTCGAGAGCTTTATTGTAGGGTAATTTTGTGCATATTGCGTGCCAAAAATGCGTATATATATGATAATAATTTTTACACAAAATACCACAAAGTTTTTAATTATTTGTCCTGTTATTTAACAGATAATGGTTGCATATGTGTTTTGTCTTCTTGTATGACATGAACATACGTAATAACAACCTCATAAAGTTATACACTTCTAATGTTAAGACCTCAAAAGGTAACACCCCACTAATTTACGTTGTATCACGTCTCGTCAAATCCCGTTGCATTATTTAATAAATAATGGTTGCATGGTTGCATATTTGCTTTTCCTTTTTGGTATTTTGTGAAAATACATTTGAAAACCACAAGCAAGAGGTTACATTCCACCAATTATACATTCATTTTTAATTATTTCTCCTGTTATTTAACAGTTTATGGTTTCATATTTTCTTTTTATTTTTTTATGATTTGAAAAAAACATAATAAAAACTTTATAAAGTCACACACTATGAATGTTAAGACCTCATAAATGAGATATGGGGTCCTATAGAAACCACAGCGTCCAAACGCAATGGCATCGTAGGTCCGCACTATATTACAAACAATGAGCAATATTTAATTAATTACACAATGAAATAGACAAAATACAACAGAACGGGTGGTGAAGAGGTATTTTGTGAAAACACATTATGAAAGCCACATAACATTACATTCCACTAATTATACAGACTTCATAAGGTTACATTCTACTAATTTTACACACGATTCCACTAAGTGTTTTAATTATTTGTCCTGTAACAGATAACGGTTTCATGTTTTCTTTTTCTTTTTTGTATGATTTGAAAGTACATAATGAAAACTTCATAAAAATTACACACTATGAATTTTAATACCTCATAAGGTTTCACTCCACACATTGGGGTTTTCCTTTTTGGTTTGATGTGAGAATACATTATGAAAACCACATAAGGTTACATTACACTAATTATATAGACTCTATAAGGTTAATTCCAAGTTTTATGTAAGACTCCACATATATATACACCCGCCAAACAAGGTTTCGTGGGGCTATATAATAATAACTTTCGAGTTATTAAGCAGATAATGATTGCATGGTTGTAACTTTGGTTTTCCATTTTGGTATGATGTGAACTTACTTAACACACTCCACTAATTTTTTACTTTTACTTTTTTACTCACATATTTTAATTTTTTGTCGCGTTATTTAACATATCAGATAATTGTTGAATATTTTCTTTTTCCTATTTAATATGTGAGACTCCACATATTTTTTAATTATTTGTGATTGAAACTCTGCTCAGCAAAGTATTCCCATATTATGGGAAATAATACCTATTCCGATTGGACACCAATGCGGTAATATTAATCAACTTGATTCTGTTTTCATTAAATTTGTGTTTTAGTTAATTTATATGAAAATACAGAATCAGTACCTTTTTAAAGGATACACACATATTCAAACATGTCACAAAGCGGGGGTATTAATCACCTTTAGTGATAGCTCTCGTTTAATTTGACCGACAAACACAATTCATTCATTCATTTTCATAACATAAAGCAGACGAACTTGAATGTTGACGAATCCTCTTGGAACTCGATAATATCACGGAGAACAAATTCGAGTTATCCCTGTTTATATTTTAATCAGCAAAATATAGACTGTCACTTTTGTAATAAAAAATGTAATTCAAATAAAGACTTTATTAATATATAGTCTATCTACTGTCCCCGTTCAAACACAAGACTCTATTTATTACTATTTTATTTAAGAAATGACATGGTAAATAAAAAGTTTCAATAATCATAACAAATCGATCATTAATTGTGACGTACAACAACGACCTCATATCATGCAGTAAAACAACACATCATTCGTGAAAAAACGCCAGAAAAAGGCAGCGACGAAAATCATTCGATCGTTCGTTCGTTCGTCGGCCGTTTGTTAGTTTTTATTCGTTCGTTTGTCCATCCATCCGTCCATCCGTCCGTCCGTCCGTCCGTCCGTCCATTCATTCATTCATTCATTCATTTTTATTCATTCATTCACTCAATGCTCAGTGAAAGCCACATTACCCGTTCGACTTGTATACCTACTTTCTGGCATAGGAAGAGCATATAAACTCAACTATTCATTCAATATGGGTTGAACAAGTCACATATATCACATTGAAGGAAATGAATTCAGTTTATACTGTCGGTACGCAATGCACCCGAATTGTACCGTATCTCTTTGGAAAAATAAATTTATTAAATCATTTAATATTAATATTGCTATCACATACAACTTTGAAATATTAATAAAAAAAATATATATATTCATATTAGACCACTTCTGGAGGCAAGCCCTTTTAAACTCAAATTTAAAATATTGTTATGACAAAACAACTTACCTGTGTCTACTAATTTCCATAAAGATAGCACAAGAACTGTAAGAAAAATGATTAAATTTAGTTTAAAGATAAAAGATAAAGTTTTATAAATCATATTTGTTTTCCGATTTTGAACACAGAACATAACACTTCCATTTAATTAGTTCTTTACATTTTCAGTAAATAACGCGTGTAAATTTAAACAGTATTTCACTCAATAATCTACATTTTACCAATTATATGAACTGCTTAAAGTGCAGGTGTTAACGCGTGTTATTTCGAGAAAAAGAAAACAGATTGTTTTAATGCGTACTTTTCCATAGGTATAACGCCATCTTCCGAATTATGTTGTCCGTCAACCAAGTGAACAAGCATATATATATTAGACATCGTTTCGTGTTACGTTTATGAGCGACTTCGATCATCAACATAATTTAGTTACTCTAGTACTCTGACTCAAGTACGATAGCATTCAGTATAGTTTTACCGGAGTGATGTCATATACATCTATAGACATGTATCGTGTATCAATTGTGAGCGACTTCGATCATCAACACTAGGTACTGTTGTTGCCGGACTGCAGTACGATCACATCCCGTATAGTTTTACCAGAGTGACGTCATATATGTTTTATATTGTGCTCTTTCGATTTACCACGACTGTGGTGTTGCTAGAGATAACACAAGACGTGCGTCCGATTCTACGTTTTATTAGAGACTGCCTCGCCTCGATGTAAAGGCGGGAGATTACACATTAGTACGAATGCGTATTATACTACATCTCTTTTGTTTACAAAGAAATAAAGATAATATTATTTAAAACAAAACATGACATGCATCAAGCGAAGTTGAAATGATAGTAGAACATTTTAATACTTAACATAGTAAACAGCGATATTATATTCATTAAATAGTTTTATAATTTGGTAATTGATGTGTATGTTTTGCATTCATTAAATATGTTTTCAGTCCATAGTTTAATAAAATCCTGTTTCATTTTGATGATATTTTAGTAAGCTAAATTTCAATATAATGAATAGAATTCCACTGCAATCCATATAACTTTATCCATTCATCGCTGTGAAGTCTAGACGGTTTCACTTTTCGACCAGACTTTGTGATGTAATTATTTGGGAGAGTTTGAATGTTTTCATTAATGCCATACTTTTGGAGGCCCCCAATGGGCAGTATCACCTGTATTTTGCACGTTTCTTTCATGGGATTGTGATTCATTGTATGAACGTGTTTTGTTCAAGAAAATACGGTTACGTCTGTACACACCGCCGTCTTGGGTTTCTATCTGATATGACATGTTTTGGCGAGAAACGACCTTGGTGGGTATCCATACTTTTTCTTTTTGTATAATGACAGCCAGTGGTGATATCTGCTGAGCATAAAGCACCTTTTTGACCTTTAGATTAAGATTGATGTTGTTTCATTTTTTCGCGCGCTTCTTGGATGTTTACGGCGCGAGTTGTGTGTTTGTAGAAGGGAGAACTGATCTTAGTCTGAAACCCAAGAGAAGTTGTGCAGGTGAATACCCACATTGTAGTGGAGAGTTTCTGTACTCTAATATCGGAAAATAGGGGATTATGTTTTCGTACTTTTATTTTTTTAGGATACGTCTTGCAATATTTACGTAAACCTCACTAAGACCGTCAGAGTTAGGATTCAAAGGGCTTGATGTCTGGTAAGTTATGGCCCTTTCTTTGGCAAATTGTTTGAACTGTTCCTACTTGAACTGTGGGCCGTCGTCCGCTTTCAATATCTCGAGGATTCCGAAACGACTAACATGCACTTTCAATTTTCTCACAACTGTCAAGCTTTTTGTAACGGGTAATAAATCTACATCGAAATAACTGCTGTAGGAGTATACAGTTACTAAGTAATGCTCCCAACTAAATTCCATTATGTTTATTTCGCTCTTCGGGTCATTTAATTTTATTAGATACTGGGACCATACGCCGTACGACATGGGGAAGAAAGATACTCCATGTCCACCGCCATATGCATCCCATCTTCGGGATGGTTAACATTGTGTACTATTGATTTCATTAATATTGAGTTCTGCTCAACCCGGGTCTAGAAGGCGTGAGCGGAAGCTAGCAAAAATCACTACCGCTTATGAACAGTCTCAATCAAACCGAGACTGCAATATTTCGTATGTGTCGTTTTCGGCCGTTTCCAAAGGTCCATTATCATACTCTTTTTTATAGCACAGTGGCGTTGCTTTTTCAGTCCGGCGGCAGTAAAACGTCTCGCCGCGCTTGCAATCAGTACTGTTATTCATTCGATCGCTGAGCCCGATACTTATATTTAATTATCGGTGGTACTTTTTCATTTCTTTTTGTTTTCTTACTTAATTTTCGATTCAGTGGTTCCACTACTCCGGCCGATTAAAGGCTCTGGGTATTGTTTAACCACTTATAGGATATGTTGTCTGCTTTTTAATTTAGTCTTTTGACTGTTACTTGTGATATGCAGGCTTCATAACCGCTGCTCCCAACTAAATTCCATTATGTTTGTTTCGCTCTCCGGGGCATTTCATTTTTATTAGATACTGTGACCATACGCCGTACGACATGGGGAAAAAGATACTCCATGTCCACCGCCATATGCATGCCATCTTCGGGATGGTTAACATTGTGTACTATTGATTTTATTAATATTGAGTTCTGCTCAACCCGGGGCTAGAGGGCGTGAGCGGTAGCTAGCATATTTCACTACCACTCATGAACAGTCTCAATCAAACCGAGACTGCAATATTTCGTATGTGTCGTTTTCGGCCGTTTCCAAAGGTCCATTATCATACTCTTTTTTATCTTTCCAAGCGAAAAGGTCACATGACACATTTTGCCACGGGTTTTGGGGGCACGTCATGGGGGAGTAGCTCTTTGAAATTTGCAAGCGAGAACATAATCTGTGATTTGCTTAGTAATTCCTGGCAAGAACAGTATGTCCCTGGCACATCTGTTTGTCTTGTCTACGCCCATGTGACCAATATGGACAGCTTTCATCATGCCACTTTGGAGTGAGTATGGTATGACAAATGTCTGTCCCCTGAATATAATATCATTGTGAGTTGCTAATTCGTCCCTTTGCATTTTCTCGTCGCTTATCGTAGCTGACCTAATAATCTGATCAATTATTTGATCACTGATTGGTATGGTCGTCAAGACTGTATGTATGTGCACGTCTAGGCCGTCATCAGGTTCGGTTATGTGTCAGACACAAACTTTATATTAAGTGCGTCTCCCATGGGTATGTATTTACCTGAAACATGTACTACTTCACCGTCGTAATGCTGTATTTGGAATATCATTCTTTTCAGCCTAGGTGGTGCGGCTAGAGGGCTTTGTTCTTAATCGAGATAATTGACTTGTGGTCACTTTCTATTACAGTGTGACGACCGTAGACATATTGTTTGAATGTTATGCTACCAGACAGAATGGCAAGCATCTCCTTTTCAATTGGAGCATAGTGCACTTCCGCGTTTGAGAGACTTTTCGACGCGTACGCCACAGGTTTGTCGGCTTGCAAGCACACGGCGCCGATGCCGCGGCTTGAAGAATCTACTTGTAACCTGACCGATTTCCGAGGGTCAGATTAACTGAGAACAGGTCATACGTTTGACGGTGCTAAACGCGTCTGCTTGTGCGCAGTCCCAACGAAATTTGACATGATGTCGGACAAGTTAGGCGATACTTTTGACAAGTATGCTACCATTACTAACAGGGTCTCTAACTCAGATTTCGATTCTGGTGTTTTCATTTGTAATATGGCGGACATTTTGTCCGAGTCCGCAGGAAGGCCGCTTGAACTTATCACGTGACCAAAGTACTTAACCTCGGTCTGGCAGATAAGGCATTTGTCTGGATTGAACCTAAGCCCTATCTCTCTTGTCCGCTTGAAGACATTTCTTAAATTCGGATCATGCTCAGCACTTGTTTGCCCGAAAACAAGAAGATCGTTTTACTATTGACCTAACACCGGATAACCCCTCAAGTGCCTCATCGATATTCCGGTTAAATATGTCTTGTGAATTTTTCAAACGCATCGGCAACATGAGGTACCGGAAATGCCTGAACATGCTATTAACTGTCGTGAGGTATGACGATTCTTCGCTCAACTTTATAGAGTACTGGGCGCCCGACAATTTTGACGTAATGTTATCGATTGTCCTCATTCTGTAATATGGCAGCTTGATATTGTCATTAAACGCTTTGAGGTCTAGACACACCCTGAATTGCCATTAAGCGCTTTGGGGTCTAGACACACCCTGAGTTTTCCAGAGGAAGGTTTTTCTATGCAAACAAGGGAGTTTACCTATGTAGAAGGTTCGGTGACTTTTGCTATGATACATTTCTCTGCCATTGATTTGAGTTCAGATTTTAACCTGTACTGTTGTGCAACGGGTATTTTCCTAGGTGGGAATACTACCGGAACTGCGTTTTCTTTGAGCTACAAATCTCAAGTTCCCTCAAATAAACATATTCCTTGAAATAAGTCTATGAATTCCGACAGCACTGTTGCTTTATATAAGGGCTCATTTTCTATCGCGTAGGTTAACTTGATAAGCTCAAGATCAATTGCAGTTTGTAAACGTATCAGTGCGGGGGCGGTGCTGTCAACAATGTAAACGTATGCACTTGCACTTTTGTTATTGTAGGCTATTTTTAACTGCGTTTTCCCTAGAATGACCATCTGATTCACTGTGTATGAGGTCAGTTTTGTATCGGGGAGTTACAGGGGTTTCTGTAGCTCTAATTCCCCATATTGACGTATTGATGGGTCAAATATTGACTTGAGAGCCCGTATCAGGTTTGGCATCATTTTTGTGTTTTTTAGGGCCAAATGATATCTTAATGTAAATAGAGTATGACACTCTTATTAAGTTGATGTACGTATGACGTACATTGATGTACGTTTGATGTACGTATGACAAATCGTATTAGAAGTTATATGTACACATTTAATAAAATTCCTATAGGAAATTGATAGTAAGATGATGTGAGTATGAAAAATCGTATTAAACGTTACATATACACATTTAATAGAATACCTACAGGAAATTGATAGCAAGCTAATGTGCGTATAATGTACGTTGATGTACGTATGGTGTACGTATGACAAATCGTATTTGACGTTAAATATACAAATTGAATAGAATTCCTGTAGGAAATTGATAGCAAGTTGATCTAAATATGACACATCTTATTAAACGTTACATATACACATTTAATACAATTCCTATAGAAAATTGATAGCAAGTTGATGTAAGTATGACACATCTTATTAAACGTTACATATATACTTTTAATAGAATTACTATAGGAAATTCATAGCAAGTTGATGTAGGTATGACAAATCTTATTAAACGTTACACATACACATTTAATAGATTTTGAAATTGATAGTAAGCCGATGTATGTATGACACTCTTATTAAATGTAACATATACACATTTAATAGAATTCCTATAGGAAATTGATAGTAAGCTATTGTAAGTATGACAAATCTTATTAAACGGTACATGTACACATTTAATAGAATTCCTAAAGGAAATTGATAACAAGTTGATGTCAGTATGACAAACCTTATTAAACGCTACATTTACATATTTAATAGAATTCCTATAGAGCATTGATAGCAAGTTGGTGTAAGTATGACACATCTTATTAACCGTTACATATACGCATTTAATACCATTCCTATTGGAAATTGAAAGCAAGTTGATGTACGTATGACGAACATTGATGTACGTTACATGTACACATTTAATAAAATTCCTATAGGAAATTGATAGTAAAATGATGTGAGTATGACAAATCGTATTAAACGCTACATATACTCATTTAATAGAATTCCTTCAGGAAATTGATAGTAAGCTAATGTGCGTATGACGTACGTTGATGTACGTATGATGAACGTATGACAAATCGTATTTGACGTTAAATATACAAATTTAATAGAATTCCTATAGGAAATTGATAGTAAGTTAATCTAAGTATGACACATCTTATTAAACGTTACATATACAGATTTAATACAATTCCTATAAAAATTTTATAGCAAGTTGATGTAAGTATGACAAATCTTATTGAACGAAACATATACACATTAAATAGAATTCCTATATAAAATTGCTAGCAAGTTGATGTACGTATGACGTACGTTGATGTACGTATGATGTACGTAAGATAAATCGTATTAGACGTTAAATATACAAATTTAATGGAATTCCTATAGGAAATGGATAGCAAGTTTATGTAACTAATGTATGACACATCTTATTAAACGTTACATATACACATTTATTACAATTCCTATAGGAAATTGATTGCAAGTTGATGTAAGTATGACAAATCTTATTAAACGTTACATATACACATTTAACAGAATTCCTATAGGAAATTGATAGCAAGCTGATGTACATATGACGTACGTTGATGTACGTATGATTTACGTAAGAGAAATCGTATTAGACGTTAAATATACAAATTTAATAGAATTCCTACAGGAAGTGGATGGCAAGTTTATGTAACTAATGTATGACACATCTTATTAAACGTTACATATACACATTTAACAGAATTCCTATAGGAAATTGATAGCAAGTTGATGTACATATGACGTACGTTGATGTACGTATGATGTACGTAAGATAAATCGTATTAGACGTTAAATATACAAATTTAATGGAATTCCTATAGGAAATGGATAGCAAGTTTATGTAACTAATGTATGACACATCTTATTAAACGTTACATATACACATTTAACAGAATTCCTATAGGGAATTGATAGCAAGCTGATGTACATATGACGTACGTTGACGTACGTATGATTTACGTAAGAGAAATCGTATTAGACGTTAAATATACAAATTTAATAGAATTCCTACAGGAAATGGATAGCAAGTTTATGTAACTAATGTATGACACATCTTATTAAACATTACACATACACATTTAAAAGAATTCCTATAGGAAATTCATAGCAATTTGATGTAAGTATGATACCTTCAGTGATAGTTCTAGTTTTATACTCCTAGGAACTTACTCATTAAGGAGTTTCTTGACAGACTTTTAAGAGTCTCTGAGTTTTACCAAAGTGCTGTCGTATGTTTAAGTTGACGGTACTCTGTAAAACAATTACAAACGAAACTTTCTCACTAAATAACCCAATATCCATCTCTAACATGGAGATGTATTTTGACGAGCATTTCCGCACTTTAGAAAATTCTAATTTACACAAATGATTTGTTATAAAATTATTCCAGTTTCCGGAGATTTTCTCTTAAAAACGCAACTTTTACCCCAAAATTTAGCATTTGTCATCATTTTTATCTTGAGGAGATTTTCTGAAACTCATTACATGTCACTGATTCTAAATATCCTGAAATACTTTCTGTTGGAATTTGTTTGACCTTAAAACCTATAATTACTAGACTAATATTAGTTTTCGTTATTCACTATGATTTTTTTTCAATCGTTTTATTAGAGGGGGGACTTATATATAATTCAGACCTGGTCGCATGAAAATGGTTTTAAATTTTCTAAATCTAAAACTAATTGTAAGAACTTTTGTCAACTACGTAAACATCATGAAGACCGTCATATAACACTGGATGGGTCACCAATACCAGTAGTGAATGAACCAAAATTCCTTGGTCTTATTTTCGATCGTAAATTGACGTTTATACCACACCTTAAATACTTGAAGGCCAATTGCCTTAAAGCTCTTAATTTACTTAAAGTTGTTGCACACACTAATTGGGGAGCAGATCGTAAAGTACTTTTACAACTTTATAGATCTCTTATCAAATCCAAGCTGGACTACGGCTCAATAGTGTATGGATCGACTCGCAAATCATAATTGTAGATGCTCGATCCTATACATAATCAAGGATTACGACTTCAAGGATTACGACTCGCCTTAGTTGCATTTCGTACATCACCAGCCGAAAGTCTATACGTTGAAGCTATTGAACCATCACTGTCTCATAGACGGGACAAATTAGCCCTTCATTATGTCATTAAATTAAAATCTAACCCTTCAAACCCAACTTTTGATAATGTTTTTAATCCTAGTTATGAACCTATTTTTGATCGAAAACCGAAGCCATTCGACCATTTGGTCGTCGTATTAAACCAAAATTAAGAGACACTAAAATCGACCTAAATTTGATTGCCAAGTACAACGTACCACAAATTCCACCGTGGACTTTGGAAACACCAACAATTATTTTCGATCTTTGTAATAGTAACAAATCCACTACAGACCCTACTGTCTTTCAAAACAAATTTAATGAAATTAAATCGAAATACAGTAACTTTCAACATATGTACACAGATGGTTCTAAAGATGGAGATAAAGTACATGTAGCTGCAGCAGCTGTTGTTCACAAACACAGCATAAAGAGCCGCCTGCCTGACAAGGCCTCTATCTTTTCAGCTGAACTTAAGGCAACTGAACTTAAATTATATTTAGCAATCTGATGATGACCATTTTGTAATTTTTTCTGATTCCCTTACTTCTCTTCAAGCACTGGGTAATATGAAACATGATAACCCAGTTGTGCTTCAACTTTTAGAAAAGTACAATTCTCTTATAGTTGATAATGTTATTATTTTCTGCTGGCTTCCAAAAAAAGAGTATGATAATGGACCTTTGGAAACGGCCGAGCACGACACAGCATGTAGGAATACGCGGTAATGATAGAGCTGATAGTGCTGCTAAAGCAGCATTAGGTTTACATATATCTTAAGCCAAATTACCTTATACTGATTTTAAAAGTTGTATTAACACATATTTTCGTAACTCTTGGCAAGCCACTTGGCATTTGTCAGTTAACAATAAACTCCATTCAATTAAACCGTTACTCGGAGACCCATTCGTCGAGAAGAAGTTGTCCTAGCCCGGTGCAGGATAGGGCATACACGTTATATTCATTCATATTTATTACAAGGTGAGCAATTACCAGAATGTATACCCTGCTTTGCACCGTTAACGGTCAAACACATCATGTTGGAATGTGTAGACTTTGATCCTATACGTCAAAGGTACTACAATGTTAATACTATGACCGAGTTATTTGATACTATATATTTTAGTATTGTTTTAGATTTCCTGAAGGAAATCCGACTATATAAATCATTATAATATGTTCTTGTATATATTTACTTCTTTATATACCCGTTTTCGGGCATTTGTTGATTTACATATATAGTTTATATTACTACAATATCATCCCTTATTCGTAAATAGTTTTATTTTTATATATTTACATTCATTTTTAATTAATCCTTCATTTCTTCATCTTTCATCAGTTTTGGCGCACAATATGACCTATTTATGTATCGACGTGCCGTAAAACACCATTCACTCATTCATTCATTCATACAACTATAAATTAAATACCAACATCAGAAAATTGTAGTATGCTACACTAATACACTGATGATAACTTGTACTGTCATTGTTTTGTGTATTTTACGCTTGATTAGAGATAAGGTTGAACTGCAAAACAAAGAGTTTAAATCGCTCTGATTGAATGAACACATTTGCAAAGTTTTCAAGTCGATGTGTTTTCTTAGACAATTCTTAGCAATAAACTATAACACCTATACAGCTAGGTGCATAGGATTTTGTTAATTCGAATTAGTGGAGCTTTCAATGATCCTAATTCTAAAACATTCATAGTAAAAATATATGTTGACATTATGGTTTTCTACTATTACAACTACAAATACGTTTGCAAAAGAAATTTTCGAAATATTCAATGTTAACGCTGAATTACAGTTACAAGGATTATCGACGTTTCATTTTGTTACAGATTGAACATTTGCAATTAATGGGCCAAACTTGTATGTTTGTTATATCCTACCAATTTTAAGAAGTTATAATCTAGGGTAGGACCAGAAAGCTCATGCACCTACCTCCCTTTGTTGGGGTTACAGTAGTTTCAATCATAGAGTCCCAAGAGGTTTTACAGTCATCGCACAAAAGAAAAGTGAAGAGTAGTGACTGACTGTAGAGGGGTCAATCACTAAACATGCAGTGCGTTGTAATACTAAAGGGCCGTATCCTTTTCTGACAAACTTCCTGATTAATTTTGTAAAGTGATCAGGACACCCGCCAGATCCCTTTAACTTTCGAAGTTTATAGACCACATCTCCATAAAATAAGGGTTGTGATATTTCTAGTCGCAGAAGTGTTTTAAGGTTGTGTTATACTTCTCCGGTAGGTTTTCGTTGCGGCGGTAGAATTTTGAGAAAAATCTACGTAGTTTGTTATAACGAAAACTCTGCTGAAGAAGTTTACTTGTAATAACTTGATTTCGATCATTGAAGTATATAGCATCATTACAGGCTCTAGCAAAACGAATGAGCTGGGAGATATAAACCCCGTATGATGTAGCACGAGGTAAATCCCCATCCCGGTGTTGATAGTTAACGATGTTAAAGTTGAAGTCATCTCTCTTATAGATTTTAGTCGGCTTTTAGTCGGCTTTGGGGCTTATTTGTTTAAAAACATAAAAACGTATGACATGACCAATTTAAACCGTGAAATAGTTCATAGATATAGATCGAACATTAACCGCAATACTTAACAATTATAATTTACAGCAAGTCTTAAAAGTCCATATTGAATTGAAATCCCCAAGGTATTAATAACTGTCATGCGTAGCAAATCGGCGACATCTACACATGACGCTCGGTTTGCAATACATTGCGACTTAATTTACCGCCAAGTTATAAATAGCTATTCCTGGCGCGTCACCACAGTTAAGTAATACTTTCTTGTCGTATATTGTATATGTTCTGCCTAATTTCTTTTGGGTTTTATTGTTCATTTTATTTTTTTCAAATTTAATACATAAATAATATATTTGATCGGTTCTAAAAATATTACCAATCCTGGTGTACTTCCTTTAAACGTATCTATAACTTCACTCTGGCTCGCAGGTGACGAACTCAACAGAACGCCCTGATATTATTACAAGCTAGAAAAGTTGTACCTGCTCTAGCAAATGTCTTCTGAATAAATTGAAGCAGTTTATCTTTGATTAGATAATGTGGTAGAGTAGTATATAGTGTGGACAAGTCGTAGGTGCTTAGAGAAGAGGCATGAACATGCTTACACCATAGTTTATTAAGGACTTCCTCAGAGTTTTGGATAGACCAATACTGATTGATTCCTGAGTTTTCAAAAGCTTTTCCGCAATACTTAATAATATGTTCTTCAATCGTGTGAAGTCAAGAGGTCAATAAGTTTAATGTATTGGTCGTTGTACATAAATCGGATTAGCAAAAAAAACGTGCTTTGTATGGAATGTTGTGGAGTTTGGGTATCCAGTACATTGTAGATAGCCTCGTCTGCTTACTATTTACAGAAACCTTTATAGTCTCCATAAAGGTTACATGCTGGGAAACAATGTCCTTCTCCAGCAAAGGTGTGGTTAGATAAGCAGAAGTGCTCGCTAGCTCTGCATTCAAAGTATTGTTGTTAAATTACAGGATTAAACATTGTGCAACAAATATATTCCAATCATCCATATTTTTTAAATCATAAAACGTGTTTTACAACAAACGAAACATGCCATTTGAACTTTTTTATTCTGAAGCAATTTTCGAAGAATATAGTAGTTTTCAACTGCTGAAAACAAACAAGTATTTCTTTCTTGAAAAAATAATTCTCTGAATATAGTATTTATCGTCGTTATATATTTTCAGGAAAATGTTTAATATGTTTGTTTTCAACAAATACCTTTTCTTTTATATTGTGATCGTTCTCAACACCGATACGGAAAATATTTAGGTTTTAAAAACTACATATTCCCTAAATAATAGTTACATAAAGATAACAGATCCGCACTTTTTGGTGCGTACGCGTACGGTCCAGGTATTTAATTTCCGGGGGAAAAAGTAGTCGGCGCCGATTTTATTGAAATTTTACATACAGTTTTGTATGGTGTTTTACGTCATTTTTAACACATGCAAAGTTATATATGACGGTCGATTTTTGCGGTGGAGGCAGACCACCCACTTTTCCTGGGTTGAACCAGTGCTGTACGCCTCCCGCCATCCGTACGAATCGACACTTCCTCACTTATAAGTCGAGCTCCCAGTGAGATTCGAACCCGCAGCGGTTAGAGGCGAAGGTTTACAACGCAACGTCGTTTATGTTTCCCTCATAAATACTGTGAACATACCACTTCAATAATATTAAAAATACCGGACAATGCTGAAATGCTTTATCTCTTATAAATGAATTTATAATTCCACAATATTTATATTCGATTTGGAACGTCGATTCGGCGCATTTAAGCGATTAAGGTGTACTTTGTTAATTTTCGGAAAAAAGTACTTGTCTCTGATTTTATTGAAATTTGACATCTGGACAGATTAAAGATTTATCTACGCGTACATGTATTTGCTTTTATTCTCGCTTCTAAAATTATTAAAAATAAATCGAAGTTGATTGAAAAACACATTGTTGGCAATTTAATAAATATTGATAAAGGTGATCCTTTGGGAGCAATAAACACAGTTAAGAGAATAAAGCGGAAGATCTAAAGTCATCGCTTTGAACAATACGTCTAACTATTAATGGGAATTAAATGGAGTGTCCAACAAAGATGTGTATCAATCTGATCAGTTTCATTACCGCCGATAATGTCATTTTGTTATGGATTTATCACGTGACCGTGTTTGATAGATATTACTACGCCATAGGGCTGGCGTTTCTACTCGATTTCGTCTAAAGGGAGTGTGACTTAAAGGAAGTACATCAGGATTTTTCTAGAAATATCTTAAATTATAAAAATGTTCCAATTCATGGTAAAACATTTATATCCATCCAAATATGATGTTCGAACCATATTGTTAAGGTTTAAACTTCGAATACACCATATAGGTAGGACGGAATCGGGCATACAATGCTGAAAATAACCCTGGTGCGTAACCTAGGATAGCACGTATTACTGTACAGAATGAATTTCCTTGTAACTAATGGGTCATTTTTAGGAACATTCATTATGTTTAGGCTCTTTAAAATAGAAGATATTATTATTTGTCAGTTTTAAGTCGGACCCCTAGACCACTTTGAAAAGCCCGATGTACTCCCTTTAAAAGTTGGAAGAATTTAAACAAAAGATAAAAATATTTTACAAATTATTGGTCAAAACAAAATACTTATCACACAACTATTCTTAAACATATATAGAACAAGAAAATTAGTTAAGCTACACAAGTTAGTAATAAGGAATATTGTTCAGTGTAAGCCTATTGTAACAGTTCTTGAAGTGGTCATTCCTTTGGTCTTAAATAGTATCATCCGAGAGGACGTCTCAGTGTCCGCCCTTCCCGAAAATTGTGTGAACTATCTACTCTCACAGTTTACAAATCTCAAAAAATGTTTGATTCAAACAATTACAGGATGCTTACCTAGAATGTCAAAATGTGCAAATCGATTCAACGTCAAAATCGGCCTTGTATTACCGGAGTTACAGCCCGATTAGACTGCTACACAGCCGTCAATACAATTAACAACTGTCAGAACCGACTACACGTGATAAAATAAAACACATTCATTGGTCAAACATTATGGAGGGAGCACGTCATAAACATGTGTTTGAAATTGTTTGCATCTATAAATAGATTGTGTAGGCACATCACCACGTTAGCTAAGTTGAATCTGTGTGTAATGGAATCGTTTGAAACAGCTTTAGCATTTGGTTTGAAAACTAAACGTTTTTGTTAATTAATAAAAACAGTTTTAATAAATAAAAAAGAAATGAGAATTTCTATACATATAACAAGCCAAAACAAATCGACTGTATTAAGAGTATGTTGAATGGAGATACGTTAGTAGTATTACCATCCGGATACGGAAAATCTCTTATGATACTTATGAATTTGTCCAGGTTATTAATGAAACAAAAACAATAAGTGTAAGCCCAATTAATGCGGTATTAGATGATTAAGCGATACGATTCGGAACAAAAGCTGTTAGAATTGACGCCAGTGTAATCAATCATTTGGGTAAAATTGCAGGCAAAAACATGTACCTGACTGGTTTTAGAATGCTTTTTATATATAATTAGCCCCCCTCCCCCGCCAACCCCCAATCGCCCCAATTCCCCTCCCACGCACGCACGCACGCACGCAGGCACACACACTCTCTCTCTCTCACACACAACACACAAACCTTCATGCTCGCATTTAGATAGGCGACATTAGCCCGCAACGCCCCATCGCCCCTGCCGGAGTGGGGGCCTAAAGGAGTGCCCCGTTAAGACTTTCTTATTGAACATCCACAACAGTTTTTAGATAAAACTGTATGTGACGCGTTGACAGCCAAACCGTGGACAAATGTTAGTCATATATTTGTTGACGAAGCCCATTGTGTAAAAACATTGGGACACGACTTTCGACCAATTTTCGACAAAATATCTAAATTACGATTCATTTTTCCGTCGACGAAGATATTTGCAATGACTGCAACGGCTACAGTACTTATGCAGTCTGATATTAAAGAACGCTTAATAATGACAAACTCAAAGGTTGTTTCAGCCAACCTGAATAGAGAGAATCTCAAAATTATGGTTAGGGAGAGGCCAGCAATTGTTGGTGGTAAAACACGTGTAGATGATACGATCAGTGACGTATTGGTGCCTTTTGTAAAAGAACTTTGTGGAATGAATGAATAGTGTTTTACGGCACATCGACACATAAATAGGTCATATTGTGCGCAGAAACTGATGAAAGATGAAGACATGAAGTACTAATTAAAAATTAATGTAAATATATAAAGATAAAACTATTTACAAATAAAGACTGATATTGTAGCAATATAAACTATATATGCAAATCAACAAATGCCCGAAAACGGGTACATAAATAGGTAAATATATATAAGAATATATTATAATGATTTATATACTAGTCTGATTTCTTTCAAAAAATTTAAACCAAGACTAAACTCAGTAGTATCAAATAACTCTGTCATAGTATTACCATTGTAGTACCTTTGGCTCATAGGATCAAAGTCTACACATTCCAACAAGATGTGTTTGGTCGATAACGGTGCAAAGCAGGGTATATATTCTGGTAATTTTTCACCTTGTAATAAAATAAATATGAATGAGTATAACGTGTATGCCCTATCCTGCACCGGGCTAGGACAACTTCTTCTCGACGAATGGGTCTACTAGAAGAACGCCACTCTCCGAGTAACGGTTTAATTGAATGGAGATTATTGTTAACTGACAAATCCCAAGGGGATTGCAAAGAGTTAGGAATATATGTGTTAATACAACTTTTAAAATCAGTATACGGGAATTTGGTAGTAGATATATGTAAACCTAATGCTGCTTTAGCAGCACTATCAGCATTATCATAACCACGTATTTCTACATGGCTTGAAAGTCAGCAGAAAATAATAACATGATCAACTATAAGAGAATTGTACTTTTGTAAAAAAAAAAAGAAGCACAACTGGGTTATCATGTTTCATATTACCCAGGGCTTGAAGAGATGAAAGGGAATCAGAAAATATTACAAAATTGTCATCATCAGATTCCTGAATATAGTTTAAGGCAAGTTCAATTACTTAAAAAAAGCTGATTATGAAAAACTACTATTTATTCAAACTTACGTATTTGTGGGCTTGGATAGCGAGAGGCATTGAAACATGTGGTGGTGTGTTGGCCTGCGTTTCTCATTATCATTCTCCAGATACAGACAAGGTAAATGTTGGGCTTATGTCATAATTGTTTATTTACCCGTTTTTATAGTAAACAATATAGCATAAGTCAGTGTACAGAGACGAATACTCCTCCTTCTACTACTACTACTACTACTATTACTACTACTGATAGTAATTATAAGTATATTTATTTATTATTATTAATATTATTATTGTTATTAAAATAATAGTAATAATAACAATAGCATGGCACACACTTAAATATCTATTCGTATGTAGGGGTTGAGCAAGGTACATTATCCCTATGTATCATTCCCTCTCTCTGGGGCGGCTCTTAATTGCATATAATGTTAAACGACATGCAATTTAATTTGCTTACGATCGTCAGATTATCCTAATTAGTATTTGGTTATCTGTTTATCCATCCGCACACAATCTTGCTTTTGTTAACTCGTGGTGTCCGCTTATTTATTTTTAATACATAACCCAAGCACAGTAATCGACGTCATCAGCAGGTGCACGAGATGATCATCCGTAACGAAGATTTGTCTCGACTCGGTAAGTAAACACACGCATTTCAGCCCTAATTCTCAGTCCATCAAGATATTATTGTGCCTAAAGTATCGCAATCAATGGTAAAAAGACTCGGTTAATATTCACTTCTGCTAATACTTAGCGAATTGAGAGCAGAATCAAAGAAAGTTAAAAATGAAAAAAATCCGCTGAGAATCATCTCGCTAAAATAACTTTCTTTGATTCTGCTCTTAGGGAAGATTTCAAAATGGTTATGAAAAAAGATGATATGGAAATCATCATAAAAGACACAGTGAAATCAATAATCTCGGACCTCTATGAGAACATGGAAGTTACCAATGACATTAAGGTTACAGAGGAAACAAAGGAATTAAATCAAAACGGTTATGGAAAAAGATGATATGGAAATCACCATAAAAGACACAGTGAAATCAATAATCTCGGACCTCTATGAGAACATGGAAGTTACCATTGACATCAAGGTTACAGAGGAAACAAAGGAATTAAATGTAAAGTTGGCACAAATTCAGAAGGAAAATGACCAGCTGAAAAAAGACATTACCACCTTAAAGGGGCAACATTCCCTACCCTGGTAGGGAGAAATTGGAGGTGTGTCTTTATCAATTACACCAGCTATGTAGCCTGTCAGTTATAGTTAATGTATGACTCGTGTAAACAAATCTCTCTTCAAGCAGACGACAGAAAACTGTTGTTAGATATCAGCGAGGAGAAAAGTTTTTTTATCCAACGACTCCAAACTACATAATTTCTGTTTATTTTATTGGAACTGTGACAATTTACTTCACAGTATTATTCATGTTTAACCATGTACATTTTTTATTGTATTGTCATCTAAATACTATCCACTGCACTGTGTATAACTGTAAACATAAAACAGAATTGCTATGAACTTTTACACAAATGTAATGTGATGACTTAACAGCCAGCAAATATTTCACAAGTTACCAGTGTTTATGAACGAAAATTGACTGCCAATGATAGTTGATCTGGAGAAACAGGCTTTATTTACTGCAGTACACAATATATGGTAAAATTTGGACATTTATGGTGGTAGGAATGCATTTTCAAGAATGAAGCATGACTGTACACATTATTGTTAGGATTGGCTGAACATGATGGAGATAATAAGATAAGGAATTACATCTTATATAGGCCTAGTTATAACTAAGGAACATATACATCTCTGAGCCCAAGGAGGGAATATTCAGGTGGTGTATAGAAGTGCATCGTGATGCTACTGATTCTGGTGTGTTTCTGATTCTGATGTGAAAATGATAAAGATGAATTGTTATATGGAACGCATGAATAGTCACAGATTCAAACATCCCATCTCAGAGTATTGCTATGGAGGTTTACACACAAAACTACTGCCAATCTCCATGCCATATGTGTGTCGTTTGCTGTAAACACTGACTACCACGTGTATTTGTGTACATTTTTCAGTTCATAACCCCACAGGCTCCTCCCCTATATTTTCAAATATTTGTCAGTTGGGTTTAAACAAATATTTGAAACTAGGAATAAGAGATACTTTTTCACAGTTTCTTTTTGACTAATACAATTGTTTAATATCAGACTACTTCTGTGCAAAATATTGTTTTTGTTTATGAGGATGAATTTTTAATATTTTTAAAAAGGTGTCCCTGATTTAACTATTTACAAATTTAAATGAAAAACCTGCCCCAGCTCCATCTAGTGGCTTTTATACGGCAGTTGGGCCTTTAAAATCTCAAATGTCAAAGACAACAAGTCTAAGCCAAGAGACTATAATTAGATCAAAGGAAGCTCTAGCTAAGGCCAACTTCAACGAGCAATACTCGAGAAAAAACAATTTCAAGATCTTCAATAGTGAGAAGCAGCCAGGAGAATCTGTGGAGGATCTTCAATATAAAGTATGTGACTTGATGGAAGCCAAGGGGATTACACTTGATTCCTTTAAGATAATAGCCATACATCGTATCCCTGGGAAGGAAAATCACCAACGACCTGTACTCGTAAAGCTACTCAACAACAACGAGAAGGCAAAGGTCATGAGAAAGCGAAAGAAAGTCAAGGAGTCAGAACACCGCCTCGTAGATGATGTGACAAAGCTTAATGCGGAGATTATAAAAACACTATGGGACCACAAGGAAGTCGAACAAGCCTGGTACTTTAACGGATCCGTATATGGGAAGACCAACTCAGGAACACGTCAAAAGTTTGACATATTTGACAATATCAACAGTGTGTTGAGAAAGTAGGTTAGGAAGTGAAATTTATAGAACTAAGTGAGGTTTTTTATGGATCACTTCTTACAGTTACAAAGTGTTTTTTTTAAATTTGGGATTGTGTCTGTTTGTGTGTGAGTACTATGGTTTCTGTTATCTGTGAAACAATTTAGAACTCAGTGAGACGTTCATGCATCGCTGCATAATAATGTATTACCTATGTGTAACAAAACCAATTTGTCACCTGGTTTGTAATTGTTTACATGCCAACAGTTGTATATTTTAGAACTCAATGAAACATTTAAGGGTCGCTGGATATAGCCCATAATAATTCACAACTAACTGGCATTATCACATCTTGTGAATATTTGATTTGAATTTACCTCATGACACAGGTTCATAACCTTTTATTTATGTTAAATGACCTGATGGTATACTCACAGAGAAATATACCCTTGTTGCATACAATAGCCAACCATTAACTCTGCTGTATATAAATAGTTATTATAAATACTCCCCTTTTGCACATTACCCAATTATTGACCCCATCTTGTATAAACAACTACATATACAATGACTCCATGTACTCCATGCCACATGTAACCAATGGTGCTACCCAACTGATTACAAATATGCTAATATACTCTCTGTGATGTATGACCCAGTCAAGCCCATTATTGAAAAAAAAATGAAATGATCCTCTATAACACCACCCTTACACTGGCCCCATTGCACATTACACTACTCCCATATACATTGACTCCCATGATTTTAAACTTTACCCCTTGTTGCATTTATCCTACAATGTGTACCTATTGTTTAAAATTACCTTGCATGCTACCTGTTGCTCCAAATGACCCAGTTATTCAACCATTTGTTTATAACATTTTAATATACCATTCCCCTTGCTGCATTTGACCTAACATTTGACCCTTTTATTGAAAAGAATTTCATATTAGTATATAGTAGCTCAAATAATCCAATTATTGAATGGTCAAACCATCTGTTTTATAAACATTTAATTGTACTCCTAGTTGCAAATGATACATTTAACATTTCCTCCAAAGTTTATAATCCAATCAATAACCCCATTGTTTTAAGAGTTTACCATATTCCCCATGTTTCTGTATGTTACATTATTGACAGTAATTTTCAAATAAATTGCCTTTCCTATGAAGTAATATTCATTCTTACTTTTTTCTTTGTTTTTAAAAAAGAAAAAAGGACTTTATTGTTACCCAGTTGTTTTACGTATTTACAATAACGCTTCCCTTTAAACAAAATATTGAATACATGAATAGATAAACTAATTCAGAATCATCAAAGAAATGAATAGATAATTAAATTATAATATTCAGATTATTTTAAGTGAAGATCAAAAGGTTAAGTTTTTATCACTCCGTTACCTTTTTCATGTGCAAATATTTGTTTTATTATTTTTCATCTCCATTTACACTTTTGCTTATCACACTTCAAAATGATGTTCAATGTGTTCTCATTTGGGCCTTTTCTTGTTTTACATATATTCTTTGTTGATGGAACTTAAATTGTTATCGTTCAACTGTCAGGGTCTTGGCCATGTCTCAAAACGATTAGATGTATTAAGCTATCTAAAATCTACAAACTGTAATATATACTGTTTAAAAGATATTCATTCACAATGGCTGCAGAGAAATTTATTCGCATTCAATGGGCAATGACTTTTCAGTTAAGGCACATCAAATTCGAGAGGTATAATATAATTTAACAAAAACATTGATTATAAAATACACACATACAAATCTGACCCGGAGGGAAACTTTCTTATTGTGGACTTAACAGTAGATAATAATCGATTTACATTAATTAGTTTATATGGACCAAACTCGGATTCACCTTTTTTGAGACTATTATGAATATTACAGTGAATTTTAACAATGATAAATTCATAATATGTGGAGATTTTAATATTGTTCATGACCCATTAATAGACTAATTTAACTATAAAAATATAAATAACACAGGCGCAAGAAAAGGTTTAGAAATTATGGAACAATTCATTTAATAGATCCATATCGAGACATTTACCCAACACTTAAATGATATACATGGAGAAGAAAAAATCCTATTAAACAGGTTAGACTCGATATTTTTTCTTATGTCTGAAATACTTTCCTCATTAGTAAATAAATGTACAATTGAACCAGGTTATAGGTCAGACCACAAAAAGATCATTTTAAATATCCCATTTACACCTTTTAAAAAAGGAAAAACCTTATAGAAACACAATAATTCCCTACTTGCAGATATAAAAGTTATTTAAATACCATTAACAATAAAACCCAGGAGGTAAAAATGCAGTATGCACTTCCAGTCTACAATAGAGAGACTATAGATAATATTTCAGATAAAGATTTACAGTTTGTAATCGATGATCAACTCTTTTTGAAACTTTGTTAATGGAGATTAGAGGAAAGTCCATATCATACTCGTGTTTTAAAAAAAAAGAAAAGGAAAGTTTAGAAAATGAAGTCATTAAAACATAGAACAGATTGAACTTAATGTCACTAAAGTCTATCCGACATTCGTAAAGTTAAGATGCAAGGCCATATGATAAGATCTAGAGCACACATTATAGAAAATGATGAAAAACCTACCAATTATTTCTTTAAATTAGAGTCACAAAACTATACAAGTAAAATAATACCGAAAATAGAAAAAACATATTGATTTATAAGAGATCAATTTGAAATATTAGATGAAGCAAATGTTTTCTATCAAAAGTTATATTCTTGTAAAGATTCAGAATTAAATGACATTAATTTTGTAAAGGAACTAAAGGACTAGGATATTCTAAAACTTAACTTAAATGAGTCAAATGCACTCGAAGGACAACTTACTTATGATTAATCTTCAGATGCCCTTAAGTCAATGACAAATAATCGCAGTCCTGGTATTTCAGGTTTTGGATCGGATTTTTAGAAAGTTTTCTGGAAGAAATTAGGACATTTCGTTGTAAGATCAATACATTTTGGATTTGAAAAGGGTGAATTATCAGTTACACAAATAGAACGAATAATAACGTGCATTCCTAAAGAAAAAAAGTCTCGTTATATTTTAGAAAACTATAGACCCATCTCATTATTAAACTGTGTGTATAAAATTGCTTCAAGTGCTATAGTAAATAAAATCAAAACTACATTACAAAAACTAATAAATAAAGACCAAACTGGGTTCATTGCAGGCAGTGCCTTGGTGGGAAATACAAGGCTTAATATGTATAATTTATATATAATGCACAATGCTAAAGAAAACAATAAACCTGGCCTACTCTTTTTAATTGATTTTGAAAAAGCTCTTGGCTCTATTTCTTGGAACTTTATTTACAAAGTTCTAACTTATTTTGGATTTGGAAGTTCAAAAATATCATTGGTAAAACTGTTCTATAAAAATGCAAAACTAGCTATTAGTCATGTAGATAACTTATCTTCATTTTTTACTATAGGACGTGGCTGCCGTCAAGGGGATTCGTTGTCGCCTTATATTTTTATACTTTGCGCTGAAATTTTAGCTATCAAAATCAGAAATAATGAAAACCTTAAGGGAATAACGATCGGCAACAACGAATAAAAAATATCCCAGTATGCTAATGATACCTCTGCTTTCCTTGATGGATCTCAACAATCTCTAAATGAAACCCTTAAGGAATTATATCAAAGTATGCTAAGTACGCTGGTATTAAAGTAAATCTTGATAAAACACAAGTTATATGGATTGGTTTTAAAAAATACCGTAGCGATACAATTAAGCCAATATGGAAATTGACATGGGGTATAACTGAGTTCAAGTTATTAGGAATTACAATAAATATTGATTTAAACAAACATTTTAGCATAAATTACAAAGAAAAGGTATTAAAGATAGAAAGACATCAAAAGAAAAAGAAAAGTCTTAACACCGCTAGGGAAAATAACAGTTATAAAATGATCCATTTAAAGACGATGGCAAATTTCTGTCTCAGCTGAAATGTGAAAAACAAATTATATTCGATACAATGGTGTTGTAAATGCAATAAAAACATATTTAATGAAATATAATAACAAAGATATGGAATCAAAACAAATTCTGTTCGATACAATGGTGTTGTAAATGCAATAAAAACATATTTAATGAAATATAATATTACTTTAATTGAAACAAATTGTCAAAATCATCATATATGCACTATATTGAAATCAACAACAGGATGTAAAGATATGTATAATATTTTTAATCAAAATGATGAGACACCTTCTTCAAATGCTAAATGGGAACAAGTATACCATACTGATAGTGAAACTTACAATGCACCATGTAAAAATAACTACAGTACATCCATATAAAAAATAATCATAGAATTCGTTCAACTAAAAAATATTTGTATATCATTAAAAGTATAGACAATCGTCTATGTACATACTGCCAACACGAAGAAACTTTAATCCCTAGGTTATGGCAAGCAACACAGATTTTTCTAAATCAAGTTAAAATATGATTATCTGCCCATAACATTACATTACTATTTACAGAAGAGCTATTTATTTTTAACATTGGAAATGCCTATTCTCCAGCCGATTTACAAATTGTGCTAGAAATTAACTACTACGTATATTCATCAAAGCACTTAAATAAACCCTTGTCAATTATCGCTTAACAAAGCAGACTAATATTCCAGTATACATCGCTTAAACGTATCGCTACCAAAAATAATAAAATAAATTTATTTACAAAAATGTGGCAAAAATACATGAAAGTAATAGTTTAAATCCTTAAAACGCACCAAAAAAACACACACTTGACTGAAAGACCAATATGCTGACAGTTGAACATTTCTAAAATGGACTACATGAATACAAAATTGCCCATCTAAGAGAACATATTCTACTTCAGAAAACTTAGTGAGTCTTCTGTTCCCCATATGTACATGTATATTATATATTACTATTATATATTTTTTATTTTAACTTGGTACATATTTATAATATATATAAAAAACATTCCAAAACTCATTCTAAAAATTGTTAACCTTGACATAACAAATTAACATGCATGTTCTCTTTAAATGTATCAGATAATATGTATTAAGATATCTGAATAAATGGGTTATCGGAAGATAATTGGGAAAAAAATAAAACATCAGGTTCATTTTGACTTTGTACCATTGTGTAAAGACAGCAAAGTTCGACATAGTTTGATTAAAGCTATACTCTCTCTATATATCAATCGATTTATTCTTTGTGGGCGTACTTCATGTTCACCAGTTCATGTTTAAGCGAGCAATTATAAGGCAGGACATCATTTATTGTATAGACATCGACCAGTGCACATCGTTCCTGTACACAGGTAACATAATCATTTACAGAAGAGTTTTTTCCTCTTTCGCGACTCGAACACACGATCTTCGGATTTTAAGTCAGGTGCTCTATCTACTGAGCTAAAACTCTTTTTGAGAAAATGATATACAAACTACCATTTATTATGAGGCAAAATAACTTAACATATTTGAACGCAACTCAAGATGAATCCATAAATATATAGTCCATCTTGGCGGACGTGTAAATATTAACATTGCCTGGCGTAATACTATATTGTATCAATAGGAAACTAATATTCTGCCTCAAAACAACCATATATAGACTTGTTATTTAGCGCTGGATGAGTTTGTGTGGGCGCTAGTTATTACGTAATGCCTATTTAGTGTTAATAACGCTAGAACATACCAATAAGCAGCCGTGGTCAAGTGGTTGAACGTATGGCCATCAAAACTTAGAAGCGCAACGGCTGTGGTTCAAATCCCGTTCCTGGTAAATATTCTTTTTATCATATATATTCTCAGTGAAGTAAGAAGAGAGTGAATGGGTACATAATCGAATCTCGCACGATCTCGTATGGCTAAAACGAGAAAGATAAGCGTCTCTGTACATGATTAGAAATTTCATCATGATCGCTGAGCGCTCTTTAAAAACGCTTAAAACTGCGACAGGTGCGCGTTTAACGCTATCAATCCAATGTTTTGAATATAGCGGAATGGGTTTATTGTACCGGTATTCAGATTAGGGGGTTAATTAATTTAATTGTAATAAAGACGATTGTTACTCCTTCGTTGCTATTTTGACGAGTTACCATCAAGTGCTTTCTGTGTGTATTTATTTAGAAATATACTTAAAAGATCTCGTAAAAAGCAATGTATATAACCAGTGAAGTAATAAGAGATTATTACTTCACTGATATAACATACATGGTATACGTGCATTTAGTGTGGATTTGTTTACCTTTGTTTTTCCTTCTAAATGTGTATTCATTAAAAAAATATAATTACGAAAATCTGTTTTAACCACGGACATAATTATTTGATATGTGTGTTATCTTGCGCGTTTGTTTTTTTAAGTTTTCAATTTAAAATGTTCTCAATTCACTAAATTTTGACACTATGCTGAGGATACCGGGAAAGGAAACCATTCCAATGATACCTTGAAGTGTAAAAAGATGATACAGACGTAGTAGGTCTGGTCAGTGATCACTGGTCTGGTACTGGTGCACAGACGTGTTGGGTGTGACAGGTGTGAATATGTGACACCTAGCTGCCAATGACAGCCTAAATTACAGCCTAGATGCATATGCCATGTGCAATACACGAGAAAGATGCCAAGGTTTGTGAAAACATATGTATTTTGATGGTTGTGAGTCTTATATGCCTCATCAATGTTTGTCCAGCACTTGTCACTGGATTTTTTGCAATACACAGGATGTTGACTAATCATGTAAAATTCTTATATAAAAGCTGACCATACTTCTCTAAGATTATTGCTTGTCAGTATGACGTGTTATGGAAAGGATGATTTTTTGTCTTGGGCAGATGATATTAATTTAGATGAGATTTTATGGGAATATACTGATGATGAAAATGTCAGACCTACTCAAAGTACGCGAGCGATTGTTTATGTCTGTCCTGAATGTCCGAAAGAGTACAAAAGCATATCTGGCTTTAGAGGACATGTTCTTAAGAAACACGGACAAGACTTAAAAGGTAAATTACTTAAAATTAGAATACACGCGACAATTTGGTGGTATCAGACTGGTGGTATGTGGCAGAAATTAAGCAATTCACACGTGAAGATTATCATTTACTCAGATGAAGAAATTAATAAGTTTATATACAGATACCACTTGCTCGCAACACTGATTAAGATAATTTTATCCAAAAAACTTGAAATCACATGACAAAATTGTAATTAAACACGTAAGATGGGTTCCAGCAGTGTAGATACATCAGTTTAGCATTAGTTATATTTTCCATATTGTCAAGTTTTTATTTAGGGAATGTTAGTTTAATGCACTTTTCGGTCCCTTTATTACTTCATTATTAGGTGCCTAATGTCTTATGGCCGTTTTGTTCAGACTTTATTAGTAATCTATTCCTGTTTTAATAAGTTTTGCTCCCGTATAAATCTGTAATGAACAAATACATAGGTCGATTTCAAATATGTTGTGGAAGAATAAACTAATATCATGTATGTGATATAAATAACAAGAAAACAATTCTAGTTTACTCTCTTTAATCATTGAAATGACATTGAACATAATTGAATAATGTCTTCTTTATATACATATAACGAAACATCATTTAAAATATATATACACACAATTGCAAAGCATAAACCAGACTGCTCTGCATAAACATATGATTCTGACAGCCAATACAATTTCCAAGTTTACAAAACTTGTTTATTTTATTATTTAAATTCTCGTTTTGGTAAAAATCTTCAAGTTCACTGACCTTTAAAAATAATAAAAACAAATAGTTTCTGCTTCATAAACTTAAAACTTCTCTTTTTCAGCTGTCAACTACAGAAAAGGTTTTCTGGGAAAATCAAATCAACCCAAACCAAGTGAATGTCCTCTAGAGAGTGATAGGTTTAATGAAACATTTCCAACAGCCTACAAAAATAGTCTGGCTAACATACAGAGTAATCCCCTGTACAATGTATTTGGGATTTCAAATGAAGCTAAAATTGCAAAATTCTGTAAAGGACATAGTGTGATAGAAAGTTTCTTTAAAGAGTTAATCGCGAAGTGTTTTGAAAAAAATGCGGCAGCTTCAGTTGAAGAGCGAGAGTTACTATTCAAAACTGTACATTCTGTAAGAATGGATAAAGCTCTTATAAGAAGTGGAATAGAAACCATCAGTTCTTGTGGCCTTAACGATATGTCTGCCCATAATGTGAACAATTTCATTCAAGTGTTCATTCTTGATATAATAGGTGAAATATTTAAAGAACGTGTCAAAATGGAGATCAAAATGTCCAGTTCAAAGCAAGATCAATTAAGTGAAAATGATAACAAAGTGTTGTTTTACATAACTGGCTACATAATTAGAGCACTTGAGAAAAAATATTCGAAACTAAAAAATAAGGCAAGACGCACTACTAAACTGGAAAAAGTGCAAACACTCTACAGTAGAACTAGCGAGAAAACATTCACTGCCAAGTATGCAACATTGTTTGAGATGAAAAACAGAGGTGGACTGCGCAAGCCCTCGGACAGCTTTTTTCTACTGATACGTGAGTTTGAGAATGTTGTTCGTTCAAACACCAATATAGATCAGTTAACAGCCACGTCATTGTTGAAGGATGAATTAAAAGAAAAGGTTCTCGATTCGTACATGGTAAAACACTATAAAGAGGAGCTGTTTCCAGAGCAACCTGAGGAGGAATCAGACTGTGAAGGGTACATGTACATGGAAGATGCTCTGAATTTGTTCTTAACTGTAAGAGGATTTGCCACTGCCAAGAAAGTGCAGTATAAAATAAAACTTGGTGAACGAAATGAAAAGAAAACAAAGTCTTCAGCAAGTCTCAGAGATTCCCTAAAGTGCATAACGGGAAGTCTTGGCAATTTATAGATACCGCACTGCATGACATTTACACAAAGAGGCTAGAAAATGTGACATACATGTATATTGATGCCTAGTTAATTGAAGACCTTTTTTGTTTCCCAATCAAGAATGTTTGTGTAAAATGATGAAATAGATATATATATAAATATATGAAAGGGTCAGACAATTTCTAAGTGAGAGTCAAAAAAAGTGCTTTAATAACAATTGAGTAATGGCTTCATATTGCTGGAATAATTGTTTTAAAAACAAGACATTTATGCCAGAAAATAACTTCATACAACAATAGTTACATACTATGAAATAATATCATGTTGATGTTTTAAAAACAAATAACATTCTCATACATGTTCTTACTATTTGGCAAATTGGATTTTCATGTAAAATTAAAAAAACTGTGTCCTGGTGTCAATACATGTTGTACATGTTTATAAAATAGAAGGTCAAACTTGGTTTAAAACTGGTAACAGACTTGATATGACAACTGTCACACTGTGTAGTTTCTTTGAATCAAAATCAATCCAATTTCCAAATTGAGAGAAACAAGTTTTACTGTATACATACATTAGTTAATTTGTTAATGTTTCAATAGGTACCATGTTATTACAGACTAGTTGCATGTCATTCACATACGATTCTATAGTTATGAATACATACCAAAAGTGATATAAATGTGAATAAAGAATTAAAATTGAACTGAAATGGAGTGTACGTATGTATCTTGTTACTTAAACCAGTCTAACTGAAATAAGTTATTTTAAAAATATAAAGTAATATTAAATTTATATTAAAAATAAATATATAAATATTAAACTGAAGTGTTATTTTTGAGAACAAAATTACTTTCCTTTCATGCTGAGTAAGAGTTCATTTCTCTTACTGGTACTATCATGACTTTTGGAATAAAATACTTAAATTAAGGTTACTTTCTTGGACTTAAAGGGTTTAGGATGTTATCAAACAATAAACTCAAAACCTCATTTTATTAATATCATTTCTACATTCAGTATTATGTATAAACAATTTGCTTTGAACCTTTCAAATAATAATTAGCATTGATTTTAAAACATAAAACAAAAACATATAAAATAAATAACAAGTAACTGATGTTCTTTCAAATATTTTTTTTTACAAGGTTCAAATACAGTAACAAGGTTTAATCAGTTATCTAATTATGTGCATTAATGTACAACATTTGGTAGTTCTCTGCTTCATATTTTATGCAAATTAACGGTATTTCCTGATCACTCTAACACTAATTTCTAGGTCATAAAACCACTGTGACTCTATAGAGAGCCATATATACACAGAGTCATAAAACACACAGACCAGGCGTTTTGAAGGTCATAAAACCATGTCGCACTCTGTAAAGGGTGAAGAGACAGATGCAGGGTAATAAAACAGCTGAGTACAGCTGTTCCTCATTATGCTGGTCAAATCTATTAAAATCAGAAAATTTCAATGACATACTATTCTCAATAACTTTGTCATCTAACAAACTAACAGGGTATTTCCTGATCACTCTAACACTTATCTCTAGGTCATAAAACCACTGAGACTCTAAGAGAGCCATATATACACAGGGTCATAACTTCTCAATAACTTTGTCATCTTTTATTTAGATACAATTTTCAGCAAACAACATCAACATGTTATTACATCTCAAGAATAACAGACAAACAAGAAGCTTTTCGAAACTTGTATTAAAGGGGTTGATGCACTAATTTCAAAAAGGTTCATTTTAAAGGGCTCTGAATTTATTTTCTCAAAATGTCATGAAAAATAAAGATGTGACCTATTGAAAACTTGTAAACAACATAAATGGAGACGGCCATCTTTGAACGATGATGTCATCGCTCCTTTTTACCAAATATGGCATATTGACAAAATACATTTTAAGCAACAAAAAAATCACTGCAAACTGATTAAAAATGATGTATAAATTGTATGCTTATGTTTCATTTGTACTTGATTTTCTTTGCTTTGGAAGACATTTTGTCAAAATGCCATTATGTGGTAAAAAGGCGCGATGACGTCATCATTCCAAGATGGCCACCTCCATTTATGTTTCTTTGCACATTTTCAATAGGTCATATCTCCACTACTTTTCATGGCATTTTGATAATTCTTTCACCTTTTTTCAGAGCCCTTTTAAATAATTTCTGTTTGAAAATAGTGCATCAACCCCTTTAACACTTGGGATACCGATGTAAAAGAATCGATCAAACTTATTTATGTTTAGGAGACTGAAAACAGGCTTGCTTTCACTCACGTATTCATATCATGTCTCAAAGCCTATTTGTTGACCTCCTTTTGCGCGGTAATGGGCTATTATCAAAAAAGTTGTTATCAATTCCGTTACGTTGCACATTTCCTTGTTTCGGTGCCAAAGCCTGTGCACGAACTGTCCTTATTGTCGTCATCATGTTTCGAACTTCGTATACAGATGGGTTGTGGTTTGTACCACTGCGATGTCTGTATTGGCCAAAGTGCTGCTCAAGTGGGTCCTGGTTAAAGGAATGTGTCAGCACAAAGCTTGCACCTTTATTTAGCATGAATTTAACACAGGCACAAATAGAATTCACACTTAATTTTAATCCTAAAAGGGTCTGATGGGACAACAACATAGTTGCGCGCTGTGAAGTGGTAAAAATCCCATTTCGAGCTCTCACTTCTTCATCCCAGGTCTGGAAATAATTGAGAAATTCACCTTGAAGGTAATCCAAACGGGGGTCATTAACATCTTTGTATGGGTTTAGATTTGCATTTCGTTTGTTTTTCCCTTCAAAAAGGCTCCTGACATTCAAACAATCAAAAAATCTGTTGACATGTCTTATCAACGTCACAGTTTCTTTAACTTCATCGCCATACAGTTCTTCCAATGAATTGGCCACAGAATCACTAAAAACCTGTGCAGCGAGGTTTACCTTCATGTAACTAAAGGAAACCAAGTCAATATGTGCTCGAGACAGTTTCGGACAAGGCGAGTATAGGTTTAGTTCACAGTGTTCCTGAAACAATTTTACTATATGATGCCACGATATATCCTTCCCATTTTTCCACAGATTTCGAGTTTTCTTGTGCGAGTATGAATTGCTTACGCAGTTTCTGATTTATTTGAGAAGGTGAGGAACATCAGAGATGAAAAATATACTCCTGGGTTCATCAAAGTCATAGGGATTGTCAGTTTTAAAAACGAACTGTTCATTTCCGACTCGGTGAAGATTGAAAAACCGTCTGTTTGGTGACGCCCCATCACAGGTAAAGAATAGTACTCGCAGGGATATTTGGAGCTCAAGTATTGACACAGTTTGCCATAATATCGGATAAAGAAATACCGCTGTTATACTTCTAGTTGCATATCCGCATATGGGAAAGGTAAAATCACATGTTAAACTTCTAAGCATTACCACCAGCATGTATTTCGCGAGATTTGAACCAGATGTAGAGCAACTCTTATTCATAACGTTTTCGAACTCCAGCATTTCATTCCCAATGGCATCTAAATTGCAGAAGCCAACAAGCTCACCAGTGTGTTTATCATAAACAAGGTCTTCTCTTATCTTTATTTCATCAAAAAGTAATCCACAATATCTTCTCCAGTCGGCATCAAACATGTGCTTTTTACGAGCTTCCTCTTGTAAAGTCTGCAAAACATCTGGCTGGAGACCTAACTCACTTTTCAAATAATGGGAGTAGTCGAAAAGTGTTCTGGCAGAAGGCAGGTTAATAACTCCCGAGCATCTCATGGCTTCATAGGCCTTTGAAGATTTCTGTCGCATGTATAGACACCAGCGAATTATCATAGGATGCCACCTCATACTCTTTGGATTGTTCGAATTTCTCTTGGCCTGTTGTTCCCAAAAAAGTCGTTGACGGGAGTTGGGGTCAGGAAATGACTTCTCGAATTCTGGCTGGCAGATAGACATTAGATCTGTTATATCTGAATTTTCATGTTGTTTTAAATTCAATCCATCCTTGGCTATCATTCTATCACACTCTCGTCTGATTTTCCATACTTCATCTTGCAACGTCTTTATTTCTTCTCGTTGCTCGTTTATCTTTAAAATGAATTCAGAAGAGGTCATGTCCTTGTGCTTAAACGTAGAATGGCAGTATGTTCTGTTAGAATTTTGTCTGTATTCTATTCGCTCTCTTCTACATCTTAGCGCTCTCCTGTACTTAGAACAACAGGCACATCGATTTCCACTCACTAAAAGAACACAATTGACTGATCGTATAGTACTGTTGTACTGGACCCCCGCAACAGTATTCGCACCAAAGTCTGCTTCATGGTAGGCCATTATGCCTGGCTCTTTGTTGTCACTAAGTCCTGATCCTATAGGTGTAAGTGATGTAAAGTCCTTGTCCGGATTTCCACAACAAACATTGAAATTCCTCAGACGCTCTAGTAGACGAACAGCTTGGTCCGCGTCATGAAAAATATATGGTAATCCTTCCCAGATTTCATGATCTTTAGGAACTGGCTTCCTATGGACAAACATTTCACACGACAGATCAGCGCTAAACTTCACCTCTAGTTTAACTGAAGTGAGGGTGTTTTCATACATGTCTTCTTACTTCACTGATATTCTGAAGCCGTATATTTATTGATGTTACCTGTACGAAGGCTAAATAAAAATGTGATATTTTACGCTTCGATTTCTTCCTTATATACCGACTATTGGGGTGTTCGTCGATTTGAAACTACTTCACACGCGGCTCATTCATATTCATGAGTTATTTTTCCCATTGGTACAACATATACTGAATCCCTAGTTATCTTACAGCGCTCGGTAGTTAACTTTAACATTTGACGTTGTATCCGGAATAATAAATACGTACCTGTGTTTTATCGGTGAATAAAATACAGTTAGGAGTTCGAATGCGTAGTAAATATATCACGAGTGTGTTAGGATTGGAACGAAAGAAAACAATCTTATAAAGTTCCTCTCCTTGGCATTTAAGAAGTTCTGTTGATGTTGGCAGCTATTATAGTTTAACATTGAAAACAGTCTATTATCGCTCGGATGCGAGTAATTAAATCACTCTTACTAACGCACACGTGATTTAATTACTACGCATCGGAACTCCTAACTGTATTTTATTCACCGATAAAATAAAGGTACGTTTGATTCTAACACGACAATAACCCAATAACTATCTAGTCAGGCGGCTAAGTTTACAGGCTGTTCCATTGGGCGCCCCCGTTTGTAAAGTTCTGCGCTGTATGTACAGTATGTACAGTATGTACAGTATGTTTAAATACACTAGTAGTCACATGACAAACAATTAAGTCATTGCTTACGTCATATAGCTTGCGCTGTTTGGCATCAAACGTTCTTAGCTTGTTTAAGATGCTTATTAATGTTATGTGTATTGATGCATATGATGGGTTTATATCGGGTGTGTGCAAGGTTTGGGAGCATGGCAAGTTTGTTGTAATTAAAATTTCATTAAAATTACTGCTGAGTTTGTCTTCGTGGCGTATATTTACCGAACTGTTTATTTACTTTCGTTCTGTGACGTTAACGGTTTAAAAAGTGACGTCATGTATCGTGGCGCTTACAACGGATAACAAATACGCGGGAATTAATGGAACAACCGTATTTTACCGTAAAATAACATACAGTTGTCTCTCTTCTTTTTTTGTATGAAAGACTGCGCAGGTCTTGTAAGGATTTACTTTATACCTGCTTCCATTTATTAATTAAATGAAATGTTGAGTTTTGGGTTTTGCTCGTTATTCTACCATAGGTTTTTAAATATATTATTGGTGCAATATTATCCACTCTAGCCTAGATTCCAGTCTGTAGTTAACAAAACACTTAATAGCTTAACCCAATTTTTATCAACAGATGTGAAAGAGAATTTTAAAAAATAGGATAAAGAGTTAGTACATTTGAACAAATAGTAGGATATTAAATACATAATAACGACTGAAACCAGACTACGTGCATGCATACCTGTAAGACACGCGTATGCACACCCCACATCCATTCACACACGCTTTTATTGTTAGAAAATATAGCTTGATGGGGATTTCGTTATTTAAACTCTTTCTTTTTTCTTTTTGTTTTATGACAATAGGTAAGAGTGAGATTTGATGCACCCTAAAACCTGGGATTTGAACACCTCGAGTAACCGTTTTGCCACCGACCGTTCCAAGGCAGTTGTCTTATTGTCAACCCGTTTGTGTTAGTGATGTCACGAGTATTGTTTCTTATTAATTGCAGAATGTATACCATGGTTTGCACCATGCACGGTAAAACATGTATTGTTAAATTGTGTGGCCTCTGATCCTATACGACAATTTCATACACTTCAACTTAATAATATGAATTGGTATTTACTTGCTTACACTTTGTTGATCTACATAAACATAGTTAATGTTACCATATCATCCCTTATTTGTAAACAGATTTAACACTATATTTTTACATTAATTTTTAATTACTTACTGTTTAAACTGTTCCAGTTTTCACCCGTATTTTTGCGCACATTATGACCTGTTTATTTGTCGATGTGCCGTAAAACAACATTCGTTCGTTCGTTTGTCCGTCCGTCAGTTTTTTGTTCGTTCTTTCATATATCCATCTAATGTCTGTCCGTCCGTCCGTCCGTCCGTCCATTCATTCATTCACTCAATGCTCTGTGAAAGTCACATATCCTGTTTGACCTTTTTCATAGAAAGAACATATAAACAAAGCTATTCATTCAATGTGGGTTGAACAAGTCACATATATCACACTGCAGGAAATTAATTCAGCTGAACCTTTCGGTATACAAATGCAACCTAATTGCACCGAATCTCTTTGGAAAAAAATGAGTGTGTTAAATAATTTAATATTAATATTTTAATTACATACAACTTTGAAATATTAATTAAAAAACTATTCATTTCAGACCACTTCTGGAGGTAAGCCTTCTTAGTTTCAAACTTAGTCTATTTTTAAGACAAAACAACCTACCTGTATGTACTAAAATCCATAAAGATAACACAAAACCTGTAAGAAAAAGTAATTAAATTAGTTTAAAGATAAAATATGAAGTTGTAAATACTGTATTTATTTTCCGATTTTGAACACAGAACCTAATACTTCCATTTAATTAGTTCTTTACATTTTCTCTAATTAGCACGTGTAAATTTCAATAATATTTCACTCATTAAGCTGCATTTTACCAAATATATGAACGGCATAAATTACAGGTGTAAACGCGTGGTATTTTGAGAAAATAAAAACAGATTGTTTTAATGCGTACTTATCCATAAGCATAGCGCCATTTTCCGAAATATGTAGTCCATCAACCAAGTGAACAAGCATTTATATATTAGACATGTATCGTTTATGAGCAACTTCGATCATCAACACTAATTACGCTAGTGGGCGGACTAAAGTACAATAAACTTCAGTTTTAATGCTGCCTGGCTGGTTAGAAAATAGTTCAAGGCGGGGATTTCTTTATTTGCACTGTCCCGTTTTATTGGGATGACAGTAAGTAAGTGTGAGGTTTGGTGCACCCTAGAACCGGGTTTAAACCCCAAGCGGCCTTTTTGCCCATGACCGTTCCAATGCGGTAGCCCTATTGTCAACCCTGTTTGTGTTTGTTTTTATTCCTTAAGAATCGACACTTCCTCACTTACAAATCGAGCTACGAGCAAGATTCGAACCCGCAGAAGTAAGAGGCGAAGGTTTACAACGCAACGTCGTTAACCATTCGGCCACGGAGACGCTCTACTTTAACTAGTAATAATACTTAACAGAATACAGTCTAAATCTAAATATATACATTTGTATACAGTCAATAATAACGTCAGTATCGCGCACACAGTCACTTTTATCTGTATAAACCTCTTGACAAAAGCAAGCACATTTCACTCTGCCTCTGAGTATTAGTCTTTTTCCACGATATCTGTGTCTGGGAGACGATCTCTTGCCTTGTCTTTGGTCAAACTCATATTTGTAATATATATTTTGTGGTTCTGATTTTCTGAATTGTAACCATCTAATGTTCATCCACTGAATCTTTTTGCCTTACATATCGATTGCGTTTGGAGGACGAATAGACCCTATGGGTTTCAAATTCGTAAAGAAAGGCCATTGCTTTATTGGAACAACGGTATATGGGTTATTTTTTCACGCCAATCTGACAATTGCGTCCAATTGACTAGGGACGTATACAGATGTGCGTTTTTTGGCCCTCTCAATGGTAGCATGAATGGAATCACTCTCAGTTTGGGTGTGACCCGATTCAAGAAACTGTTGGTCAACTGTTTCAATGTTATTTACTGTATTAATTGTACAGCATGTTATAACGCTGATGCAGTAAATATATTTCTGTTTTATCCTGTGCAATAGTGTAAAAAAAAGGCAAACATATGTTGTTATAACAGGTAAGGACTTGATATATGTTAACAAGCATGTTGCTATTTCGCATGAACCCCTGTTACCTTCCATTTAATTACATAGATAGCAAATGGCATTTGAATCGTTCAATGAATAGGATGAAAGGTTATAACAGCTTACTTTTCAGTACTGCTTCCAGATCAAGGTGGCCACATGATATGACCTCTCGAGTTTTGACAATTGTTTATCCTTTTCTTTTGCTTAACAAGCTCTAAATTTCCTGCTTCAGTGTTTATCATAATGCTGACTGACTGCATCTATCAACTCTCTATTAGTCTCCTTTTCTTTGAATACTGCACATGTTGGCATTGATCCTTTTTGGCACGTGGCATGTATAATTATATTCATCACAAAATATAGCACGGTATTTGGATGGAAATACATATTGTTGTATGTTTCTTTTTGCATTCTTCTTTGTACAATCAAACATTTTAATTTGTAATATTGAAGTCTGCTCCTAGAAATTGCCTTTTGGTATCTTTTCTAGTGTAATGTGTTTCCACTACTGGGAACGATTCAATATTTTTGTGGACTTCATTTAAAAAAGAATGTGAGGAGAGTCCTTGCCTCTTTTGTCAGTACATGCAAATGCTCCAGCAGTTTTACATTTCATGCCAGTTTCTATGGTACGTTCGCCGATATTCTTTTGAAAAGAATGATTTATGGACACGATTTTGTTCGAAATATTATGACCTACAGTAATCTCTTCTTTGCTAAGCATTACATCTGAATCGTGCAGGTTTGTGTTGGCGCTCATATGATCATAGACCCAAATAGGATTTGAAAATAATGTGTCTATCCTCGTTTGAAGACTTCTCATAACATGTATATCTACCTTTGCAATAAGTCATTCTACTGACTTGCAATTGTTTAGATTCCACTTGCTTTCCACTTGGCTTATATATAATATTAGCAGAAAGTAATATGAACATATTCAATAAAAGGGATATTAAATTTGTAAGGACACACATTACCTGGAACTCATTATTTCCATGTCGGGTGCCTTGCAAACAAATGCAATACCCTATCATATAACATACACATACACCTGTTGCATAAATAATACATAACGTCTGCAGACAATATGAACCTGTCTCATGTAATGCAAGACGAATGGCTACAACATAAACATGTGTCATGAAATACAAAACGAGTGCCTGCAACAGACAACGTATCAAATACAATACAATACGAGTGCCTTCATCACAAACTCGTTTTATACATTAAACAAGTTTTAGACGCCCTATCAGCTAATATATAATTTATAACAAGTGGGAGAGATGGGGAGTCAGATATGGCTAGTTTTGAAACTTTTTGAGCTTTTTATTGAATACACATTTTGGACAAGTGTAGGTAAGATGAAAAATGAAGGACCTAAAGTGCTTATAAACTAAAACATAGTACTTTTCATTCAATCGATGACCAACACTCTGATGTTTCTGCTACAGTTTGGCTGATTCTTGAACTTGTTATAGCTGTCATTGATATTAACACTTGTTAAAGAAGAATTTAGTCTTTTTTGAAATTCAGGGGCCACAACGCCGCTGTTTCTAGTGTTTGAATATGTCCACACTTTCTTCTATGACCGAGATTACTTCATAAAATATCTATAACAAAATGAGAGTGACGGGGAAGCGGGTTTGTGTGTGTGTGTGTGTGATGGCGTGGGGTGGGGAGAGTGGGTGTTTACGATGGATGTGAATCACATACACATATGACTGGTTTTCAAGTTTGACCGAACTTTTATTGATATTAGCAATCGGACCAAGTTTGGTTAAGATGAGATGAACAATGAAGTAGCTATACATTCAACAAAGTAACATGTAGCTTTTTCAATAAATCAAGAGTCATAACTCTGGTTTTTACTGATCCGATCTAGCTGGTATTCGAACTTGTCCGAACTTTTATTGATATCAACAATCTGGTCAAGTTTGGTAATGTTAAAGGACAAATATAAAAATGAAGGTGCTAGATTATTCAAAAGGCAGGATATGAAATATTACAGTAAAACGAGGGTCCTGTGTGTTTCTAATCCGATCTAGCTGGTTTACAAATACGTTCCGAGCTTTCATTGATACATGTATGAGAATTTGACACAGTTTAATTAAAAATGAAATCCCAAAGCAAAAGTTAACCGACGGACAAATGACGGACATCGTCCACTCTCATAAGCAACATTGTTCATACAACACTTATTCATCGCAGTTGTCTCAGATTGGAAATGCCATTACCATGTAAATGTCACAACAATCATATGACTACAAATTTGATATAATGATGAAATCATGGAATGTTCCTTTTCTTGTCTCTAAATGTTTCTGCTGATTTAGGGTTGACAAATGCTGGCATTATACTTTTAGCGCTAACATGTCGGAACGCCAGACGGTAATATAATTTATGTATAACTTAATACTTTTGCTTATTGTTTAGAATGTCACTTTACGGGCAATCAAATGAATGGTCTTCCTCTTTCATTTACCTAATCAATATTTAGTGTTAACTGCTGTTTTATTTTCACCAAAAACATGCTTGTATAATATGTATTTAAACATGTTAAATGTATGGCGAACTGAGAAATATTCGAACTAAGTCAGTAAAACAGCACTTGATCGCTTCGAGTCGAAATTGAAAAGTTCTGCAATTAATAATTTAACTGAGTCAATATTACAAATGGTGGTCTACAAAAAATAATATTCTTAGCTACCGTTTCTTCAGCAACTATTCGTTTACAACCAGTTGGTGTCTCGGCAACTTACGTCACGTGTTGCCTTATATTGTTACAACACTATATTTCTGTTTGTTTCAAATGAATGATATTCGTGCAAAACTAAATGTTTCCGAATGAAGACATTTACGTCGTACCTATATAATTCTATATAAAATTTAAACGCTACTAAATATGTTTTTCTTGTGACCCCTTCGTATTCATTTGTACGAACATTTTAATGTACAACATATGTTACTGGTTAAGCAGTTTCGATTGGGTTTTCCTTAATCAATTTAATATGGAAATAGTTGGTCCGGAGGGCGGTGTGGTGAAATTTGAGGTACTCTGCACTTTCGATTCACTTTACAAAGGAAAGTGAATCTTTCAAGTTTCACCGCAAAAACCAAGTCGCGGGGATCGCAAAACAAAAACATATATGCAAAGAAAATATGGCGGTATTCCCTGATTATGTACACTATGATTATGTAGGAAGGTGGCGGCCGGGGTAGGGACTGATTGGTGGGGATGTGATCAGTCCTCTAAAATATATCGGTGCGAGGCACTATGGTCACCATTTGAACAAGCTTGGTGTAGGACCATAAGCTCAACAAAAAAATATTCTTGAGGTCCCAGCCCAAATTAAATAAAAAAATTATAGTGACAATGCCAACTTGATATTCAAGGGCCATACCTCAGCTATTAGCGATTAAATTTGGCTGGTTTAAGAACCCGTCCAAGATCTACTTTGTAAGTTTAGTAAAATGGAACAAAACACGTAGGGTCTAGAGTGCCCACAAGACACAATGATGAGTTTTTGCCAATTCAATGGAAGATAACTCAACTTTAACAAATCGAGCTGTTCCAAGAGCTCGTCCGATATATTATATATATATAACTTAACGTTAAGTTTGGTCTTTGCCACTGACCGTTCCAAGGCGGTAGCCCTATTGTCAACCCTTTTGTGTTTGTGATGTCGTTTGCATTTTTTATTACTTTTGCCTTTTCGTTTGTCTGTTTGCGTGTTTGTTTTTGTGTTTTGTGGTTGACTGTCGTCCTTGAATGCTGCTTTCCCTGTCCGATATATTTATCCTTATTGGTTAAGATGGGATGAAAAATGTATGAGCTAGAGTGCTCACAATTGTTCAAGTACCATATATAAATTATACGCTATGGCTGTCGTTATTTGACGGAAAGGCACGAAGATATCCGGCACGTTCAGTAGTACGACCTTAGTATGACCCGTGCACCGAAAGCAATCTTAGGTCGGCTATATGGTCGAGTTGTCTAAGACGCTGGCTATTGTGCGAGGCGCTGTGTCGAAGTTGGTGTCCTAGGTGCGGGTTCGAACCCGCTGGTAAGTGATTTGTAAACAATTTTCTCCACATATAATATTTAATGTTTGTACTTGTATCTTATAAATTCTACGTTACAGAAAGTTCGTTCTTCTGAATTTAATTCTCTCAAAAATTAATATAATATATCTATGTATCAGTATTGATTTGGCGTCTTTCTATGGTAAAATGTTGTATATATACCTGAGGTTATAATCATGTAAAGTGAATCCTCTATCGTATAAATTATACACTTATACCTGAGGTTATAATCATGTTCAGTGAATCCTCTATTGTATAAACGCCTTTGATGTCGTTATTTGACAGAAAGGCACGAAGATATCCGACACGTTCAGTAGTACGACTTTAGCATGACCCGTCCACTGAAATCAATCTTTTTAGGTTGGCTAGGTGGACGAGACGTCTAAGGCGCCGGCTATTGTGCGAGGCGCTGTGTCGAAGTTGGTATCCAAGGTGCGGGTTCGAATCCGCTGGTAAGTGGTTTGTATAACATTTTCTCCACATGTATTTATTTAATAGAACCGAAAGTTTTCAATTAAAATTTCAACAGACGACTTTTGAAAGTTGGCGCCGAAAGTGTTCATTGTGTTAGGCTGCATTGTGTGCGCCATTTCTTACGAGAGATGATGATAGCTACTAGGATAGTTCATTAAAGTAAATATGACTCGTTATAAGAGGGTCTTACCGTACTTGCATAGTATGCACCTATTGTGTCGAGCGAGACTATGCAGTTGTATAGAGGTTATTTTTTTCATTGATGTAATATATATTCAATGTCGAAATACTTATATGAGATGTTGGTGTTGTTATTTGTTATGAAAGATATTTAAAGTAAAAGTACTTATATGAGATGTTATTATTGTCATTGGCTATGAAAGATATTTATAGTCAAAGTACTTATATGAGATGTTGTTGTTGTCATTGGCTATGAAAGATATTTAAAGTCGAAGCGCTTATGTGAGCTGTTGTTGTTGTCATTGGTTATAACATATATTTAAAATCGAAGAACTTATACGAAATGTTGTTGTTGGCATTGGTTATGACAGATATGTAAAGTCGCAGTAATTATATGAGATGGTGTTGTTGTCACTGGTGATGACAGATATTTAAAGTCAAAGTTCTTATATTAGATGTTGTTGGTGTGATTTGTTATGATATATATTTAAAGTCGAAGTCCTTATGTGAGATATCGATATTGTCTTTGGTTATGCAAGATATTTAAAATCGAAGCATTTATATAACATTTTGTTGTCACTGGTTATGACAGATATTTAAATCTGAAGTACTTATATGAGATGTTGATGTTGTCACTGGTAATGAAATATTTAAAGTCGAAGTGTTTATATGAGATGTGGTTGTTGTTGTCATCGATTATTCCAGATATTTAAAGTCGAAGCATTTAAATGAGATTGTGTTGTCACTGGTTATGGCAGATATTTAAAGTCGAAGTACTTTTATGAGATGTTGTTGATACTGGTTATGGCAGATATTAAAATCGAAGTACTTATATGAGATGTTGTTTTTGTCATTGGTTATGACAGATAGTTAAAGTAGAAGTACTCTATAGGTCTCACTATACAGTTAGCTCCCTTGAAAGCCACGGTAGGATAAAACTTGCGCCATAAAAAGTAGTAGTGTGTTGTTCGGTTTTAAATAGTTTTAATAATTGCTGACAGATATATGTATTGCTGTTGCAGGTGAGATGAACACAGTCTGAAATTGGATGTGCAGCTATTAGACGACACTGACACCAGAATATGACAGTTTTATGGGGGCTGAAGCAGTGTAGGAATTCTGGTACAAACTCTGGAGTAAAAGCCCAAAATAGTGCAAAGGATGCCACCACTCCAATTAAAAAAAAAAAAACCTGGTCAACGTACCATATTTTGTACATTTTTGTGAGGGCAAATGACTGTGTTTCATAAATAAGTGACTTTTAGCTTGGAAATTTTAGGTTCGAAATGGCCCAGTAAACTTTATTCATATAGGCCAACATAGTAAAAGTGTACTGTATAGTGAGACCTATATATAGGGCATACACGTTATACTCATTCATATTTATTACAAGGTGAGCAATTACCAGAATGTATACCCTGCTTTGCACCGTTAACGGTCAACACATCTTGCTGGAATGTGAAGACTTTGATCCTATGATTCAAAGGTACTACAATGTTAATACTATGAAAGAGTTATTTGATACTATAGATTTTAGTCTTGTTTTATATTTCTTTATACCGGTTGACGGGCATTTCTTGATTTACATATATAGTTTTTTTTTAATTTAATCATCAAATTAATGGTGATCCATTTATTTACCCCGTCATAGGTTTGTGTGGGTCGGGGTGGTCCACCCCTCAGCAAACCGTACAGTTATATGATAAAATATGCGTCAAATATGTATTTAAATATAATACAACAAATATTTACAGAAGCTAGACTGAAGCATATCTTAATATAGACATAAACAAATGGGGAGGTTTTTTCTCTTAACGATTTCAGAACGAGTGCAAATATGAATATTGGCCAAATTGTTTAAAGGGAGGCATTGCAATATAGAGATTATTTAACTGCTTGGATCGATTATAGAGAAATCCTTCACGAGATGGTAGACGTGTTGTTCTTTTCACGAACAAGCGTATGCGAGTGAGTGAATAAACAAAACGCGAATACCATCGAGTGAAGGATTTCTCTATAATCGATCCAAGCAGTTAAATAATCTCTATATTGCAATGCCTCCCTTTAAATAATTTGGCCAATATTCATATTTGCACTCATTCTGATGTGTACTTAATTATAACGGTTATATTATTATTTAACATTGAATCGTTTACTGTCAAAATAAGGCCAGATAAGGATATACGCCATTTTATCTGCCGGTAGTGTTGGCCTTTTGTCTGAGATTCATGACAATTGGGGGGCGTCCGTGGCCGAGTGGTTGACGTCTCTGACTTGAAATCACTCGCCCCTCACCGCTGTAGGTTCGATCCCTCAGGGGCCTAGGAATCTTTATGTGAGGAAGCTATCCAGCTGGCTTGCGGAACGTCGGTGGTTCTACCCAGGTGCCCGCCCGTGCACGAAAATTGCCCGGAGGGGCACCTGGGGTCTTCTACACCAATGGAAGCTGGAAAGTCGCCATATGACCTTAGCTGTTGGTGCGACTATAAATTCCAATTCAATCAATCATGACAATTGGCAAGATTGGTTTTTAATCATTACACATTCTTTGTGTAAATACGATTGAATTATATACTAGGAAATTCGCAAAGTTCCAGAACTTGCACATGTCTAAGTATTTTATACATAATTTCCAATATCAAATCTTTATATACCAATCTAGGTAGAAAGGGGCCATAAATAGTAAAATAAATCCATATACAGTTTATAAAAGCAATTTCGTTTTCTCCACAATATTCCTTTCCTACAAAAAATTGTCCATTTATAATACACAGTCCATTCTTTGTTGTCAACACATAAATCGCTTTCAAAATGTGCACTGACCATGCACTGAACAATGGAGTGTGTGGCCCTGTACTAATTTTGAGTATATAACAATGGAATACTGAGAAAGTTAAAATGTGATTTTTTAACTTTATATGGATTTATTTTACTATTTCTTGTCCCTTCTACCTAGATCGGTAGGTAAAAATTTGATATTTAAAATTATGCGTTAAAATATTTAAACATGTGTAAGTTCTGGAACTTTGCAAATACCCCAATAACCTTAAATAATGCAGATTAATAACAGACGGATGTACGTGATTATTATTTCTACACCACGATTTTGTAAATGTTTTCATGTTTGATATATCAAACTGTTCTTGGCTTAATCTATCATCTGCTGTTAAGTTTAACAGTGAATGACATTTAATATCGTTATAATTTTGAAATGACAGGTGATACTCCTCACCATGAAGAGCTCCATATAGAATTGTGTACCATGGTTGTAATGGTTTTCCTTTGTTCTTGCTTATGATATAATTTTCATAAACCTTAAGGTCTGAGCCTAAACCGTGCTATATGTCACGGTTTATGGATACCTAAAAGGTAGATTGATGTTGCATTGTCCGGGGGATCGTGACCGAGTAAATTCGAGAAACATTAGAAATGATTCTCTGTACCCATGGAAATTCGAGGACGAATGTCCGTCTGTAGGGGGAGTGTGTCACGGTTATGGATATCTAACAGGTCGATTGATGTTGCATTGTCCGGCCGGTTAGCTCAGTCGGTAGAGCATCGGAACGGTAGTCCGAGTGTCTCTGGTTCGAGCCCCTGTCTGGCTGCACATTTTCTAGCCCTGTGACATATGGCGCCCAACGTCGAACCGTGACTGTGTTAACTCCGAGAAACATTCGAAATGTACCCACGGAAATTCGAGGACGAATTTCAGTCTGTATGGGGAGTGAGTCACGGTTATGGATATCTAACAGGTAGAGTGATGTTGCATTGTCCGGCCGGTTAGCTCAGTCGGTAGAGCATCGGAACGGTAGTCCAAAGATCCCGGGTTCGAACCCCGGTATGGCTGCACATTTTTCTAGTCCTGTGACATTTGGCGCCAACGGGGGACAGTCACTGAGTAAACTCCGAGAAACATTAGAAATGATTGTCTGTACCCATGGAAATTCGAGGACGAATTTCAGTTTGTAGGGGGTGTGTCACGGTGTATGGATATCTAACAGGTAGATTGATGTTGCATTGCCTGGCCGGTTAGCTCAGTCGGTAAAGCTTCGAAACGGTAGTCCGAAGGTCCCAGGTTCGAGCACTGGTCTGGCTGCACATTTTCTAACACTGTGACGTTTACCAATCTAAGGAAGATAACAAGATACTACCACCATTAGATATGAGTCACCAATCTAAGGAAGATAACAAGATGCTGACACAAATGGATGATAGTCACAAACCAGAAGGAAAGTTGGAGTGATAACTCTAATGTGAAGCTAAACCTGACATACTTTTCGGGAATGGAACCAAGACCCAGAAATGAAGCCACATTTGAAGAATGGAAATTGGAAATGGAAAGTGTGACAGCTATATACTCTGAACTCGTTGTTATCCAGTCTATCCAGAAAGCTTTAAAGGGACAAGCAAAAAGGATCATGCGGCACTGCTACTTTTGGCCAAATCCTCAGGAAGTTAGAAGATGCATTTGGAAACATTGCTAGTAAAGACAGTATATTATCGCACTTCTTCATGTCGGAACAAAATAGCATCGAATCAATTCTTGAATGGGGCCTTCGTTTAGAGGAGATGTTATTACAAGCATCAAGAAAAGCAACTATAACACCGGAGGAGAAAGACGTTATGTTAAAGAAAAGGTTTTGGAGAGGCGTGAGGAATGAGGAGCTAAGAGTTTCAACAAGAGTGCACTTTGAAAGCAATATACACTTCGAAGAGCTCAGAAACAGAGTATGAAATTCAAGTCCAAAAGCAGAGGTCGGTGAAAGGTTCCAGAAATATCATTACGAAAAAAGTACAACAAGCAGCGGTACACATTCAAGATGACAGTTCGAAGGACATGATGAGGAAGCTGTTTGAGAAGATGGAACTTCTAACCAAAAAGGTGGACGGAATACAGAAATACAGAAAGAGAAAGAAGCCAGAAAAGATTATTACAAGACAACAATGAACGACCGGATCAAGCTAGAGGAAGAGGATTCTTTCGAGGTGGAAATTATAGAGGTGGAATAGGAAGAGGAATATGGGAGGAGAAACAGCCTGCAAATGAGGAGCCTAAACAGAAACAAGAAAACAAAGAAGAGGCTTATTTAAACAAGTAAAGTTGTCCAAGGCAGTGCACTTGGGGAACAGTGAGAAAGCCCTATGACGACAAAGATCAATATTTTTGAAAGACTGATTGGCCACGCAAATGAGAGTCAGGTATTCATCAATAATATTGAAACGGCTTGCATCGTGGATACCGGATCGATGATAACCACACTTTGTGAAAATCTTTATGAACGACTGGATCCACAACCTAAACTGCATCCGTTGGAAACACTTATTATTCAAGGTCCAGACGGCAATGCGTTACCTTACAAAGGATACATTGAAGCAAATATCCAAGTACAGGCATTACCAATCAGGAGATCTTTGTACCGGTTTTATTAATTCCAAATACGGACTACAACTTGACCGTACCTATGATCATTGGAACGATCGTTTGCAAGTTTATCTCCTTAGAGGGTGAAGACAAACTATATGAAGAATGGAAATCAGCAGTTTTGTCAATACATTCAGTTGAATCGATAGGAACTGTTACATCCACAAATACAAGAGACATAGAGTTAGGACCTTTCGAGATACTAACCTTATCTGGATTCGTAAGGAAAACATCTGACAATGAATCTGCAGTCACAGAGTCATCCGATTTAGGATCAAGTAGAATTGGAGTTTGTCCTCGAATCGTTAAGTTGGATAACATATCATCGACTTCAAGAGTCCCTGTAATTTTTTTTAATATGTCAGCTAAGTCAAAAGAGGTCCAACTCAGGTCTGTATTATGTGAACTTCACGGAGTGTAAGTATTAAGATCATGGGTACCGGAAGTCAGTAAAGATCAGAAATCAACATACCAGAGGAATACATCTACACAAGAAGATGAGAAAATGTATTTCATGGAAACAGTGAAACTAGATGTACAACACATATATAACGAGGAACAGAAGGAGAAACTTACAGACCTACTCTACAAGTGGGAAGGAGTATTTTCACAAGTTCCACTAGATCTAGAAAATATAGACATCGTCAAACACGAGATCAAGCTGGAAAACGAGAGACCCTTTAAAGAACCATATAGAAGGGTTCCACCAGGGCTAATAAATAAAGTTCGAGAACATTTGCAAGAAATGATGTCGATGGGAGCCATACGACCATCACATAGTCCGTTCTCATCTAACATAGTGATTATACGTGAGAAGGATGGCTCAATAAGATTATGTGTTGACTTCAGGAAGCTAAACAATAGAACAAGGAAATATGCTTACCAGATCCCAAGAATCGACGATACGCTTCATCTTCTTGCTGGGTCTCAATACTTTACCAAGTTAGATCTAAAGGCAGTCTACTGGCAGGTGGAGATGGCTGAAGTTGACAAAGATTAGACTGCCTTTCAAGTGGGTAATCGTGGGTTCTTTGAGTGCAACAGAATGCCATTTGGCCTCTGTAACGCACCTGCCACCTTTCAAAGGTTGATGGAGCGTTGCATGGGTGACATAAACCTTAAGGAATGCCTAATTTATCTAGACGACATTGTCATCTTCTCAGAGACATTTGAGCAACACCTAGAACGCCTAGTCGCAGTATTCAGTCGCCTACATCAGCATAACCTTAAACGTAAGGCTTCGAAATGTGAATTTCTGAGACGGGAAGTCACTTATCTGGGTCATGTAGTCTCCAAAGACGGTATCAAAACCGACCCATGTAAGATTGACGCTGTACGAAAATGGCCAATACCTAGAAATGTCAAGGACGTAAAAGGTTTCCTCGGATTGGCCGGATATTTCAGGAAGTTTGTTCCACGGTTTGCCAGCATAGCGAGACGATCTTCTAGTAGGTAACAGCACCAAAATAGACAAGAAAGCAAAGAAAACGCCATTTGAATGGACTTGCAGTCAACAACAAGCATTCGAAACAATCATCGAAAAGCTCATCACAGCACCAATCCTTGCCTATGGAGACTACTCGAAGCCTTTCAAGTTGCACACAGACGCATCAGGAAGCGGACTTGGGGCAGTCTTATACAAAAATCAGGACGGAAAGGAGCGTGTTTTAGCGTATGCAAGCAGGAGTCTGAAGGCCCTAGAACGGAACTACCATGCAGGGAGTTTCTCGCTCTCAAATGTGCAATCACTGAAAAATGTCATGACTACTTGTATGGTACAAATTTTGAGGTGCTGACTGAAAACAATCCGTTAACCTAACACGTGAAAACCACAGCTAAACTGGACGCAACTGGACAACAATTGGTGGCAGCATTGTCCAATTGCGACTATTTTATTTCTTATTCCATGCTCGGGACGCTAGAGAATGACAAAAAGAAGGAATGGAAAGCATAGGTTCCAACCATTTTGCACGCGTATAACGCCAAACGCCATGAAAGCACAGGATATGCCCCATACCTCCAGATGTTTGGACGTCACCCAAGGTTAGCTATCGACGCGTTCCTTGGCCTAAGGCGACAGCGCGTTAGTGGCTCCTCGCCCTCCGATTACATGCGCAAGTTCGAAGCAGACTTGTCCTACGCATACAAATGTGCTAATGAGACAGATATTCGTAGTGGCATCAATGCCAAAATGTACTATAATCGGAAGGTGACGGAATCAAAGCTTTTACCAGGAGACCGCGTGTTGGTCAGAAATGTAAGCCTCAAAGGGAAGCAGCAATTGGCTGATGTCTGGAATGAACACCCATACATTGTTCAGCAGCAGCCAAACACTGACCTTCCGGTGTTCGTTGTGCGACGGGAAGATGGCGAAGGCAAGTCTCGAACTTTGAATAGAAATTGACTTCTGCCATTCATGAGCTTTCCAACACCTCCATCTAGGGACAGTGCCAGTGACGACGAGTTCTCCTCTTCAGACGAAATGAATGAACAGAACACGTCGGTAGCTGAGACTTCAGCTTATGAATCTCACTCATCAAGCTCATGCAGCTTCCGACGCCTTCCAAACGCAATTGGTTTACTGCCACTCGGTGAAACACGGCAACGCAAACCATCGGCATGGATGACAACTGGGAACTGTGCTATGGGTTAATACCGTAGACATGTAACCAGTAGAGTCAGTAAATTAAATATAATGAAACAGGAAAGTATTTTTTTTTTTAAGTTCAAGTCTTGACCGCAGTATTGTATATTTCAATTTGTTAAATAGATACAAATGATTATATGCGGTGCATTATACTTTGAAAGCAGTCTGTTGGAGTTATTTTGGTTACATACAGTGTGGTAAGTGATTTATGCGGATGTCGTACTTTCTTCTTGTTCTTTTTTTTTAATTTCGGGTCAAGTAAAAAGTATTGCTCCATTCACACAGTGTATTATGTGACATTGTTTTTGATATTATTATTTTCAGTTACAGGTTGAGACGGTCACATTTCTGCAACTTATTTGCCGAGACTTATGAATGGGGTCTTATCAATTTTAAACAGTTTAATTGCATTTCACTTTGCCATATTAATGATGAATTAATGGAATCTTTATATTTTCTGTTTATACAGGATCAAGTTAAATGTCATATTGCATTCACTTAACAGTTTGTTAAGATATATTATAATTATTTTGTTGCTAGAATATTTGAGATATTCGAATACAGTTTTTCCTTTTAGCTAATGTCGAGGACGACATTTCTCAGAGAAGGGAAACATGTCATGGGATAACATATTAATGTATATGGTTATATAAATTAAGATGTATTGTCTCTTATATATTCCCCCAAAGACCCTATATTAATGTAATAATCCGTAAGGACATGCCATAATTGTAATAATACGATTAATAGTTAGATTGTGTAGCTTTAACGTATAAGGTAAGACACTATTGACAAATCTAACCTGTTCACATATTATACCTGTACACGTGCATTTAATACATTCACTATCCCTTTGATATGATAATTACTTGTAAGCGTTGACCAATAAATGTATCGAACTTCGAATCAGTCTAAGCCATGATTCGATGTTTGAAACATCAGAGTTTGAACTATTGATGCTGCTTTGTTGGTTAGAGATTAGATCATGGCGGGGATTTCTTTATTTACACTGTCCTGTTTTAATGGGATGACAGTAGGGTAAGTGTGAGGTTTGGTGCACCCTAGAATCGGTTTAAACCCCCAGTGGCCTCCTTTGCCACTGACCGTTCCAAGGCGGTAGCTCTATTGTCAACCGTTTTGTGTTTGTGATGTCCTTTGCATTTATTATTGCTTTTGTCTTCTTGTTTGTCTGTTTGCGTATTTGTTTCTGTGTTTTGTGGTTTACTGTCCTCCTTGAATACTACTTTCCCTGTCCGATCTTTTTATATTTCTTTACATGAAATAAATATTGTATATGTTTACTTACAGGTAACTTATTATTACATCTTATTATTCATATCTTGCTTAAGGTCTATGTATGTTTTTATAAAGATACATATTTGCATTTTGTGCTTTTATTGATGTTTAAAAATAAAACCTTTGTCTGAGGATCCGTCGGCCATATTTCTATCGCTGTCCGCCATGTTTGTTTTCATATTGTTTTATGTATGTTGTTATTAATGAGTCTAAGCCATGATTCTATGTTTGAGACATCGGAGTTAGAACTTACATGAAATAAATATTGTATATATTTATTTACAGCCTCTTACTATGTTGTTGTTGAACCGACGAGAACCTACCCACCACCCAAAGTTATAATGAACACATTATAAGGATATCTTAACGGTATAACCCAACCGGTAACATTGTGTCACGGTTATGGATATCTAAAAGGTAGATTGATGTTGCATTGTCCTGCCGGTTAGCTCAGTCGGTAGAGCATCGGAACGGTAGTCCGAAGGTCCCGGGTTCGAGCCCCGGTCTGGCTGCATTTTTCTAGTCCTGTGACATTTGGCGCCCAACGGGGGACCGTGATTGATAAATATTAGAAATGATTCTCTGTACCCATGGAAATTCGAGGACGAATTTCAGTCTGTAGGGGGAGTGTGTCACGGTTTATGGATATCTAACAAGTAGATTCATGTTGCATTGTTTGGCCGGTTACCTCAGTCGGTAGAGCATTGGAACGGTAGTCCGAAGGTCCCGGATTCGAGCCCCGGTCTGGCTGCACATTTTTCTAGTCCTGTGACAACGGGGGACCTTGACTGAGTAAACTCCGAGAAACATTAGAAATGATTCCCTGTACCCATGAAAATTCGAGGACGAATTTCAGTCTGTAGGGGGAGTGTGTCACGGTTATGGATATCTAACAGGTAGATTGATGTTGCATTGTCCGGCCGGTTAGCTCAGTCCGTAGAGCATCGGAACGGTAGTCCGAGGGTCCCGAGTTCGAGCACCGGTCTGGCTGCACATTTTCTAGCCCTGTGACATTTGGCGCCCAACGTGGGGCTGTGACTGAGTAAACTCCGAGAAACATTAGAAATGATTCTCTGTACCCATGGAAATTCGAGAACGAATTTCAGACAATACCATTAAATTATTTGATTCATATCTTTCGAATAGAAAACAATTGATAAAGGTAAAACCTTTAAAATCCGAGATGCTTAAAATTACTTCAGGTGTTCCTCAGGGATCAATATTAGGTCCTATTGTTCTATTGTACATAAATGACATTGCATTCGCATCTACCTCTGGAAATACAGATATTTATGCAGATGATACTACAGTATACGAATCTGATTATAATATTTTGGATGTACAAAATAGACTTCAAGATCGTTTGAATATTATAAATAAGTGGTGTATTTTGAATAATATGTCATTACATCCAGCGAAAACTAAATGCATGGTCATAGGAACAAATCACAAGCTCAAACATGTGGATCTATTGAAATTAACTGTTGATACTTTATGTATAGAAAATGTCGCAGTTCAAAAGGTCCTGGGAGTTTATGTTGACAGAACTTTGTCTTGGAATGTACAAATAGCCAAAATGTGTTCCAAACTCAATTCTAAAATTGCCTTATTGAAACAAGTATCTTACTATTTAACATACGATATGAAAATTATGTTTTATAATGCCTACATCATGTCTACATTTGATTATTGCTGTACTGTATGGGGTAAAAGCAAAAGAATAGAAGATAAAATACATAAAATTCAAAAAAGAGCAGCTAGAATAATATTAAACTAATTCTAAGGATATGTCGATTGAACTTCAGTGGCTTTCTTTTCATAATAGATGTCATTATCATACTGGTGTGTTGATATATAAATCAATAAACAACCTAGCTCCTAATTACATATCACAACTTTTGACATTCTCATGTAATGATAGGTATAATCTAAGATCAGCTACACGAAATGATCTTGTTACACATAAAACGCAAACTAAATACATGAAAGACACCTTTAGCGACTTTGGTTGACACGTTTGGAACAATATAACGGTCGACATACGTTCTCTTCCTACTATCCAGTCATTTAAATATAATTATAAAATGTTTATTGCAAAATGCACATTAACATGAATGATATTTGTTTTGTTGTTTTTTTTGTTGTTGTTTTTGCTTGGATATATATGTACATTATGTAAGACTTCTATCATTTCTTCTATATTCAAATATAACTGAGTGTTTGTCGAAGATTGAATGCTTTTATTGTTAGTGTATTTGTTAAAAAACACTAAATGTTTGTTAATTTATATACAGAAGGCCGCATTGAAAATATGATGTGTCTATCTTGATAGTATGTCATAATGAAATTATTATTAGTCTGTAGGGGGAGTGTATCACGGTTTATGGATACCTAACAGGTAGATAGATGTTGCATTGTCCGGCCGGCTAGCTGAATACTGCCGCTATATTTCGGCCGTGTTATAACAAAATGACAGATTCAGCAGTTATACCCTGGTGTACCCAATTTTATACGCGCGTAGCTGTAATGTTTACACACAACCTGTCAATCGAAATATCAATTACCGGCATTGAATGACTGTGGTACAAAACATGTATAGCATATTTTTCTCGTATGCGATTTATACTGCACTTCATCTTTGTATCCGGTCACACTTGGAAAGCACACTACATACCATTTTAATGAGGTTGCTATTAAAAAACGGAGTATAAGAATATAAGCAATATAAAGAGCATTGAAATTATTTGGAATGGTAAGTGAATAGTATAGAAAGTGCAGAATTTAATAACTGTGAAGCGTTAAACAACGCCTAATTTGTAGTAGCGTATACTATTTAAAGTTTTTATTTAGTATCGGTGTGTTTAATTTTGGATATTATACATCTGTCAAAGTGTACTTGTAAACTAAAATTATACATGGAAGCATTACATGTTGTATCTTATATGTCTTTTTGGTTCATATAAGCTTTTTGAGATTTTTTTTTCGAATTATGAATTACTGTTGCCTTATTTCCGTCGAATATATCAAATATTTGTACATTGGTCGAATGATATGTTTACAACCGCATATTACAATCATTTAACCAATTGGATTTTAAAGATGTATTTGAAGCTTTTTTATTATATGCAATGTTGGCATTTGAAAATCAGTTTATAATATAATTTTAGAAATTAGTATAATCTGTAAGAATAAAATTGATTTAAAGTGATCGAATTAGATATTGTTATATATGTTTGTAGGCGAAGAGGCCCACGCGGCTTTCACAAAGCACTGCCCAAGGCAACATTTCATCAACTTGCAAATTTGATATGTGACATAATTTCCAACTCTGGTACAATAAGAGGCCTAAGAGTGCCTCTTGACACTATACTTGTATATAGAGGTAAGCTTGTTTTCAGAAGACGCCTTTTTAAGTTCAAGTTTGTCATGAAACATGTGTCTGCCTACATCACTTTGACAACACGATTTCTATTCAGCATGATAATGAATTTTGTTTTTTTATATTATATATACATGATCAATTATGTGTATTACTTATACTGCATATTAACGCTGCCTTGTTTGTTAGAGATTACACCCTGGCGGAAATATGTCTATTTATATGTTTATTTACACGATCCCGTTTACTGGGATGACTATAGGGTAAGAGTGAGTTTGGTGCACCTTAACCGGGTTTAAACCCCTAGCGGCCCTTTTTTGCCACTGACCGTTCCAAGGCGGTAGCCCTATTGTCAACCCTTGTGTGTTTGTGATGTCTTATTTTGCCTTTAATTCATCTTGATATATAGTTGTTCTTTGTTTCTTTGCGTGTTTGTGGTTGACTGTCGTCCTTGATTGCTACTTATTCCGTTCGACTATTTTTATCTACTTTTACTGTCACTTGCTAAGCTACAAGACACTGCGTTTTGAGATATGAGGGCAATCGGTCAGGCAGATGAAATGTTTTTATGAATTTCCTATACAATGCAGTGTAAAATTCGGATTGCCATGGCATCCATACTTAATATTAATTTGGTCGACTAAACAAATGCACCCATGGTCAATCCAATGAGCATGTATATAAAAGTTCTTTAAAAATGAACACGCGGTTTCAATGGAGATACTGGTTGCAGTTTCCTGCAGTTAGGTTTACGTTAAGCCTCGGCGGCCATCTCGATTCACGGACTGTATTTTATTAACTCCCGAATCAAAAACTTGGATAAACTTATGCCATAACTATTAACTGAATTTGATGCAATTATGTTTTATACTATCAAAAGCGATCTCAGTGTTTAATTTTTGCGTTTATTTATTTACATTTTGTTTTCAAAGATTCATTGCTTCATCTTTCATTTTGATAATTTCTTTCGCCCAATAAGACATAGTTCTTTGTCGATGTGCGGAAAAACAGCATAAATTAACATAAATGTATATGTAGCAGAAAAACAACGATCAATTTCCTTCAACAATTCTTAATATATATCCTAGCGTGAACAAATAATTGGTTGATTAATATGTCTTCGTAGTATTCTGACCTATATACTTACTCAATAGTGTTGTGTCTGTGCAGTTTCTTCACTACGCCTTGTCTCGTCTTTCAGTATAGACTTTCTCTTTAGTAACATATCGAATTGGCCTTCCAACTCAGATATTCGGCTTGTACATTCTTTATTTTCTCGGTTGAGTAATTTCATTTTTCAAATTAACATATCCCTTTCTTTTTTTAATTGTGTGTCTTTAACGCAATACATCTTAATATCTTCATTACATTGTTGGAGCATATCATTCAAAGCAGATACATCTTCACCCACATCTCCAGCTACATCTATATCATGATTGAGAGATAAATAATTAGTTTCAAGGGCCTCGTACTGTAGATTAAGAAATATAAAAATATCGGATAGGGAAAGCAGCATTCAATGACGACAGTCAACCACAAAACAAAAAAACAAACACGCAAACATACCAAACGAGAAGGTAAAAGTAATAAAAAATGCAAACGACATCACGACTGATTTCAAAATCTGCGTCCTTAAGCTGACAATTATACATAAATTATCTTAAACAAGTCAGTGATAAATAATACTATGGAACGAGTACATTTTTTTTATATCAAACGCGAACTTTCATTGATTGGATCAATAACAACCGAGTTTTGTACAATAAATGTGATCTATGAACGGGCTACGAGAGTATGTTTCTTGTATGCATATCCACTGATGACGTATTGTAAAGTGTTTAAAACATTAAATTCATTGGTATGTCACCAAGCATTGAACTTTAAAGGTGGGTCATACTATCGAGTTAACTATTTACAACAATGAATTATTTTATAAAAGCGTGCATTCGTTTATACGAGACATGGATACGCTTGAGGTTTGGTGCACCCTGCAACCTGGTTCAAACTCCTTTCGACCTTTTCGCCACCGACCATTCCAAGGTGGTGGCTCTATTGGCAACCGTTTTATGTTTGTGATATGACATATCTTGCCTCTTATCTATCCTTGCAATTGTTGTTTGCTTCGATGCGCCTTCCTTGTTAACTGTAGTCCTTGAATGCTACGCTCCCAGGTCAGCGGACGTATTTACCACTTATGTTTCAAGTACGTAATACTATTACATAGTAATTTATAACCAATACAATGGAGAGTACTTGAATGCTTCATTACCTCTTTGACTTTCAAGAATCTTTTGAAATTAATAATTGTATTGCTCAACTGTTTTCAAAAGTGACGATTTGTCACTAAACATTATTATATACCGGATATATCATTATTATTATTAACTGAAAAAACGTCCTTAAAAATTCCAAAAGAAAAATCATAACTGATCCCAGAAATAAAACAATTTAACAACAGAAAACCAAATACCTCTCGGATAGGATGTGCTGCATCTTTACATTGAATGCGATCCTTCAACCATGTTTCACCGTCTTGGCCACCGTTGTCAAATTATAAAAGCTCGAGCATAAGAACAAATCCGTCTTTCATGTCTTCCTCCTTTACCATGTTGTTGCATGAATGCATGATAATGTTTCTGTGTTCAATGAGCTGAAACAAAAACAGTTTGGTAAATGTCAAATGCCTTCCTTTATTTTTTATTTTTTTTGAAACACATCGGAATCCTCTACTATTCAGAATAATACAACACATGTAGTAACATGGTTATCATTTTTAATATGGCTTTATTTTGTTCTAAGATCCAAATATTCTCTGGTTGCACTTTCCACATTATGTGTAACTTAGCATTGTTCTTGTGTAAATCAGTATCCATATTTAGGAACTGTGGAAGTAGAACGTGACGTTCAGTGATGTGGGCACTGCGTAGTTTTAACTAATAGTATGATGAATGGAATCATAAACTAATTAGTGCTTTTGGCGACTGTAAAAACCGCCCGAATACGAACCAGTAATGTTATCATAATTTTGGAATCTTCCGGCCCAATTTGTGTGCATTTACTTGTAAAATACCGCTTGACAAAAGTATTACTTAGTAAGTTAGTGGAAGTTGACATTACATTAATGTCTCGTTGTAAATCACTTTTCCATTTTCCAATTTCAGCCACATGTGTCTCAATCAATATGTTACATTGATCTTGTGTTAAAAACATTACCAGTTAATGTTATTGACGATTTGCATTTACACATATCTTTATTAGAATGACCTGTATCTCACAATATCTGCGCTGCTTCGGATAAATGGAAGGCTTATATATAAATATAAATCTGGTAAAGCTGTTTATCGTTAAAGACCCAACAGGATATACATTAGAAACAATAGTCAGTGTGTTGTTGCACTTGAATATTTAAATTTATTGACACTAGGGAAAAGCAGTTTCGAAAATTCAAATAAAAACAAAATTATTTCCAATACTGTTTAATTTCCGTAAATATTATCACATTTATATACTTTCACATTCAATAACTTTCAAAACTTAAACAATTTGTATACACATTTTTAATATTTTTCAAGTAACTGCAGTGCATACCAAATCTGAAAACATTACTCCATTGACTAGAAAAGTTGTACAAATGAAGTTCCTAATGTGAAAAATGACTCTGCCCCGGGGTTCTTTTACCTTATGAAGAAAGATAAAAATATCGGACAGGGAAAGCAGCATTCAAGGAAGACAGTCAACCACAAAACACAAAAACAAACACGCAAACAGATAAACGAGAAGGCAACAGTAATAAAAAATGTAAACGACATCACAAACACAAAAGGGTTGACAATAGGGCTACCGCCTTGGAACGGTCAGTGGCAACAAAGGCCACTGGGGGTTTAAACCGGTTCTAGGGTACACCAAACCTCAAACTTACCCTATGTCGTACAAAGTTTTCAGTCTAATAATATGTTGCACTTGTTAGCTACTTTTTCCTCTTTGCAAGTATTTGAAAACATTGGAATGACATAGGGCGATATTCTTTTTCATCTGTTATTTGTGTTTCAATGTAAGTATCAGAGTTATCTCCCATTTAGTTAAAACAGCATATTTCACATTTAAAAAATACAAATTTGGTAAAGAGCTTGATTAAACTTTATTAAATAACTGTTCTGGGTCTCAAGTTATAACAACCGCAAAACCTTGCCATTATAAAGATATAGGGAACCATTTGTGAAATTACCTCCCTTTACATTGAAATAAGAACGAAATTATAATTTCTGCACAGCTGGTAAATTTAAACATTTCGATTTTTTTCCCGCAGATATCGTTTGAAAACAATGCCCTGTATATAATCCATAATTGTGTTATTTTGTTTAGGACCTCTGCCACGCATAGTCTAGAACATGAGCAATGTGATTTACCATGTTATTTACTTGCTAAACTTAGTAGCCCTATTATCAACCCTTTTGTGTTTGTGATGTCGTTTGCATTTATTATTGCTTTTGCCTTCTTGTTTGTCTGTTTGCGTGTTTGATTCGGTGTTTTATGGTTGACTGTCCTCCTTGAATGTTACTTTCCCTGTCCGATCTTTTTATATTTATTTATTTCAGTATAGGTATGAGTACAACTTTTACAGGACAGGTAAGTTGCAATGCCAGTTCCAAGTCACTAAAGTATTCCATGTTCAGATATTACGTAGTACACCATGCTTAAACGTAGACATGAAATGAAGCATTGAATTATCACAGTCAATCAATAAAACGCACAGAAACAAACAATAATTACAAATATGAATAAAAGGCAAGATATGACATCACAAAAATAAAAGAGGGCTACCGCATAGGAACGGTCATTGACAAAAAAGGTCGCTGGGGATTTAAACCAGGTTCTAGGGTGCAACAAACTTCATCTACCTTACTGTCATCGCAATCAAATGGGGCAGTATAAATAAAGATATCTCCGCTAGTTTATATTCTCTGGCAAAGGCAACATAAATTGGAAATATAATGTAACACATAAATGATCATGTATATATATGAATGTTATATCTCATTTGCATATTCCCCTCTTTGTTTAATGTGACGTCATCCGGTCCATAAAGTTGCATACTGACCTGGCGCCCGGTCCGATAGCTATATTAACGGACGTGTGAAAAAAACGACGTCAAAATAAATCATAAAACGTATTGATTTAATTTGTTTGTCAGATTCGGTATAATATAACAAATAATGTATGGTGCTTCGGTCAATATGAAGTTTATAGACTGGGCAGTCGGACCTAGAACGTTATATGGACCTCAGCTTCGCTTCGTTCCATATAACATTCTAGGTCTGACTGCCCAGTCCATAAACGTGCATATGGACCGAAGCACCATACATTATTTGTTAAATATAAACAAGTCTATAAAACCACAAAGCACGTCATCACTGGGTCCACAATCAGTCTGGCCATATAAAGATGAAAGCATAGTGGCGAAATTTACAAAACTTGATTATCTTGTCTTACAGTGTATGGGATGGACGTGGTATCTGGCCAACGAAATGCAGTTCTACGTGGTCAGTAAGTAATCAGCGGGAAGCTAGTGCTTATATTAATTTACCTTTAACAACAAGCAGTTCTTTGTCACACGTGTATATGTACTTAAGGATTGATACCCAAATGTTCGGCGTTCATGCAGGTTTGATCGCCTCTAGTGAATGGCAAATTCCATAAATCGCGTTATCACTTTTAGGTAAAAAGGTAAAACCGCATGAGGAACGCTCTAGTGAATGGCAAATTCCATGAATCGCGTTATCACGTTTAGGTAAAAAAGGTCAAACCGCATAAGGGACGCCTCTAGTGAATGGCAAATTCCATAAATCGTGTTATCACGTTTACGTAAAGAAGGTCAAACCGCATGAGGGCCGCCTCTAGTGAATGGCAAATTCCATAAATTACGTTATCACTTTTTAGGTAAAGAAGGTCAAACCGCATGAGGGACGCCTCTAGTGAATGGCAAATTTCAAGAATCGCGTTATCACTTTTAGGTAAAGAAGGTCAAACCTCTTGAGGGCCGCCTCTAGTGAATGGCAAATTCCATGAATCGCGGTATCACTTTTAGGTAAAGAAGGTCAAACCGCATGAAGAACGCCTCTAGTGAATGGCAAATTCCATAAATCGCTTTATCACTTTTAAATAAAGAAGGTCAAACCGCATGAGGGCCGCCTCTAGTGAATGGCAAATTCCATAAATCGCGTTATCGCTTTTAGGTAAAGAAGGTCAAACCGCATGAGGGACGCCTCTAGCGAATGGCAAATTCCATTAATTGTGTTATCTCTTTTTGGTATAGAAGGTCAAACCGCATGAGGGCCGCCTCTAGCGAATGGCAAATTCCATAAATCGCGTTATCGCTTTTAGGTAAAGAAGGTCAAACCGCATGAGGGACGCCTCTAGCGAATGGCAAATTCCATTAATTGCGTTATCACTTTTAGGTAAAGAAGGTCAAACCGCATGAGGGCCGCCTCTAGTGAATGGCAAATTCCATAATACGCGTTATCACTTTCAGGTAAAGAAAGCCAAACCGCATGAGGGCCGCCTCTAGTAAATGGCAAATTCCATAAATCGCGTTATCGCTTTTAGGTAAAGAAGGTCAAACCGCATGAGGGACGCCTCTAGCGAATGGCAAATTCCATTAATTGCGTTATCACTTTTAGGTAAAGAAGGTCAAACCGCATGAGGGCCGCCTCTAGTGAATGGCAAATTCCATAAATCGCGTTATCACCTTTAGGTAAAGAAAGCCAAACCGCATGAGGGCCGCCTCTAGTAAATGGCAAATTCCATAAATCGCGTTATCACTTTTAGGTAAAGAAGGTCAAACCGCATGAGGGCCGCCTCTAGTGAATGGCAAATTCCATAAATCGCGTTATGACTTTTAGGTAAAGAAGGCCAAACGGCATGAGGAACGCCTCTAGTGAATGGCAAATTCCATAAATCGCTTTATCACTTTTAAATAAAGAAGGTCAAACCGCATGAGGGCCGCCTCTAGTGAATGGCAAATTCCATAAATCGCGTTATCGCTTTTTGGTAAAGAAGGTCAAACCGCATGAGGGACGCCTCTAGTGAATGGCAAATTTCATAAATCGCGTTATCACTTTTAGGTAAAGAAGGTCAAACCGCATGAGGGACGCCTCTAGAGAATGGCAAATTCCATTAATAGCGTTATCACTTTTAGGTAAAGAAGGTCAAACCGAATGAGGACCGCCTCTAGTGAATGGCAAATTCCATGAATCGCGTTATCACTTTTAGGTAAAGAAGGTCAAACCGCATGAGGGCCGCCTCTAGTGAATGGCAAATTCCATAAATCGCGTTATCACCTTTAGGTAAAGAAAGTCAAACCGCATGAGGGCCGCCTCTAGTAAATGGCAAATTCCATAAATCGAGTTATCACTTTTAGGTAAAGAAGGTCAAACCGCATGAGGGCCGCCTCTAGTGAATGGCAAATTCCATAAATCGCGTTATCACTTTTAGGTAAAGAAGGTCAAACCGCATGATGAACGCCTCTAGTGAATGGCAAATTCCATAAATCGCGTTATCACTTTTAGGTAAAGAAGGTCAAACCTCATGAGGGACGCCTCTAGTGAATGGCAAATTCCATGAATCGCGTTACCACTTTTAAGTAAAGATGGTCAAACCGCATGAGGGCCGCCTCTAGTGAATGGCAAATTCCATGAATCGCGTTATCACTTTTAGGTAAAGAAGGTCAAACCGCATGAGGAACGCCACTAGTGAATGGCAAATTCCATAAATCGCGTTATCACTTTTAAGTAAAGAAGGTAAAAACGCATGTGGGCCGAACATGTGTGAATCAGTTCTTATATTGGCATTAGTTAAATTCGTTTCTCGTTGTTATAGTTCCAATAATAACATGCCTTGGGAGGTTGGCAATGACAAGAACATACAAGATAGATAAATATCGTCTGTGAATTTTCATACCGCCGAATAGCATTTTTTATTGAGGTACATTGGATGCACATTAGCTCCGCCTAGCCAACCGGATTCGTGCATAGTATAGTTCCGCCTTTCAAAATGTGAAGTTTATTTGAAATTAGCCGATATTTCCTTTCAAAAGTAAGTATCAAGGTATCAAGTGAATGTAAAGATGTATGATTATCATCGAGAGATCGCTCACATGCCAAATTATCGGAACCAATCAGATTGCAGATCGTGGCATTTGTAATAGACTATGAAATTCTACTAAAACCAACTGCGCCTTTGGCGCAGTCGGTTAGAGCGTCGTCTACTACATGAAATTTCAGGGTTCGAGCCTTATATAAGGCAACATTTTTTAAACCATACAATATTAAGATATTTCAAAAAATATTATACGAAACTACTACGGAATAAATCTGATATGGTTCCGATAATTTGAGTACTCTGTCGATTATTGATGGAAATTATTATCATTGCATGCAAAATTAGTCCATGATCCCTTACGAAATTTGTTTAAATGTTGACACTGTGAATAAATTTGACCCTGGTCACTGTTTACATAAATCTGTATCAAAAACAAATCTTCTATGTAACTATCAGCGCTAAAACGGTACACATATGTTTACTGTTTGCATGCATATGTGTACTGTTTTGCATGAAGAATTAGCGTATGGTCCTTTATCGAGTTTGTTTAAATGGTGACCACTGGGTTGCTTGTTGTTATTGTTTTCCCGTTCGAACTGACATCGCAAGCCACTGGATTTGTTTTTGGTTTAGCAAAATGTTCATTTTACCATGTTTGTATGAATAAATGAAAACGATGTTAGCTCCTCCCACCCCAAGGTCGTCAGGTGAGTGGTATTTTAGAGACACACACCAATCTTCAGATAGTTATGAATCATTACAATCAGTCCCTAGATGTATTACTCCACAAATATCGGCTCAAATAGAATTAAATAAAAGTAAAACAATCTGGAGTTTCGAATTAAAATGCAATGAATACGAGCTTATAAAGCATATTACATATATGTGGTTTATTATTTAGCAAAATGAATAGCTAGTTTCTCTTCGTAATCCAATACGAATAGCGTTTTATCGAATGCATACAACTATGGAAAATGCCTAATCTATATAAAAATACATTCATGCTCTCAAACAGCTGAATTTTATACGAACATATATGTAAAACCGTGGTGTCGAGTTGGACCTTATGCCGTTAGCATATTTATCGGATATGTATTGTACAAACAGGAATGTAAAGTGAAAATCCCAAAGGTAATGTATGATTAACCAATAACGACAAACACGAACCTTTTCCATTTTAAAGTCTAAATCTAACACAGATCTAACGTGATGACTCGGCTGAAGTCGTCGGTATCAACGTACCATATATGTCCATTATACGCTGGCCTAATCTATATAGAAATATATTATTGTCAAAATTCATGTCAAAAACGTATCAATCTGTAAATGGAAAATTAATCGGACTATTCCCAAAACATACGTCTCTCAGTACTTCAGTATTGTTAGTCATCCTTCGTTAGATCGGCCTAGTTAAGTATACTGTATTACTTTTCCTACAAAGAATATGCAATGTACTTACAGACACCTATGCGACTAATATTTATCAATTCATCACCGAGTCACTTAAACAGCGCATGTAACAGCGAACAGTTCGCCACTAAGTTTTCTTTTTTAAGTGACCAACAGACTGTAGCCTTTTGATGAGAATTTCATAAATTCGTGAAAAAACCATTTTTGTGACAGCATCGACAGTTTACATTATAATAGGCATATTTGTCATACTGCAAGAAAATTCTCAGGATTTCATTGGTCAATTCGCCGTAGACATGAGCCCATGTCTACGTCTCGTAAACATAGGAAGAATTCCCCGTAGGTACCCCATTATTCGAATACACAAAAACAAAATGGCGACGATAACGTTGCCGATTCGTTTTGGAAATCGCCGATTGTTTCTTTCCTATCGCTTTTCTGCGCTTTCCACTATGTGTAAAAGTCTGAAATAATCGTCAGTGTATTTGTTTTGGCAATTTTACAGATAATAAAACATTAATATAGTGATAAAATACGTTTATTTTATTAAAAAAATCGCCACATTTAACGACGTTAGAGCGATGACGTCACGAAAATAAACAACGTCTAGTTTGGTGCACGTTACGGTGAAATTGGCGCTATAAAAATGAAATCGTGTTTTTGGCTTTTTTTCCCTTAAATAAATGGTAACAACTTGAACGGCTCGGATGAATATAATTTCCAGGCAGGGAATGTGATCTCATGTCCCCTGTCAAGAATCCTAATAACTAATAATGTCTACGGTGTCACTGCGTTTGGGTGTTTTGGTTTTTACATGTCATTGACTATTTTTCTCCGTCTTCCATTCTACAGGGACACTTGTGTTTGTATGATACTGATACAATATTGGTTACCTATATAGTTTAACTTTATACTATAAATAGTTTCATTAAATCTTCAACATTAAGACATTATTTAGGCTTATTATTTATTTAGGTTGATATTTTTGTTTGTTTTAATTGCAGCTCTCAAACAGTTGAATTTTATACGAACATATATGTAAAACCGTGGTGTCAAGTTGGACCTTATGCCGTGGGCGTATTTATCGGATATGTATTGTACAAACAGGAATGTAAAGTGAAAATCCCAAAGGTAAATGTATGAATAACCAATAACGACAAACACGAACCTTTTCCATTTTAAAGTCTAAATCTAACACAGATCTAACGTGATGACTCGGCTGAAGTCGTCGGTATCAACGTACAATATATGTCCATTATACGCTGGATGTATACTTTAAGAAATAAACTATTATGATAAGGGCTCGTATTTAACATTCCGCTATGTCATCTTATATTTCGTTGTCGGCAAGAGACACATGTTATAATAATAATAATACCATGTATCAATTGTTTTTTTCATTTGCTTACTAATGACTTAAAGTCGTCTTTAGTAAATGTTCATAATTTTTATAAGGCGGATGTTACTATGTCCACTTAAGGGTTGGAATGTGTGTGTATTGATAACATTTAATCTTTATTCATTCAACATTTGGTAAAATTAGTTGGGATGGGTGGGGCTTGGACAATGTTTGACATTGTGTTGGTGAGAAATAATTGTGTAAGTGTTACAACCAATTTCGTTATTGAGAATTATTTGAACGAAATAATATTATAAAGAAAATATGTATTTATATCCATGAAGTAATTCAAGAATAACCATGCCCGGCTCAGGCTTGTACGCGCATCACATTTACACCATGCTTTGGCAACTTGTAGTTTTTACATTTTTATATAGTTGTAGAATTTCCCAAAAATTATTTTAATATATGTTTACAGATAGCTAACGCTAATGGTTGGCTGATAGCGACGGCAGTGGCGCTTGCTATCCTGTACGGATTACATTCCGACACTGGTTCACAAATTAGAGACGTCGGTGTCAGACCAATCAGGAATTACTTCCGGGTCGTAGGGTGCTGAAATAGTTGTAACAATCCAAAGTGTCTCATTTGCATGTGTTTTTCTCAAAATTGATTTTCATTTCACAATTAAATTTACCCTGATGTTTAAATGTCATGTCTGCTGTCACTATTAACAAGTATTTTACTGTGTTTTTCAGGACTATGTCTTCGTCGCGTATGAGCACAGAGGTTAGGTAGAGATGCGGCTTTGACCGTGTGTAATTCAAAATACTCATTTTATGAATGAATGTTATGAACTGCTGAAAAACTGAATCGGTGTTTTTTCCTGGATATAGGACAATTTGAGAGCCAAAGATATGTGATTCACAGGATTAAAGTGTATATAAGTGAACGAATGTTGTGGGACGTGTGACTGAGCCCCAAACAGGGCATAGTTTGCATTGTGTTCAATGGGCTTTTTTTCACCGGTCTGACACCTAGATCAGTGTAGGTGTAGCGGCGCTTTATAACGCAACAGCTCGGACTGCTTGCGGTGTTTGCGTAGTCTGGGTTATATTTGTGTGCGCAACCGGATATGGAGGTACTTATATAACAGAGATTACCATACTATTATACTTCCAGCGTTGTATAAAAAGTATAATTAGTGTTGCGTATTCTCTTGTTAAAAAGGTTTCAAATTGATATAGATTACGTTTAAAAAGAAAATATTTAAAAAATATCATGAAACGTTATTGTTATTAATTTTCTTTAAACACTTTAATTCATTAACTTGAACAACAGCCATTTCCCTTTCTCATTCGATGAATTTTACATCCCAAGGTCCAGTGAACACGTTGCTGTCATGGAGCCCATTCGTGCCATTTGGTCGTCTGACATATTGCGCTTATCTGGTTCACATTGTGTGTATTATTGTGTACCAAGGCAGCCGACATTCATATATGTACTTGTATGACCTACACATAATAAGTCAATAAAATGAATACTTGTACTTGTACGACCTACCAATTGAAAGTAAATAAAGGGAATACTCGTACTTGTACGACCTACAAATGGTAAGTCAATAAAGTGAATACTCATACTTGTACGACCTACAAATGATAAGTCAATCAAGTGAATAGTCGTACTTGTACGACCTACAAATGGTAAGACAATAAAGGGAATATTCTTACTTGTACGACCTACAAATGGTAAGTCAATACAGTGAATACCCGTACTTGTAAGACCTACACATGGTAAGTCAATAAAGGGAATACTCGTACGTGTACGACCTCTAAATGCTAAGTGAATGAACTGAATACTCGTACTTGTACGAAATGGTAACTGAATGAAGTGAATACTCGTACTTGTACGAAATACAGATGGTAAGTGAATGAAGTAAATACTCGTATTTGTACTACATACAGATGGTGAGTGAATGAAGTGAATACTCGTACGTGTAAGACCTACAAATGGTAAGTGAATGAAGTGAATACTCGTACTCATACGACATACACATGGTAAATAAATGAAGTGAATACTCGTACTTGTACGACCTACAAATGGTACGTAAATGAAGTGAATACTCGTACTTATACGGCATACACATGTCAAGTGGATGAAGTGAGTACTCTACGTGTACGACCTACAAATGGTAAGTAAATGAAGTGAATACTCGTACTTGTACTACATACAGATAGTGAGTGAATAAAGCGAATACTCGTACTTGTGCGACCTACAAATAATAAGTGAATGAAGTGAATACTCGTACTTGTACGACATGCACATGGTAAGTGAATGCAGTGAATACTCGTACTTGTACGACATGCACATGGTACGTGAACGAAGTGAATACTCGTACTTGTACGACCTACAAATGATAAGTGAATCAAGTGATTACTCTTACTTGTACGACCTACAAATGGTACATGAATGAAATGAATACTCGTAATTGTACGACCTACTAATGGTAAATGAATGAAGTGAATACTCGTACTTGTACGATATACACTTGGTAAGTAAATGAAGAGAATACTCGTACTTGTACGACCTACAAATGGTAAATGAATGAAGTGAATACACGTACTTGTACGACTTACACATGGTAAGTGAATGAAGTGAATACTCGTACTGTACGACATTCAATGGTAAGTAAGTGAAGTGAATACTCGTATTTGTGCGACATACACTTGGTAAGTGAATGAAGTGAATACTCGTACTTGTACGACATACATTTGGCAAGTGGATGAAGTGAATACTCGTACTTGTACGACATACACATTGTAAATGAATGAAGTGAATACTCGTACTTGTACGACATACAAATGGTAAGTGAATGAAGTGAATACTCGTACTTGTACGACTTACACATGGTAGGTGAAGTGAATAAAGTGAATACTCGTACTGTACGACATACAATGGTAAGTAAGTTAAGTGAATACTCGTATTTGTACGACATACAATGGTAAATGAATCAAATGAATACTCGTACTTGTACGACTTACACATGGTAGGTGAATGAAGTGAATACTCGTACTATACGACATACAATGGTAAGTAAGTTAAGTGAATACTCGTATTTGTACGACATACAATGGTAAGTGAATGAAGTGAATACTCGTACTTGTACGACATACACATGGTAGGTGAATGAAGTGAATACTCGTACTTGTACGACCTACAAATGATAAGTGAATCAAGTGAATACTCGTACTTGTACGACCTACAAATGGTAAATCAATGAAATGAATACTCGTAATTGTACGACCTACTAATGGTAAATGAATGAAGTGAATACTCGTACTTGTACGACATACACTTGGTAAGTGAATGAAGAGAATACTCGTACTTGTACGACCTACAAATGGTAAATGAATGAAGTGAATACACGTACTTGTACGACTTACACATGGTAAGTAAATGAAGTGAATACTCGTACTGTATGACATACAATGGTAAGTAAGTGAAGTGAATACCCGTATTTGTACGACATACAATGGTAAGTGAATGAAGTGAATACTCGTACTTGTACGACATACATTTGGCAAGTGGATGAAGTGAATACTCGTACTTGTACGACATACACATTGTAAGTGAATGAAGTGAATACTCGTACTTGTACGACATGCACATGGTACGTGAATGAAGTGAATACTCGTACTTGTACAAGCTACAAATGGTAAGTGAATACTCGTACTTGGACGACATAGACTTGGTAAATACACTTGGTAAGTGAATAAAGTGAATACTCGTACTTGTACGACCTACAAATGGTAAATGAATGAAGTGAATACTCGTACTTGTACGACATACACATGGTAAGTGAATGAGTGAATACTCGTCCTTGTACGACATACACATGGTAAGTGAATGAAATGAATACTCGTACGTGTACGACATACAAATGGTATGTGAATGAAGTGAATACTCGTACTTGTACGACATACATATGGCAAATGGATGAAGTGAATACTCGTACTTGTACGACATACAAATGGTAAGTGAATGAAGTGAATACTCGTACTTGGACGACATACACTTGGTAAGTGAATGAAGTGAATACTCGTACTTGTACGACATACACTTGGTAAGTGAATGAAGTGAATACTCGTACTTGTACGGCTTGTACGACCTACACATGGAAAGTGAATGAGTGAATACTCGTCTTTGTACGACATACACATGGTAAGTGAATGAAATGAATACTCGTACGTGTACGACATACAAATGGTATGTGAATGAAGTGAATACTCGTACTGTACGACATACAATGGTAAGTAAGTGAAGTGAATACCCGTATTTGTACGACATACAATGGTAAGTGAATGAAGTGAATACTCGTACTTGTACGACATACATTTGGCAAGTGGATGAAGTGAATACTCGTACTTGTACGACATACACATTGTAAATGAATGAAGTGAATACTCGTACTTGTACGACATGCACATGGTACGTGAATGAAGTGAATACTCGTACTTGTACAAGCTACAACTGGTAAGTGAATACTCGTACTTGGACGACATAGACTTGGTAAATACACTTGGTAAGTGAATGAAGTGAATACTCGTACTTGTACAAGCTACACATGGTAAGTGAATACTCGTACTTGGACGACATAGACTTGGTAAATACACTTGGTAAGTGAATAAAGTGAATACTCGTACTTGTATGACCTACAAATGGTAAATGAATGAAGTGAATACTCGTACTTGTACGACATACACATGGTAAGTGAATGAGTGAATACTCGTCCTTGTACGACATACACATGGTAAGTGAATGAAATGAATACTCGTACGTGTACGACATACAAATGGTATGTGAATGAAGTGAATACTCGTACTTGTACGACATACATATGGCAAATGGATGAAGTGAATACTCGTACTTGTACGACATACAAATGGTAAGTGAATGAAGTGAATACTCGTACTTGGACGACATACACTTGGTAAGTGAATGAAGTGAATACTCGTACTTGTACGACATACACTTGGTAAGTGAATGAAGTGAATACTCGTACTTGGACGACATACACTTGGTAAGTGAATGAAGTGAATACTCGTACTTGTACGACATACACTTGGTAAGTGAATGAAGTGAATACTCGTACTTGTACGGCTTGTACGACCTACAAATGGTAAGTCATTTTCCCCAAAACACTTCTTTGTCACTGAAATGTGATAATCTCCCTATATCTTAACTACTATAAATGATATTCTGTCATTACGTTTCAATTTGATTTGCACATAGCAAAACAATGCGAAAAATATATATACCTAGAACCATGCATTATTAACCCATAACTCGCCAAGCACGACTATAATAGACGTTGCGTCCATTGTAAACCCAGAAGCCTGCGAGTACTCGAAGACTGATCAAGGTCAACAATGTCCGGCAATGATCAGTCATTTCCCCCCAAAACGCCCCTTTGTCACATAAATGGAATTTTCTTAATTCAAAGAAAGAAAGTACATTATATACATGTAGCGGGTTAATGGTTAATTGCAACTGTTACAACACATCCTGCGGTGATGGAAGAGCTCCGATATAACACAAAATGCAATAAGGACAAGATATAGAACACATTGAATCAATTGTCTCAGTGTATGAAGTATATATACTGGAAGGAAAAAGAAACGCGATACGGGAATTTCCGCTATATATTGTATGTACAATATGCTGTTGTTAATCGAATGGTACATGGCTACGTAAGAACTTCCTTTTCGGAAAAAAGACTTAAACAACACGTAACACAGCAAATAGTATTCCTGCAAAGCTTCATTACTGAAGGAGTATGCGTTTGGCTCAAGCATGTGAGCAAACTTAGGATGCAAAATTTTGCAAACTCATTACGTTAAATATAGTACTGACCTGGCTCAATTTTTCAAAGAGGAACTTCAACATTTATGAATTTCTTGTTACAAATGCACTGTGATTAAAACGTCTACAACATCACAGTTTTGTCCTTTCTCTAACTAACTGCAACTTTCTTTTTTACAAAACATCCTGAGATTTCCTTGGAATATATATGGAATTAAGTGTGCATTTTATACAATATATAGCGGAAATTCCCGTGTGGCGTTTCCTTTTCCTTTCAGTATATGTTCAACATACTGGTTTATTTTATTTTCAGCCGCTCTTAATTAGTTTAAAATACTGCTAAATTTTATTTTTTGCTCTGATTGCTTATTATATGAAAATCAGATGACATACTTTTAAAGTAAGGGTTGAAATATAAGATGGATATAATCATATGGATAGATTATTATACTGCGTATTATAATGGTTTGTACTCAACGTCGCAGATTAACCAATTTAAACTTTCTGTTTATGCAGTTACTATTTTTTTAAACGATTTTGTAATGTGTTATCGTTGACTATTTTACTTTCAGATATATCTTTACCTCGAAACTTTATGCCTGGGCAGCGGCATTTGTTACATCCCTGGCGTTTGAATCGCCGATGATGGGCCTGGAAAAGGTTTTGCTCGGCAGAGAGAAGAATAGCTAAAGCTTGGACCGTTTGATCTGCGAATATTTAGCCTTACACTTTACCCTACAAACTGCAATGTTGACACTATATTTGTACAAGAGAGCAGTGTGTACACATATATACAACCACGTGACTGTGCATATGGTTGTGTATACAATACATATACAAATATGTACACAGATGTACAGCCATGTGACAGTGTAGACATTACACATACATGTGACTCTGTAGACACTACAAATACAAGCATGTGCTCATATATATACAACCACGTGACTGTGTAGACAATACACATACATGTGACTCTGTAGACAATACCTATACACGCATGTGCTTATATATACAACCACGTGACTGTGTAGACAATACATATACATGTGACTCTGTAGACACTACATATACAAGCATGTGCTCATATATACAACCACGTGACTGTGTAGACAATACACATACATGTGTCTCTGTAGACACTACATATAAAAGCATGTGCTCATATATACAACCACGTGACTGTGTAGACAATACACATAATGTGACTCTGTAGACATAACATACATGCATGCAAGCATGTGCTCATATATACAACCACGTGACTGTGTAGACAATACATATACATGCATGTGCTCATATATACAACCACGTGACTGTGTAGACAATACATATACAAGCATGTTCTCATATATACAACCACGTGACTGTGTAGACAATACATATACAAGCATGTGCTCATATATACAACCACGTGACTGTGTAGACAATACATAAACAAGCATGTGCTCATTTATACAACCACGTGACTGTGTAGACAATACATATACAAGCATGTTCTCATATATACAACCACGTGACTGTGTAGACAATAAATATACAAGCATGTGCTCATAAATACCAACGTGACAGTGTAGACAATACATATACAAGCGTGTGCGCAGACGTACAACATCGTGACTGTGTAGTTCATTAACATTTTCTTTAAGAAACTAATCCACCAAAAAAATTACATGAGGCACCGATTCATCAAAACTCTATCAATGTGTTCAGGTATTATACAATGTATATGTGCCAATTAAAAGTAAAGATGCATTTGCGGTCTCTTAAAATAACCGTGATCCAATATGCGTAAATTGAATTATGAGTTGGTAACTCTTAACTTCACGCTTCAGTTTTGGGGCCTGGCTGGTTAAACTGTTTATATTGTGTCTATTCATAATTTTTCATTGTAGAGCTGTTGAGATTTTATCTTATTTTCAGTAGGTGATACAATTTCATTTTTCTCGGTTTTTATCCTTACGTTCTATAGTAAAATAAAAATCTTTGGCAGAGTAAATAGACGATAATATTTAAGATTTTGGTTTTGAAAGATACATATATTGAATCAATTTACATGATGTGCATGCCATATACAGGGTTTTAAAAGAATCACAAAATAGATATCTTAATTTTAACCATAAACTTGGTTGAACATCAAGGATAAAGACCGAGTTTATCACCTACCAGAATGTATTGGTATGCCTTATTTCTGGTCACTGATTGTTTTTTGATGATGCTATATCAAAATTATAGATAGAGTTTGAATTCTCAAAATATGTAAGTTATATTTCTACTTCGTCGTCCGTAGGTTAGAAACGATGTACTTATGTTGTAAAATCGGCTGTTGTTGACTGGATCACTACTTTAACTATGTGGCTATATGTTGCTGCAGCAAATATACATGTATAATAAATGATTTATACAATCAGTATGTAGCTTTAAACAGACACAATGTACATAGGTATTGACAACCACTTCATATCCATACAAAAACAGATTTCATGTCAGATCGTGACGTGTACTTTAAACTTTATTTTTCATTTTAAGCTCATCTTCTTATACACTATTTAACATGTAGTTTTCATATATCATACAACTACTTTTCTCGAGGCAAATTTTCGAAACTACTCTTACCAGGAAATGAATAATGATCTTATACAGAGAACACCGACTTCTCACACCCACGTACACCGACTTCTCACGCCCACTAACACCGACTTCTCACGCCCAATAACACCGACTTCTCACGCCCACTAACACCGACTTCTCACGCCCACTAACACCGACTTCTTACACCCAATAACACCGACTTCTCACGCCCACTAACACCGACTTCTCACGTCCACTAACACCGACTTAAGCGATTTTCTAAAGTCATACATACTGGGCTTGATAATCCCGAAGGACCATTAAGTAATATCAATGAATACTGATCTGTAGTCGGTGCGACTCTTTACAGCCGTCACACAGCACTAAACAAACTATATTGTGAATGTCATTAAACTCTGGAGATTGGATCATTGACAGTAACAAGCACAAACAAGAGATAAAAGTAGCAAACTCGGTTTCTTTCAAAAGGTAACGTAATGTGCAACAACTCTCACGACCCTATCTTCGGCTTAAGCGGTATCCACTTTAAGAACTATTGGTAGGTCATCTTTGAAAAAAAAAATCAGTTTCGAAGATGGTCAACGAATAGACCTTAAAACACACACAGTTGGGTTTGATGATTCCAAAGTACCAGGAAGTAGTGACAACTGACTACTGGTTTTAAGTCGTGATGATATTATACAGCCGTCACGCAGTACTTGAAGAATACCGAAGGACCAGTTAGCAGTAATATTACTGAACAGTTGTAGTAAAAATTGAAAACCTCACTTTTCCACCATTGCTTTAAATTATCTTCAATATGAGTTGATACAGATTTAAGATTAAATAGTAAATAGTGTTTTAGCGACTGATATAAGATACAATTCATTATTATAAATATAATATATACATAAAGTGTGTCAAGTTCTGGCATGCCACCTATACGTCTGGTTGGGACATGTAGCGGTTGTCTATTTATATGTATGACTAAACTTGAATGCATAGGGTTAGAAACTAAACGCGGACGGTAACATTGTTTTACGAGGCATTTTTTTGTATTCATACATACATGATCATATTTGTGTTATACTTTTATTATCTATTTCTACCATATCATCCCTTATTTGTAAATAGTTTTATTTTTTTATATATTTTCATTAATTTTTAATTACTACTTCATTTCTTCATGTTTCATCAGTTTTTGCGCACAATATGACCTATTTATGTGTCGACGTGCCGTAAAACACCATTCATTCATTCTATTTATGCTGTCTAGTTTGATAGAAGATATAACACGTCGTTATTTTCTGTATTAACACTGTATCGTTGTATTGGGATGACAGTAGGATAAGATTGAGGTTTTGTGCACCCTAGAACATGGTTTAAACCCCCAATTATTGTATGTTTGTGATGTCATATATACTCAGTTGCAAAAGAAAGTGGAGACTTTGAAAAGTTTACTGTACACCCTATCCCTTTTATCAAGCGACAGTCCTTTATTAAAACAACCTATTGAAAAACAAATTACAAAATGATATTTACAATATAATGATAAAAATGTTGGTACCAAACATGACATATTAATTTTGGAATTTATACAATTAATTCTAAAAAACACTTAGTGCACACTTTGATTGTCTGTGGTATTTGAATGCTGCATTTCCTGTTCGACGTTTATATATACTTGTGTAGATCTTGTTAGTGTGACGTTTATATATACTTTTATTGATCCTCGCACAAAATCCTAGGAATTTCATTGGATAAGAGCGGTCACATGGTGACCCTCTATTATTCTATAGTGGGTCAGTAGATTTCATAGAGGGTCACCAAAACAATATGGTCTACAATTCCAATTCAAAGTTTAAATCATTTGCAAATAGTTCTGTAAATCGTTAGTAACAAACATAAGTAAATTTAATAATGTTTTTAAACTGTACCGGTCGTGACGTCAACGTCATGACGTCAAATTGCGCGAACGTTTCATTGACGTTGACGCTCCATTAAAATGGGTTAAATGTCGGCGTTTGCCTTAAAAAATGTGCTTGATGCAATAAATCAGTTATTGGGTTTGTTACAGAAATATGTGGGGACAGTCAGATATATAGGGGGACTCGGCTATCGCCTCGCCCCCTATAAAACTTACTGACCCCACATATTTCTGTAGGGGGTCAGTAACAAACCCAATAACTAATAGTATAGAGCTTGTTAGTGTGACGTTTATATATACTTGTGTAGGGCTTGTTCGTGTGATGTTTATATATACTTGTGTAGAGATTGTTAGTGTGACGTTTATATATACTTGTGTAGAGCTTGTTAGTGTGACGTTTATATATACTTGTGTAGAGCTTGTTAGTGTGGCGTTTATATATACTTGTGTAGAGCTTGTTAGTGTGTAGTATGTATAAATTTTCTACGAAATTAAGTTCAATAATGAAAGGCAAGCGTAAACTGTTGTGGAAATGTGTGATTGTTTTATCCCTACAAAATATTTAATTTATACTATATCATCTTTACACAATTTGATATTGACTGAAGTCCCGTCAACTAGGTTTTGATCATTATATTTTATTTCTCAAACAATAATAGGTGTTCACACTATAATTTAACTCAATCATGTCAATGAACATAGGGAATCCAATACACTGCGACACGAAAAAAATAACAATAACCAATGACCATTGTATATGCAGATATTTTCAATTTCATCTATTTATTAATTGGCGCAATGTAAATGAGTTCTCAGACAATAATAGGTGCTCACACTACAATTTAACTAAATCATGTCAATGTTCATAGGGAATCCAATACACTGCGAAACGAAAGAAATAACCCAAACCAATGACCAATGTATATGCAGATATTTTCAAGTCCATCTAGTTAGTAATTGTCGCAAGGTAAATGAGTTATCAAACAATAATAGGTGCTCACACTATAATTTAACTCAATCATGTCAATGTACATAGGAAATCCAATACACTGCGACACGAAAGAAATAACCCTAACCAATGATCATTGTATATGCAGATATTTTCAAGTCCATCTAGTTATTAATTGCCGCAAGGTAGATGAGTTATCAAGCAATAATAGGTGCTCACACTATAATTTAACTCAATCATGTCAAGGTACACAGGGAATCCAATACACTGCGACACGAAAGAAATAACCCTAACCAATGATCATTGTATAAGTAGATATTTTCAAGTCCATCTAGTTATTAATTGCCGCAAGGGAAATTTGTTATCAAACAATAATAGGTGCTCACACTATAATTTAACTCAATCATGTCAATGTACATAGGGAATCCAATACACTGCGACACGAAAGAAATAACCCTAACCGATCATTGTATAAGTAGATATTTTCATGTCCATCTAGTCATTAATTGCCGCAAAATAAATGAGTTAAGCATTATCTGTATAAAGAAGTCCTTCATTTCAAAATCAATACACCATGTGATCATACAATATAATAAATAGAGATTAATAAATGGGTATTTTCATATCACACCTTATATCAGGCCTAAGACGCCATATCATGATATGGGTCGAGGGCCTGATATAGGGTGTGATATGAAAATACACATTTTTATTCTATTTATCATATACTTGAACTTTGTCGAAATTTCAACTTTAGCTCACTCACTTCGCTGTTTTCCATAAAGATTTTTTTTTAGATCTAGTCCATTCCGATGTGCTAATGTCTGTCGCGTAATTGGTACACAATATTTACTGAATTTGAAATTTTTCTAATCAAGGTCAATTGTCATAAGTGGTTATTTATCCACGGATAATGATTCTATAGCCAATAATCCGCCACGAAACGCAGACGACAAAAAATACCCGTGGCAAATCGTATACAATCTAACTAATCGGTTATTTCCGTATCACTCCGGTAAAAATTATTGAGATGAACATTCGGTTACTTCCGTGATATGACATTTCACCCTATATTTCACTCGTGTGTTAAACCTTTAATGCCCTGCAACGAAATCCTGATTGATATGACTAGCTAGGTCTATGTTGTTTCGTATATTCAAAAACAACATATTTGTGAGGAAGTATATAATAAATATACATTTTTATCAGACGTAGCAAGATTCGAATCCAGTTCGGTATTCAACATTCAATGTCAGTTCGGGGTTCGACATTCGAACCCAGTTCTGTATTCAACACCGAGAGTCAGTTTGGGGTTCGACATTCGAACCCAGTTCTGTATTCAACATTCGACCCCAGTTCTGTATTCCACATTCGAACCCAGTTCGGGGTTCAACATTCGAATACAGTTCGGTATTCAACATTCAAAGTCAATTCGGGGTTCGACATTCGAACCCAGTTCGATATTCATCATTCCAACCCAGTTCGGGGTTCAACCTTCGAATCCAGTTCGGTATTCAACATGCAAAGTATGCCGGGGTTCGAATGTTGAAACCGAACTGGGTCCTAATGTCGAACCCCGAACTGACTTTGAATGTTGAATACCGAACTGGGTTCAAATGTCGAACCCCGAACTGATTCTGAATATTGAATACCGAACTGGGTTCGAATTCCAGTTCGAATTTCGAACCCCGAACTGACTTGGAATGTTGAATACCGAACTGTGTTTGAATGTCGAATCACGAACACCGAACCCCGAGCCAACTTCACACACGTAAAATTATTAATATTATTCAATATTTTAGTAATACTTTAGTGTTCCGGGTTTTTTCCTGACTATGTCAATTTAAACGAAAAAGCACGGAAGAGTGCATCTTCTTTTTTATATTTATCACAGTTCTCCTTTTTTCAATATTTATAAAAGTTTGTAACTGTAATTTTGGAATACCAGCGACAATACTACTTTAAGTTGGTGTATTTTTGCCGACAAATTACCTTTCATTTCTCGAAATGCAGTTATAAAATAATGACGTCTCATTTTGGACTGCTCCGTAGATGGGTTTCTCGTCATATTAGATCATTTTTTGCAACGTAACGATACATGGTACCGAATTTCTGTTGATTTCAATATATTTCTTTTCAGTTGGATTACAAAGTATATGAATCTAAAAGGTTTACTTCAAAAATGAGTGCGATATAGAAAAGATCCACGTATTATTTGAACATCCCTCGTACTATACTTTTTTTTCCTTATAAAGAAACATAAGGAAAGACAATTTATCATGAATATAAAGAAAATAATCATATTCAATAAAAATAAATGAAACAAGAAAAAAAAACACATATAAAGATAATTGATCATAAATATAATAGATACCATATGTAATGCAATAAATCCAACGAGACAACAGAAAAAAAGAAAGATAATGCTTGATCATCATGATCATAAATATAAAGAATACCAGATGCAATACAATAATTAAAACAATAAAAAAAGAAACCTAAAGAAAGATGATTAATCATGAATTTAAAGGATACCATATGCAATAAAATAAACTAAACAAGAGAAAAAGAATGACAATTAATCACGGGCATGATGGACATAAATTAGACCATATAATATTTTGACCCGCCCAAGGGGTCACATATTTACATAGACTCATATAGGACAATCTTGTGTTGTAAATATGTTTTAAATCACAAGAGCTAGACGTGTAATATTGTGCATGTAGTATAAGCTTATGATCCTCTACCAACTCTGTTCAAATGGTAACCCTGGGGTCTAATTTGACCCCACTCAAGGGGTCATATATTTACATAGAGTTATACAGAAACATCTTTAAAAACAATTTTCTCTAAAACTACCAGAATTAGACGTCTACTATTTTTCATGTAGCATAATATTACGGTTCTCTACCAATTCTTTTCATATCATAACACTGGTGTCAAATTTGACCCAACACCAAGGGTCATCTACCTAAATCCTGAAAAGACATTTTAGGTTTGTCTACAATCTTGTCTTGTTCGTGCCCGTAATCGTTTATGTTCGTATTGCTCTGGCTTCTTCCAAGTCAACAAGTACTTGCTTTGTGGTTTTCTAGTCTTTTCCCATTTTTTATGGCCACCAGCGTGTTTTATTTATATAGACTATTAACATTGCGTAGTTTGTTAGAGGATATAACTGGCGAGTTTTCCTTTATTTACGCTGTACCGTTTTAGTGTGATTACAATAGGGTAAGAGTGAGGTTTGGTGTATCCTAGAACTTGGCTTAAATCAAAGCAGCCTTTTGCCACTGACTGTTTCAAAGGAATTTAATTTTATAGTCGCACCAACAACTAAGGATGTATGACGAACTTCCATTAGTGGAGGAAGACCAGATGGCTCTTCGGGTATTGTTCGTACACTGGCATGCACCAGTGGGCGTTTCAAGGCGGTAGCCTAATTATCAATTCTCTGTATGCTTGTGCACATACCTCGCATTTCATTTATTTTATGTGTTCATATAACTGTTGTTTGCTTCGGGAGTGTAAATATTCGGTTTTATTTTGTTTAAAATAATTATTTAACTTAAACATGTTAAACTTGAGGCAATATAAATGTAAGTAGGAACTGATTCTCATTATTCGGCGTTTATACGGGTTTGAACGCCGGTATTGAAGGCAAACTAACCATACGACCTAACTTGACATTCACTACCGGCGTTTAAATCAGCATAAACGTCGACAATTTGAGAATCAATTCTTATATTTACATTATCATCATTGTTCCACTGATAAATAAGTGCAAAAAAGATACATATCGTTAACGTATTTCTAAGTGTTGGAATAGTCATTTTCTATTCGGGTACATTGGGTGCGTGCGCAGTAAGTCCTGTGTACTTTAACAGTGACGTTTGTTCGACATAGAACGCTTTTTGTTTCAACAGAAGGTATCAAGTGAATGGAAATATGTTTCAATAATGTCGTTTAACCCTTAACCCGCTACATATATATAATGGACTGTTCTTTCTTTGAATTAAGACCATTCCATTTATGTGACAAAGGTGTGTTTTGGGGAAATGACTTATCAGCAGCCGGAAAGTGTAAACCCTGATCAGCCTGCGCAGGCTGATCTGGGTTTACAATGGACGTAACGGCTATTACAGTTGTGCTTAGCGGGTCATGGGTTAAGTACCACTTTTGTCGTGTCCATATACGTTGTATTTATAATGACGATTTCGACAGTCTTGTTTGTATGGTGTTTACGTCATTTTCAACACATGTATGATTATATATAGCGATCGATTTTTATTTTGGTGGCGGCAGACCACTGACTTTTTCTGTGTATAACCAGTACCTTACACCTTCCGCCATCCGTAAAAATCGACACTTCCTCGCTCGCAAGTCAAGTTTGTATGAAAGTGATTATGAACAAGGATCTTAAGACGTTTGTAAATCACATCACCATAGAAGTCAGGTTGTGATAGTCCTTGTCGCAGAATAGTACTTGTATTACTTTTACATTTTAAATGTATATCAGGGTCACGATAATTCAATTTTGCAAAGGCTTTTCTAAGTTAATGGTAACGGTAGCCCTGCTGGATTAGCTTTTTAGTTATGCAAATATTACGAATATTAAATTCCTCACCACGACTACAATCTCTAGAAAACGAATAAGTTGAGAAACAGTCACCCCATAAGAAGTAGCTGGGGGAACATTCAGATCTAAATGGGGATAATTAACAATATAAAAATTAAACTGATTTATCTTGTCAAAGATGTGAAATATTATTTCGCCATTTTCAATAAAGAGATGTAAATCAATAATGAAAGCGACAGTATCATAAATGCTAGCTTTGTTGAGTTGAAGTTCCTTAGGATAGATAGTATTAATCATAGCAGAAAAGAAAGGATTGTCAATGTTCGATATGTCATCCAGATATCGAGAGGTGTCATTAAAGGCTTCAATTACATCTGCCTGAGTATCGGATGAAAGACTCAACATAAATTCTCTTTGCATATCAATACATGAACAAATCTGCGACACGAAGTGCATAATTCGTACCCATAGGGATATCAACAATTTGTCTATAAACTGTAGTTCTATACCTGACGGAAATATTAGCTAAAAGGAAAATGAGTGCTTCACAAAGTTCTTGGCAAGTCCACATAGTGTACTTGTCTAAACTGCCGTTAGTCAAAAACGCTTTACTATTGATACAGGATACGAATGTAGTTTTTTCTCTAGCGAAATATTTTTATAGAGTGTACAACAAACATAATGATTACCGGTGCTGAATTTATAATAAGGCTTATTCAAAATTAGAAGGTAGTTTACAAGCTCTATAATTTTATTTCTTAAGTATTGAACAATTTCTCCGTTTTTTTATTTTGGAGAGAATCGTGCAAGCTTTGATAATTTTGATCCGTTACAGATTGTTTTATTGTATACTTTAGGGTTCTGCTTTGTATTTCAGTTTGATTCATACAGATATCCTGTCTGCCTGTTGGAGTTAATACTTGTTTGTTATATTTTATACCTGTTTATTCAACTTATGGTAACTTGGGCATATATAGGTGCACTGTATATGATATTTTACTTTGTTTGCCTAAAGTATTTTCCAGGGCTTTATCATCCTACATTGTATAGTTATATTTAGTGGGTATTTTCCTGAGTCAGTACATAACATGTACAGTGGACTACATTTCCTTATGTTCAGAACGTTCCTTATAAATTCACAATGTTTTCTTTATAAACGTATTGTGTCACCATGCCCCCAAACTGGATGAATATTGGGTGATCAACACTTTTGAAAATAAGTTTTTTTCTGTATTGATATTTTGTATCCAAAAGTTACAGTACTCTACACAATCATTCAGGCAGCTTTGAAAGTTGGTAGCTTCTTTTGAGATGAGGACAGTATCATCTGCGTAAAGTAAAACCTTTATTTCACTATCTACCTCATTGAATTGGAGTATGTTTACAGTGTTTACACACCTCTGTTGAAACAGCGCTGTATTACATATAGCATTTAACGACAGCGTGATGAAAACACATGCGCAAGAGCCCAGTGGAAAATGTTGCTTGTTGTAATTCTGTGCATACATACACATATATTTACTACTATACAGCGTGTAGTTAAAATGTAATATGACAAATGGTCAATATATGCGGGTTAAATTTGTAATTCTGTGCATACATACACATATATTTATTACTATACAGCGTGTAGTTAAATTGTAATATGACAAATGGCCAATATATGCGGGTTAAATTTGACACAATGACTTTTAGCTATATTTCCCTCGGCCTAGCAACACATTTTCAATACCCATCATCGGTGATTCAAACGCCAGTGACGCGACAAATGCCACAGCATACGATACCTATATTTCCAAGGAATATGTATACCTGAAAGAAAAAAAGAAAACATTTAAATGTGAACGAAAATATATACTCGTAAAATCTAAACAGACTGAGATAAACAATATACATATTAATTCTCTTGAGATTTCGAATAATGTCCTTGCATATTCTTGTACTTTAGGAATCAAAACGCTCAGCGGGATTCATGTATGTTCAAAGCACGTACTGTATATTACTATATCAGGACATATATCAACATAAATTAGGACTCAAATGTAATATTTTGACTATCTGTACATACTAATGAACGTGTAATGATCCACATAACAAATGAATGTCTAGATCAAGAACGCAATGTCGGTAAAATTGACGAAAACTATTATAAAAAAATTCAATTTAGGTTTAAACTGTTTCTACAGTCAACACACTAAGATCTTCTTACTAGCGCATTTTTTCCACTGACGTACCAAGGCGGTATCCATATTTTCAACCCGTTTGTGTTTGGGATGTCAAATGCCTTGCTTATTAACGTTGTAATTGTTGTTTGTTTTAATGCGAGTTTATTGGTTAATTTTGTTCTGTAAAAACTACATTTCCTGTTCGACCTTTCTACCTACCTTTACTACCAAAAACCCTAACAAAGCAAAAACTCGTGTGCTGACACCTTTCTACCTACCTTTACTTCCAAACACCCTAACAAACCAAGAAATCGTGTGCTGACACCTTTCTACCTACCTTTACTACAAAAACCCTAACAAACCAAGAACTCGTGTGCTGACATTTTTCTACCTACCTTGATAACAAAACCCTAACAAACCAAGAACTCGTGTGCTGACACCTTTCTACCTACCTTTACTACCAAAACCCTAACAAAGAAGGATAAAAATATCGGACAGGGAAAGCAGCATTCAAGGACGGCAGACAACCACAAAACACAAAAACAAACACGCAAACAGCCAAACGAAAAGGCAAAAGTAATAAAAAATGCAAACGTCATCACAAACACAAAGTGGTTGACAATAGGGCTACCGCCTTGGAACGGTCAGTGGCAAAGTAGGCCACAGGGGGTTTAAACCGGTTCTAGGGTGCACCAAACCTCACACTTACCCTACTGTCAACCCATTAAAACAGGACAGTGTAAATAAAGAAATCCCCGCCATAATTAAATCTCTAACCAACAAGGCAGCATCAATAGGCAATATAAGTAAAACAAAACACAATTATGCTCGTGTAAATATAATACAAAAAAACAATAGCCTAGAAAGCCACAATGAAGGTACTCAATGACTTGGCAGAAGCCAGAGCAACAAGAAAATAAACCATTAAACCATTAAGGGCACGACAGAAAAGATTATAGACAAACATCAAACGCCACCGTCCCAATGGGCTTTAGGTAGGCGTCATCATAGGGTCCACAGCCTGTCCGGTCATCGTACAATTAAAGAAGAACTCGTGTGCTGACACCTTTCTATCTACCTTTACTACCAAAAACCCTAACAAACCAAGAACTCGTGTGAATGCTTTCTTTCTACACACATATTGATGTGTTTTCTTAGAAATAAATTATAATACTTGTACAACTGGGTATATAATATTTTGTTAGATACTTCGATTTGCAGCTTTCGACCATTACCACTACAAATGCGTTTGTAAAAGAAATTTTCGAAAATATTTAATGTTAACGCTGAATTACAGTTACTTGAATTTCAAGCGATATTCTATTAAATAGGAGATAATTTAGGATTATCTCTGTTTTATTTCTTATATACAGAAAATCTGCAATATATGGGTCAACATTTTATGTTTTTTATATTATTTCCTATTTAAGCAGACTTCGATTCATGTTATATGTTTTATCGGAATATTTCATGTTTTCATATAAAGGTAGGGCAACTCTCAAAAGATGTAACAATTTAAACAAAAAACAAATGTTATACAATCTATGGGTCAAAACAAAATACTTATCATAAAACTATTATAAAATATATTTAAAATAAGAAAATTAGCTGATACAAAAGTGATTAATTAGGAATTTTGTTCAGTATATATACAATACGCTTGTACATTTACGCCACTGTTAAAGTTCTCCGGCCATGTTTTGTTTCATGAACATGTTTATGTTTATTTAATTCGAAATCAATACACAACAATAGATATTTACAATTCACACATTGCAATATCTGTGAAAATCGAGAATAGGATTTTATTTGATGACGTAGACAACTTTAAACAGGTAATTTAATCCACAGGTAAATGTATTTATCAATTATCTGGCAACATTTGTGCAGTTATACAATTCAGATTTACCTCATTTCCCCGTGCAGTCACGCAGTGGTAAAAATAGTACCTACGTCATGCAAATAATACTTATTTTTACGTGACTATCGCTGTATCTTCGGGATAAAACATATTTAAACTGCTCAGATCTATAAAACTGTATAAATTTGATAATCTCCTTACACCAGCATAAAAGCTGCTCATGAAAGTCGCAATAAAACCGGGTCTGTTGAATAGTTTAGTTTGCCGATTTTATTGAATGTAACATTAGAATCCAACACGTCTGTGTTTGTGGAAAAGCACGTGTATAGAGTATCTTACATGAGTGACTGTGTATGATTGATTTTAATAAAAGTTTGATAAAATGATAGGATACGGTGCAATTGTGTTTGGGTGCTGTAGTTTCTATTTTTCTGATTGTGTACAGTTTACCGAGTGATTTATACAGTACATAGTTTATCTTTAACTTATATAAGTAAAGTTGAGAATGAGATATACATTAATTGCAGTGTAGTTTACATGTATACATACTTACACTTATGTTTCCAAGTAGTTGTGCTGCCGCGAAAGCTGCCTTACAGTACTGTCCGGTATATGGGTAGGTAGGTGGCGTCCCGTTCTTATTGACCACTGCCTGCACGGACATACACTCGTCGTACGACCCTAGCCAAGCTAAATGGCCATCCAGAAGTCCACTCGGCGGCTTGCCCATTGATGCCTACCACTAAAAAATCAAAAGCGCAAAGCTATTACCAAACAATCGTCAATATTTATTAAAAGGATCAAGTTTATGTTTTGTTTGAATATGCACATTTGTATCAACATTTATTAAAACATAATGAAAAGGGGATTCCTTGAGAGCAACAAACTCAAACAAGAGAGAAAATTAGCAGACTCGGTTTAACTGTTTTTTCATGTGATGTTATATAAGGCGCAATACCATTTAGTAACGGCTTAAGCGGTATTCTACATTAAAGCCTCACAGATTGGGATTGATGTTCCCAAAGAACCACTCAGTAATAACATTACTAATTTGTAGTTTGTAAGTTGTTAAAGCCGTCACATATCACTAAGCAAACGCTATAATTGTGGACTCATTTGAGTCTGTTTATGAGAGGTATTTTACCCTTGATTCGCAAGTGCATTGAGCGCTTCGGAAAATGAACAACCAGATGTAAACAATTTGCCCCAATATGAAAATCAATTAAACATATCATCATAAGTAAAGGATAAATGTCATCATAAGTAAAGGATAAATGTCTAGGTAATATTCCACCTTTCCTTAAAAAAGGGGGTTGGGTATTTACCTTTAATTTCCAGAATATTCTTTTAAAATGTTCAACTCACCTTTGAAAAAATGTTTGACCTGGAACTTAACCTTGCTTTTTACAAATCATTGTGGCTAATATCTTGCCATTGAAATTAAAAATTGCCATGCAGAGATTTAGAATATCCTCTCATAGACTTAGAATTGAGACCGGCAGATACGATCATAGTTTATATTATAAACGCTTTTTATGGATTTTGACATTTACCACGGCGTGTAAAACCGCATAAAAGCGAAGCATGCTATCAATTTTAAATGAATGCTGGTGTCCACACATTGATTATTAGATTTGGGTAATTGAGTTTTCAGACTGAGGCGTTGTACAGATGCAAACACCAACAGATGAAATTATCGATCTTCCCTTTTTTGTTCAGTTCGCTGATTTGCTAATTAAAAAAACCGTAAGTAAACCGAAAATAAACCAAAGAACGTCAAAACGATTATTCACTGAAAATGAAATTCGATACATGATTAAGCATTTAAAACTAGATCAATTATGTTTAGAGAAATTCCAGCCTATTTTAAATGTTATATTCGGTCCTCTATATATCTTTCTATATTATGACCATAACGGGTTGTTAGCATCCTGTGATTTAAAGACCAGTTCTCGCCACAAGCCACAGACCAAAGACGCCCATAAATAATCATACGCTTAAGTATAGATTGTCTAGCTTTAAATCAGACATAGTCATATTTTGTTTTATAGATTTTCCGTGTCTAGTACAAATATGGATCAATGTTTTGTTGAAGTTTATTAAAATAGTGTAATCATGGTCCTATTTCTCAACTTTATGAACTCGGTAAAAGATTTATGTTTTAATATTACTTTGCTATATTAGTGCACCGTGTTATCTCTCAAAGTAAACAAGCAAGAGAGCCATTTTTAAGCCGAAATTCATGCGTCAGCACTAGGCTAATAAGCGAAATTCTAAGGCGCATTTTGAGGCAGAATGTGTATGGTAAGACATTTTTTCGAGGTGAGCACTTGATAACCAATGTGTACCTTGAGATAAATCGTTTTATTCGTCAATATCAATATTTTAAACTCCTGCGATTTTATTTATTTTTTTTATTTAAAATATGTTTTTGTTCCTCCCCAATTATATCGCTAAATTGTTTACACCTGTATATTAAGTTGTTATATACAGATTCAAATACTTTCGATATTTATACAGTTGACAACTTAATCCCAAGATGTACACACAACTTAATCACAAGATGTACACACAACTTAATCCCAAGATGTACACACAACTTAATCACAAGATGTACACACAACTTAATCCCAAGATGTACAGAACACTTAATCACAAGATGTACACACAACTTAATCACAAGATGTACACACAACTTAATCCCAAGATGTACACAACACTTAATCACAAGATGTACACACAACTTAATCACAAGATGTACACACAACTTAATCACAAGATGTACACACAACTTAATCACATAATGACGCCTTATCTCGCTGTTTAGTCAAGATTACAATCAACGTTAATTTATTTATAACTGTCACATTACACACGTTATGAATTTGATAAGAAACAAAAATATAAGTTCGAGCCCATTGACATGTTATCTTCAAAATAAACGTTTGTTCGCTTACGTAATTGTGTCGGCTTACGAAATTTTGTCGAGATGTTATAAAACAGGACATGTTTTGTTGACAAAAAAGTGTTTATAGTTTCAAGATAGTTTATTTCATACAAAAGGCCATAGGCCCATGAGTACACAAATGCTAATTTAACAATATACAAAATATCAATAGGTGGTGATACAGTATACATAGTAACTATTATCAAGTGATTAAGCATAGTTCAACTCAAGGAGATATGTGCCGACTCGTTGCGATGATGTATAGTTGTATGTTTTTATATGATCAATCTTCAAATATGGAACGTTTCATAAAAAAACAAATGCATACCAGTTGAATAAATGAAACATGTAAACATAACCTGATCCGCTACTACCGATGATCCGCTACTACCGCAAACAGTGTATGATATATATAAAGCGTAACTTCTCTACATACTATTATCCCCAGTCACTCGTGTATGGGCATACATTAAAAGTGGTGATCCTTGGGTGCTTCCATGTGGGTTTCGTCACCGTGTCTTCTGTAATTATTCTTTTAATGCGAAAATTAATATTATTTATTCTTGAATTTGGCTACCCAGGGAAAATTATATGTATTATAGTTATAAAATGGGCCAATTTAGGCGCTTCTGTTAAGAGCATGTCACGTGTCGGCGTGGTAATACTATACAACTCAAGGACTTGTCGGCCTGTAACCAGTATAATGTGATTGGGTGCCGTATCATGTCACGTGTCTACGGCGTGGTATTCCAGTGTGGCAAATACTATACAGTTCTAGGACTTGCCGGCTGTAACCAGTATAATGTGATTGGGTGCCGTATCATGTCACGTGTCTACGGCGTGGTATTCCAGTGTGGCAATACTATACAGCTCTAGGACTTGTCGGCCTGTAACCAGTATACTGTGACTGGGTGCCGTATCATGTCATGTGTCTACGGCGTGGTATTCCAGTGTGGCTTGTAAGTGAGGAAGTGTCGATTCTTACGGATGGCGGGAGGCGTACAGTACTGGTTCCACCCAGGAAAAATGAATGGTCTGCCTCCACCACAAAAAATCGACCGTCATGTATAACCTTACAGGTGTAAAAAATGACGTAAAACACCATACAAACAAATAAACAAACAAACAAACAAATCCAGTATGATAATATTATAAAACTGAACACTGAGCTCACTGCAACAAGTAGACACTGTCGTGATATGACTGACAGATTGTTAAATACGACGTTAAACCCCTTACAAACAAATTCTGATTTTGGTGTGAAATAAACATCAACATAATGAATATGTGTGACTATTTCCGACCAATTTCTCTTGACCACACATCCGTTATCGTAATGTCCACAGTTAAGTCCTGCTTATATTGGTAATCTGTGAGATGAGGCTCTAAATTTAGTCAAAGCAATTCTAAATTTTGATATGTTACATAAAACATCGATAGTATTAAGGTATATTCGCAGACCGGGCAGGTATTAATGTTATCGTGAATACTTACGTTGTTACGAGGGAATTGGCCTAAATTTAAGACCTTTATTAAATAGCTACCTTTAAAGGGACTTTGTAATCTTGATTGTAAATAGTAAAAACATTCGCGAAATCCAGTTAGATTTTCTATATAATGTTCATAATTGCAAATCATTATCTAAAATACATATTTAAAACGTTCAAAGCAAACTGTGATTTGTATAATATTAATATACTGTATATTAATATAATGTTGATTACTGTATAATATAATTGAATATATTGCACTGATAATACGTTTTAACCTATGGATGCGGTTGGGAATAAATAAAACTCTAAATGTTACTACTTAATGATTTAATAATTAAAAAAGAAGACTATATCGATTTGAATGCTGGAAAAAAAGACTTCGGGATTGCCGTGAGTCTCTACGTGCATTGACTGGAATGTACGAATTTAAATAACTCTCTGTTCCCGTCCCATCAGAGCTTCTAAGAATTATCTGTATGATTCAGTCATGTGCTGCTAAATAGGGTGTCAGTGATGTAATGGTAAGCAGGTTGGACTGTCACGCCGGCAGTCCGGATTCGATTCTCGGCTACGGTTGATTTTCCGAAGGGTTTTCGATGCTGGGTGATTACCTAACTGGGTATTGTTTCCAGTAGTAGCACTAGCTTAGACTAAAGGTAAAAAGACACCTTTGTTTTGGCTTGTTTGAGGTTGTATAATTGTTGTGGTGACCTTGAACATTTTTTAAACAAAAACAATATTTTTTTAAACTTTGAGTTTACATATTTTCTTATTTTGGTGGAATATAAGTGTAACATTGTTTATCATAAAAAAACGCTATATCTGGTTTTGGCAACAAAAAAAAGGAAGTTTTGCCTTTCTACAATAATAATACTAGCTTCATGGTATTTAAAGTGCGAACCTTTAACTGCAATATTGTTTGGGGCGCTTGTTTCAGCCTAAGGTTCCTTGGGAATGTTAAGATAAATTCAACTAGTAAGGTGTATATCATTGAAACAAGCATTTTAGTGGAAAATAAAAATATCTTACTTTTCAAAATCGGTCGAGAAATAAAAAGTTAACATTCGAAAAAGTTTTATGATTAGGCATTTTCAATGCAAATTTTGCGGCATCAAACATTTGAATTTTTTTTTTTGCATTAATGTAAATTGTAGCATGGTCGGTGACATTTTCTTTGATGAATGCAGAGCATTAAATCGTTTAATTTAGGGTAACTAAAGGGGCGTGGCTTTACCGTACTACAACTACCGGATATTGGAATTTAAAGTACGGCCAATATGACGTCACAGTGTTACTAAGTACATCATGCTACAAAAAAAATAGGGTATGTCTCAGCTCATTCATTATTTAAACACCTCGATGGGCGTAGGTGTTTAAATAAGCCAACTCGCTGAGACCAGATTCTGTCTATTACTTAAACCACTTTGAACAATTTATAGCAAAATATTAGGGCTAACTGACGTTATTTCATTTTTTTTAATTATCTGCTGCACCAGCAACAGGAATTTACATGGAAAAAGCCCCACCAAAACACGTTTTGGTTTTAAAAACATTTATTGCCCAACCGATTTTAAAAAGTACGGTATTGTTATTTACCACTAAGATATCTATTACTATTGATTTATAACCTATGTACGTATTTATAAAATTGCTCATGTTATTGCCGATAAAACTTTGACTGAAACATGCGCCCCAAACAATTATAACAAAATCAATGTTATGTTTATGACATTTACGATGGCTACTGGATCTATAGTCTGTTATATGCTATTATATTAGGCGACAAGTAATATATAGAGTACCTTTTATTGAGTTGGTTAATTTAAACATGGAGATGGGCGTAGCCCATCGAGGTGTTTAAATTAACCAACGGGATGAACCCATACTCTATTTGTTTTGTAGCATGTCCATTTCAGCTCTATTTCAGTTATTTTAACTGTTATTCTAACTGTTATTCTGAAAGGTCTTATTTTCAAGTAAACGATTTACATCTGTGCTATTACAAAGATAATTTTTAGTGACCATTTGTTTTGTAGCAAGTCCATTTCAGCTCTATTTCAGTTATTCTCACTGTTATTCTAACTGTTATTCTGACATGTCTGACAGCTCTTATTTTCAATTAAACGATTTACACTTGTGCTATTACAAAGATAATTTTCAGTGACCATGCTACAAATACAAATATTCCTACTTCTTAGAGCCCATTGTTCTCCACCCAGTAGAGCTAGGAAAATCTCTGTATGATTCAAGCACTTGCTGCTGACGTTGAATTTACTGTTTGCTACTGCTAATTCAACACCGTCAACTAGGAGTTTTCCGACACGGGAAGTGACGTCATTCTGATTTCCGCCCGTGAACATGTTTGCTATTTTTAACAACAGCTGAGGTGGTACAGACTGAGGAAGCTGTTGCGGGTTAAAGTTGTGTGTGTAGTCACGTTTCACATCTTGCGCTGTAGAAATGCTCACTATAAATACAAAGAACTTGTACACGATACAAGTGGCACTTTACTATACATGATTTAAACTTGAATAAACCTTTTAAATTGCCTCAAGTTTACATCCCACAGCTAACTCCCGCTGAGGATATGTTTAAGAAAGTGGAACACCACGGTTATCAACGGTTATATATACGCACAACGCGTTTTTTGCGAGCTAGTTAATGACCTCAACATTCGGTGTTTAATCAGAGTACATCAGTTCTATACGATTTAGGTCATGTTTATCAGGTAGTATGAACCGTCCTGCCTGGTTACACAGTGTGCTTTAACAGGTATCCTAGACCTTTATCAGGCAATTTTGCATTCGTATAAAGGTTAACTCCGTTCAAAAAACTTAGACTTGCCTCAGGACCTGACTTTAAAATTGTTTGATCATACTATTGTACCAATTCTCACATACGGCTGTGAAGTTTTGGGGTTACGAAAATTTAGATATTTTACAGAAGGTTCACAGAGATTTCCTAAGAAAAATAACTTATTCGAGAAAAAGCACACCGACTTATATGTTATTTGGCGAACTAGGTAGATATCCTCTCTCAATAACCGTAAATAGTAGAATGATAGGCTTTTGGAATAGAATGTTGTTTTGCAAAGCTGAAAAATACTCGAAACAAATATACAATATACTTCTAAACTACAATATGCATGAATTTAAATGGTTATCAAAAATTAAAGAAATTTTAAATATAGCTGGAAGAACTGACCTATGGCTTAACCAGCGAATCATTACATCCAAAAATATTAAATACCCAATTAAACGAGTACTACTAGATCAAAATATACAGAATTGAATTTCTCAAATGACCCATTCTAACAAAGGAAAGTTTTACAACTGTTTAAAATAAATATTGAAATTGAAAAGTAATTTACGCTTTTGCCTATATCAAAATGTATCCAAATTTATAAACTTAGAACGGCGAATCATAATTTCCCCATAGAAACTGGTATATGGTATGGAACAGCAGAAAACGAAAGAATATGTCACTTATGTAACGCAAATAAAATAGGAATTGAACAACACTACTTAATGGAATGCAGTTACTTCTCGAACAATAGGCAACACCTTCATTCCCTGATTAGACAAACGAACCCCGATAATGATGTTAAATTCCTTCTAACTTTATCGACATCTGAAAATCTTTTAAAATTAAGTAATTTTGCTACTTACATGTTTAGGAATTTTTCACGTGAAACACTCCGCTAATTTATGCAACTAATTGATAGGTATTTCAAACACACTCCATACATAGTCTCAATCAGGATAACGGCCTTTATTTGGTATGTAAGTTTACTAGTTTATTATGCCAAACCATTACTAGTCTTCATATATTGTTCATTGCTAGACTTGTTGAAACCTCGTGTATAAAGATTACTTGTTTTGCTTTTTTAAATCCCTTATGCCCTACAATGTGGCATATATATATAAGCTAAATATATCGGTAGGAACATAGTTTACAAATATAGCATCTGTTTCCCCCAACAATGAAATATACTAAATGAACAATTTTCTGTCTTTGGTCACAGAATATAATATATTTGTGTCTTACTGCATATATGTATGCCTGAGATGTAAAATAAAGTTCTGTTCTGTTCTGTCCTGTTCTGTTCTGTTTTGTTCTGTTAACAATTGCCTTGTACATCTCGGTAATCTGTATAGCTTTTAAATCAAACGACCATCATGCCAAACACGATCAAACGGAATAATAATCAAACCATCATGCCAAACACTATCAAACGGAATTACAATCAAACCATCATGCCAAACACTATCAAACGGATTGACAATTAAACCATCATACCAAACACGATCAAACGGATTTACAGTCAAACCATCATGCCAAACACGATCAAACGGATTTACAGTTAGACCATCATGCCAAACACGATCAAATTCCCGTCTTGAATCCGTATTACTGCTAAAACGAATACTGTTATTTATTACCAAAGTAATTTGCTGACAGAATAAATGAAATAAAGACATCAAGCACATTTGTAAAACCCTCATTGCAAATGGCTTATATCTACCATATTCCAAGATTTTAACCAAACCAAATAGTATGTTCAAAAGGACAGAGGAATACAAATGAAAGCTTTATTGCTCTGTAGTTGTTGGGATCTCTTCTGTCAGTTTACATCCTTTGGTAACACCTACACCACGTGTCATCAAGTTTCGTTATATCTGGTGTACATGAAAACATGTATAAGAATATTTCTTGGGTGTCCGGTACAGATAGGGCATTCCAACCAGAGGTATAATTGTGTTTTTCGGAACCGAGGCTCACGCATACCATTGATGTTGTTTGCGCTGACGTCACCAATAACTAACGTTTTTCATTTTATTTTTGCCCAATGACGTCCTGTAACTTTTGAAGTTATTGACGTCATTGTTGATGCGCAATACTTTTATCTTCAGGCATCCTGAACTCATGTTAAACGTAGATAAAAGTATCCGGTATGCCAGAAAAGCATTGCTGTAAACAATTTTAACCAAATACTGAACGAGAAGTCACACGAGAACGAGATTTTTCAAACGTAAACAATGGAAATGCCGCAGATTAACAGTGGTCTTCGATCACTGACAATTTCGACGTGTATTTGCTTTCTTTGGTGAGTTTTCTCATGCATACATGCAGCATTCTAATGAAATACGATGTTTGTTTAAGCAGGCATGATTTGATGCCTTTTGAAACCTCGCCAGAAAAGTGCGTACGGGGGTCTGTATGGGGTCCTGCGGATAATTAAAGAACACGGAAGCTTGGCTCTATGGTCGGTACATTCCACAATAAACGCATTGATTCTCACTTCTACAATAAATACAATTATTTTTAAAGACAATCGTGGTACATTTACACCTGTTACATGTAAACATTATTCAAAAGTACATCAAGCGTTACGGTATCTGTGTTGCTTCTAGTAAGAGTTATATAATTCTGTCAAAATGTATAAAAAATAAAACTGAACATTTACAATGGTATTGCGAATATTGTTTCAAAAATCAGGTCACAACTGTTATCAACGGGTCTGTATGTGTTGAACTAGTTTCTGACCGATGACACAATGCGCTTTATTTCAACGATACAATTTTACCCTCCTGCATGTCTTTTGAAACTTTTAAACTGAAAGTGACATTGAAAGCAAACTTAATAACACATACCCGGGTATATACTCCGAAGGACATGTGCACTTATTCATTTTAAATTAAAAGTTAATTTTATTGATTTGAATAATCAATCGATAGAGAGAGAAGTTTATTAAATAGAGAGAGAGAAATGTATTAGAGATAGAGAGAGATCCGGGGAGAGAGAGAGAGAAAGAGAAAGAGAGTATATTATTATTTAAAAAAGGCATTAGGCATATAAAACATGTACCAAATAATACTCATGTGTTTTCAAAAGTGAAATTTACCGTTTACAGAACTCAGTTATCCAAACACACACTCTCCAAACAAACAAGAGGTACATATATAAATGAGGGCAATGCATGCAATACCACAGACATGACATTGCCTTGAAATGGGCAGCGACAATAATACCTTACCAAATATGCTGTCCAGAACAAAAGAAGCTAATGTTACACTACTTTATTAATGCAATGTTAGTAATGCTAATTAAAAAGGGTCTATATTAAACTGGCACAGACTCCACTTTTCTTTATTGTTTGTGTTTGTTACGAGGGTCATTCAATAAGTTCTGTCACTAACGCGTTTTAACAATTATGTGCTCATTGTGAGTATTGATGTTTGGTATCAAACGAAAGAAAGTTTCAATACCATTCCATTGATGGTACAATGAAAGCTGTATATTTTGTGTGACGAAAGTTATTGAACATTTAATACACATCACTTATACATACTGAGGCATTTTCGTCCTGAGTTTTTTCAGGTATGTTAATTGTTACTTTTTTAAATGCTGTTTCTCTTTAAGTACTTGTCGAAGACCTTTGAAATTTCTCATACATTACCAGTTATATCTGTGCATTACAAGATTTAGAATTTAAGCATGGTAGATGAAAAGGCATTGTCTTAGAAATTAACATTTTAAGCTAACGTGTAAAATTAATTTAATGATAAATGGACATTAAATGGAAGGGCAGTTTTCTGAAATAGCGTTTTTGGATGATCAATATTTTCACTAAACATTGTACTAAATTCTACAATAATGTGTTGAATATGAAATTTAAACACTGAAGGACTAGGATTTGTAAAGAAATATGAAAACATATTAATACTATGAGAATAATTAAGACATTTAAAAGATATTATAACATTTTCGTAAAGAAAATGAAGAAAATCAGTGTTATTTATGCTAAAATAAAGGGACATGCATTCACTCATATCTGGTTTGCAGCAACAACTTTCCGAATTCTCGACAATCATTTTCGTGGATTATTGGCGAATAACAACAGATGGCGTACAAGAAAAATTAAAAGCATAGAGTTATTCAAATATGTTTTACAACGTTTGTAACAAGGACATTTTCAGAGATGCCAGTATCCAAAAGGTGTGGTAGGGGGAGGTAATCCAGGGGTATAAATAACCGGAAACTTTGCATTTTTGTTGTGGAATTTGAGAGAGCGAACCCGATACTCGATATAGTAAAATTAATACGTTTTATCTAAACCAGGCACTATGCTGCACCAAACTTAAATTTCTCCTTAAAAGTTTCATAGTTTTTTTAACTCTTTCCTTTTTTGTCATCCCAATAAAACGGGATAGTGTAAACAAAAATACACCCCGCCCCAGACTGTATTCTCTGATAAACAAGCCGGCATGAACAGTCAGTAGGAGTATAACACATAGATGATCATGTATATATGAATATACAACACAAAAGCCTATAAAGCCACAATGCACGTACACAATCTCCTGACGTCTTGGAGCTACAAATGAACGTATTACAATATTCTGTTGGTTTGTTTCCGTGACGGTCTTAATCGTAAATAATAATTCATATGACCATTTAAGGTCATTGTTTATACTAGATTGAAATGTGTTTGAAGCTGTGTGTGAAGCAAAATTGTAACAGATGGCAATATCAACCCTATATTAGACCCGATATTAATTGCGTATTTTTTGTACAAACATCTATTGTATATGAAGCTGAATTGCAGAAGAAAACATTCATCTAAACATATATAATGAATTCTACACACTATTTCTTTAAAAATGTTGTGGTCTGAAATGTTGACAGAATATAATATTTTGTCAGAAAAGAAGCATACAATTCAAGTTATATATCCTTTCATGTAGAAAGAGATAACTATAAAAGAAATCGAAACAAATGAAAATACAGATGAAATACTTTTATATTTCATAAACCAAGTACTCATTTAAGAACATTGTTATCATCACCAATTACTTATTTTAGAACATTGCCATCATCAACAACGAGAGTAACTACAGAAGCGATATCAATATTATTGTAATAACACTTTTTGAAAATAGTTGTGATCATATTTGTATAAAGTATTATGACCGGTTTCAAAATGGTCAGTTTAATTCGTTATATCATAGTGTTGACGGATATCTGACCTGAATGGACATTCCCGATAACTACTCAATGGATCCTGATAACGCACGATTTATCAAGTCAGTGTACCTTGCCTAATATAGACTTTACTTATCGTACAGAGCTGCTCTTCTGAATATGATTACCTTTAATGGTAATGTCATAAACTAGCTCATGGAAACGCCGTGTGTGTGTATATATACCCGGTGATATCGGTATTGAGCCTCTTTCATAAACAGAACACTCAGAGGGACTTACAAATTCATTTGCTTTTGTATTGTTTTTACTGAGCGGTGTTACTTAAACTTCAGGCAGCGCAAAACGGTTTATGCAATTTTAAATCATGTCTATATGTAGCAGACGTAAAAGTGGCACATTTATCGTGTACGCGTGCTTTGTATTTATAGTGAGCATTTCTACAGCGCAAGATGTGAAAAATTCCTACACACCAAACGTTAACCCGCAGCAACTTCTACAGTCTGTACCGCCTCAGTTGTTGCTAAAAATAGCGAACTTGTTCACGAGCGGAAGTCAGAATGATGTCACTTCTCGTGCCGGAGAACTTCTGGTTACCGGTCTTGAAGTAGCAGTAGAAAACAGTAAATTCAACGTCAGCAGCACGTGCTTGGCTCATACAGAGATTTTTATAGAGGCTCTGGTGGGTGGAGAACAATGGGCGCTAGGAAGTAAGTATATGTACAGTTGTCTTTATAAAATAATAACATATCAGACTAGCAGTCGTCTAAATACAATTCTCATTAATTGTGTTTATTAGTCATGTTAGTATTGCAATCAAATGCAGATACAAGTTCATACCCATCAGTAGGTACACTGTAACACCAATTTAAAATCCCTGTAGCTATGACCAGATGACTATGAAAAGCATCATTTTTATTCTATGAATGCCTTATTCATTGAATGAACACTGTCCAAAACGGCTTTGAACGTCGATTGCAGATTGTCATTGAATGAACTCTGTCCACAAGGTCTTTGAACGTCGATTGCAGATTGGCATTGAATGAACTCAGTCCACAAGGTCTTTGAACGTCGATTGCATATTGTCATTGAAAAACTCTGTCCACAAGGTCTTTGAACGTCGATTGCGTATTGTCATTGAATGAATTCTGTCCAAAACGACTTTGAACGTCGATTGCAGATTGTCATTGAATGAACTCTGTCCAAAACGGCTTTGGACGTCGATTGTAGATTATCATTGAATGAACTCTGTCCAAAACGGGTTCGAACGACGATTGCAGATTGTCATTGCATTAACTCTGTCCACAAAGTCTTTGAACGTCGATTTCAGATTGTCATTGAATGAACTCGGTTCGAAACGGCTCTGAACGTCGATTGCAGATTGCCATTGAATGAACTCAGTCCAAAACGACTTTGAACGGCGATTGCAGATTGTCATGGAATGAAATCTGTCTACAAGGTCTTTGAACGTCGATTGCAGATTGTCATTGAATGAACTCTGTCCACAACGGCTATGAACGTCGATTGCAGATTGTCATTGAATGAAATCTGTCCAAAACGACTTTAAATGTCGATTGCAGATTGTCATTGCATGAACTCTGTTCAAAACGGCTTTGAACGTCGATTGCAGATTGTCATTGAATGAACTCTGTCCAAAACGACAGCAGAAAATAATAACATTATCAACTATAAGAGAATTATACTTTGCTAAAAGTTGAAGCACAACTGGGTTATCATGTTTCATATTACCCAGTGCTTGAAGAGATGAAAGTGAATCAGAAAATATTACGAAATGGTCATCATCAGATTGCTGAATTTAATTTAAGGGAAGTTCAATTGCCTTAAGTTCAGTTGAAAATATAGAGGCCTTGTCACGCAGGCGGCTCTTTATACTGTATTTGTGAACAACAGCTGCTGCAGCTACCTTATCTCCATCTTTAGAACTATCTGTGTATATATGGTGACAGTTTCGATTCTATTGGGTCGAGAAAAAGGAGATAAGAAGGAAGGATATCTTAATTCGCCACAGCAGTCCTTGCAATTAACGGCAATCTGGAAGTATTTATCCAGCATTAAAAATAACATGTATGTAATTTTTACTTATTGTTTGTGTATTATGAAAAAAAGGTAGCAACATTTAGGGTTTAAAGCTTTCTTCGATATTGCCGCTTCCGTGGATTAAACATATTATTGGTGCAATATAATCAACAAGAAGTAATATCATGCAATACAAAATTTGCTTCGCATGTTTGAAATAATTATTCATAATGATTCGACAAATATGAGAATTATTTATACAAATTAATTATATAGGAACAAGATAGCTGTGTGTCCCTTTAAAGGTAGGTATTAATATGAGAATTATTTATACAAATTAATTATATAGGAACAAGATAGCCGTGTGTCCCTTTAAAGGTAGGTATTAATATGAGAATTATTTATACAAAATTATTATATAGTAACAAGATAGCTGTGTGTCCCTTTAAAGGTAGGTATTAATATGAGAATTATTTATACAAATTAATTATATAGGAACAAGATAGCTGTGTGTCCCTTTAAAGGTAGGTATTAATATGAGAATTATTTATACAAATTAATTATATAAGAACAAGATAGCAGTGTGTCCCTTTAAAGGTAGGTATTAATATGAGAATTATTTATACAAATTAATTATATAAGAACACGACAGCATTGTGTCCCTTTAAAGGTAAGTATTAATCAAGGTCTTTAATGGCAAATACAGCATTTAGAGAAATTTCCCCGTACCAACGTAGGTGTTCGCCATCCAGTAAGTGGATAGCGGTCTGAGAATACCAATATCAACGTAGTAGTTGTGGACACTATAGCCTGGTATGTATAAGCCATAAAGGGGTCAAATTGAGGACTTCCGGAAGAAAGCATGACACTTTGCATGATTACACCCTAGGATATGTACTTTAAATAAAATGCAGGAGACAGGCTTGAGGACCCATCTATATCAGTACAATGAGGCCCTAAAATTGGTATCCGATGTTTTTCAGATAAAATATAATATACTGCTTTAACTGTATCGGTCATCAAAGTAATATATACTTATAACATTTATAACATTGTAAGTACCATTTAATAACTGTACTATCATTTCAAATATATATTTGTCACCATAGCAGCAGCAGTATGGCATTGGGCCCAAAAGCGGGGTATTTTATTACTTAAACTCCATTGAAAGATAAAAACGTACATTTTTAATCCATAAATAATAACTGCATTTCTGCAAATTATATTTGTTTACCTACTTTTTGCCATACATTGATATCTTCATAGCGGGTGGATACATATTACTGTAATGTTGTTGATACAATGTCAATATTACATCGTCCAGTCTATATGAATGTGTAATAGCCATATTTCTTGGCAACATAACAGCACTGATAAACATTTCGTATATATTACTTTGATTTATTTACTAAGCACCAAGTTTAAAGCTGTCACTTTAAGCGTTTAATTGATTAAGTAATCCATTTTAACAAAAAATATGCCATTGAGGCCCAAAAGGGGGCATTTTCCACTTAAACGTTATTAAAGGAGAACGTCTTTTTTGCTTTATAAAATGATTCTAATTCACAATTATATCATTCCACATATTGATTGTAAGGAAAACATTAATTACTTCAAAAAAAATAATTAAGAATATACCATTTCAATTAATTATCAATATAAATACATGTACTCATTAATTTGCATTAAAATATCAATACATAATCTGTTTATGCAAATCATTGTTAAAAAATACATTTTTTATTTAAACATTTTGAAGTATTACTGTGCACTTCATTTAAAGCTGACTCAGTTTGTTCAGCTCTCATTATATATTGTTTGACTACTTTGTTATAAATATTTTAAAAAACTGTTTCATTTACAATGTAATAAGATGATGAATGTTTTTCTCTTTATTAATGCCATGCTAATTCTTTGCTAAATATATTCAACATTCAATGACATATGCGATAGTAATGGCGGTTTCCTTGGTGGACCAAATATGTTAGTGATAATGCCTGTTATTTAATTTCTACTGACATTCACACTGGCTAGGGGTAGATGCACAGCAATGGAGTTGGCCTTCCAGCACCTACAACAACTAGAGCAAGATATTTTGTATCGGATAAGTTCACGACATACTTTTGATGCCTCAGCTAGTGTACTCCAAACAATGTGAACTAGTCGTGTCTGAACCTAACCCTAGTCTGAGGGCATTGGCGTCGGGGGAAATTTAAGTGCATTTAGCCAATAATATTGGCGAGCCTGGTAAACAGTCTTTCTGATATGTTGACCACTGCACTGATGGTGGATGTATGTTTCTTTGTATAGCTGTGTCTCTAAGAGAGCATGTGCTTCCGTGCTACATGTACAGACGTATGAATACTCCAGTAAACAGGAGAAACACACATTTTTCTATCATTGAGAGATCTCCACCTTTGATTGCATCTGGTGTTTGAACAAATGTGTTTAGCTTCGACATAGACAAAAGCACTAAATAGCGAGACATCGTCACAGGAAGATATTGCTTGAAAGAAAAGGACTACGATATACGGGACCTCTTGGCTTTCATATCAACATGACGCATACGGCCAGTGGCATCTGTGATAAACTGTCCCCAAGTAGCCTCAGTATGAAGAGGTTCGAATTACCAAGCCAAAATACAACATATACACAACACATAAGCTTACGGCTGGACTATGACATTATCATTACGCTCTTGTTTCGTGATTCAGGCAATGTGAAGTAGCATGTAATCTGAGTCTTCATGGTTACACGAAGAGCAGATATATAAAAAGCTTTAGCATCCTCATTGCTTTCATTCTCTCTCCAAAGGTCGAGGGATGGCATGTTCCAGTGGCTAGCGCGGTGACATTGAAATTGAAGGACCTGGATTCAAGCTTCTTTTGCGTCACTGAGTTTCATCATTGCCTTATTGGGCAAAACCCTTTCTCTTAGCTCAACAATCAGATGGAGTCGTAAACCAGGTGGCCCCGTATATCGGAGGCTATCCTACGATCATGTTACAGAACCATAGGAATGTATTCATTAGTAATAGTTGGGGAGGTCCCCGGATTGCTATACTAGTACATCCTTCCACTCTCTTCTTGGCAGCTCTAACCTTCAGTGTGTCGATGAGCCGATAAACAACGTTCACTGAATTCAGTGATTTACATGTTGGTAACAAAGTAAGCCTGCTGGTACAGAATATTCTTCCCTGCACTTTAATAACAACTGTTATATTTGTTATTTCACAGGAATGTCTTCTTTTTTGATGGCTTCAGCTATACACATCCCAGACGATATCTATTCGTGATTATTGAGTTCTTTGAAATTGAGGAAAAGCTTGTCTGCATAGTTTCAATGACTTTACACCGATGAAGAGGTTTAAGTGACTCAAGTGATTGCACTGCAACGCTACCATCAGTTATCATATACTAGTAACAATCCCCAGGACAATCATCTAAGCCTATACTTTCGAGAGATCCAAGTAAATTAGACTTCATTTTACTTTGTACTGCCAGTGCTGGCGGCATTGTACGGTTTATCATAGTTAATCATCAGTTCTTTGTGTTTCCCTTGCATCGGAATTGTGAAAGGTTGGGTTTCCTTTGTTGGTCATAGAATGATTAATGTTTATATTTTTAAGAAAGTCGTTTTCTGTTTCCTCTGCCTCTCTCACTGACACAATTGTGTCTTCAGTCATTCGTCAAAACATGTCTAGGGCGTCCTTGTGCTGATAATTGATTTGACATGGTCAAACATCCTTGTCTGGGTGTTGGTTGTCTGATTATGTTGTTTTATTACGACACTGTCATTTTTATTCACTTCAGTTAAAATGCTATCTATTTATGGACCTGACATTGTCTATCTTTTCAATATTTCAGTATTTACTATTTGACCCAATGTCCATTTTCTGTTAGAAGTATTTGCTTGTGGACTTGATCATGTTCGGCTGTTGGAAAAGTTTTACTTGATTTCTGGGTGACAAATGTATCGCGGTGAAACTATTCTAATGTTAATAAACTGGTCATTTGTAAAGTGTTTAGTTCACGAACATGCATGGATAGCCAGCGATAACCATCGATCAAGTATATATGGTCAAGTATGACGAACCATGACGAAATTTGCTATCTGTTTATGACGATTGTTTTTAATATGCCCAAGTAAAACTCTATATAACTCTATATAAAAATATGACCATAAGGCATTATATTACCCAACTCTCATAGTTTCAGAGAAGTATATTTTTCAATGAGTTTCTTATACAACTCTAGATAACACTGTGACCCCTGAGGGGGCAAAATTTACCTCAGGGTCATCATTTGAACAAACTTGATAGAGAAGTATAAGCTAATGCTACATTCTAAGTATTATAACTCTATGCCTTGTGGTTTCATAGTAGAATTCTCAAGTGTTCCCAAAACAAGTCTAGGGAAAACATGTGAACTCTCATTATATAAACCCTGGAGCCCCACTCACACACCTCACACCCATTGCCCCAATTGGTGCGGCCAGTTTTGACAACTTTATTTGAACAAGTTTGGTCGTTTATTACCTAGCTATCATTTCTAAGCAAAATCTGTCGAAACGATGACAGTAGGGTAAGTGTGAGGTTTGGTGCACCCTAGAACCTGTGTAAACCCCCAGTGGCCTACTTTGCCACTAACCGTTCCAAGGCGGTAGCCCTATTGTCAACCCTTTTGTGTTTGTGATGTCGTTTGCATTTTTTATTACTTTTGCCTTTTCGTTTGTCTGTTTGCGTGTTTGTTTTTGTGTTTTGTGGTTGACTGTCGTCCTTGAATGCTGCTTTCCCTGTCCGATATTTTTACCCTTCTTTGCAGTTTTTGAGAATATTTTATTGTTATCTACGATCTTTAGTAACTTCTTAGAAATATAAAAAGATCGGACAGGGAAAGTAGCATTCAAGGGGGACAGTCAACCACAAAACACAGAAAAGAACATGCAAACAGAAAAACAAGATGGCAAAAGTAATAATAAAAGTAAACGACATCACAAACATAAAAGGGTTGACAATAAGTCTACCGCCTTGGAACGGTCAGTGGCAAAGTAGGCCACTGGGGGTTTAAACCGGTTCTAGGGTGCACCAAACCTCACATTTACCCTACTGTCATCCCATTAAAACAGGACAGTGTAAATAAAGAAATCCTCGCCATGATCTAATCTCTAACCAACAAGGCAGCATCAATAGGCAAAATAATTAAAACACAAATATGCTCGTGTAAATATAATACAAAAAAAACAATAGCCTAGAAAGCCACAATGAAGGTACCCAATGACTTGGCAGAAGCCAGAGCAATAAGAGAATAAACCATTAAGGGCAAGAACTCATGTTGACCTAATTTTAACAAATTTCAATGACACTAATTTAAGGATTGTTCATGATCAAAATTAACCAAGCCGTTGTTGTGAAGTATTTTAAAGCGAATGTTAAGGAATGAGATGGCAGTCGAATGGTAATCCCAATAGCTCACATCTTTTAGCCCTGCTTAATTAAAAAATAATGCAGTTTTAGTGGGCTTCATAATTATTATGCTTAACAAAGAAAGTAGAGAAGTATACATACTTTCAATATTATCTTCTTACTACGTTTTATTTATTTTACTTGTATTCGAAACATTTTTCAGACAAAGATTAATAACAGGTCTTTATTAAAACTGAGGTACCCCATTTAGGGCTTCATTTCCCCAGGAGACATGGGTTCCAAGGCGTGTCTCTTGCTTTTTGTTTAACGGTCATCCCTAAGGTAAGGTTCAAACATGCAGCTCCATGCTTTCTTCCGAAAGTCCACAATTATTTCTACCAATATCTCACATTTGATCGCTGCTTAATTAAAAAATAATGCCCCTTTTGTGGGCCTCTTAATTATTATGCTTAACAAGGAAAGTAGATAAGTAAAAATACTTTCAATATTATCTTGTTACTGCTTTTTATTTGTTTTACTTATATTTCGAAAAGTTTTTTCCGACACAATAAACATAGTATTAAGATTAATAACAGGTCTTTATTAAAATTGGGTTACCCTTTTTAGGGCCTAATTTCCCCCAGGAGACATGGGTCCCCTGGCTGTCTCCTGTTTTTTTATTTAAAGGTCATACTCTAAGGTTCAAACATGCGAAGTTTCATACAATTATTTCTATACATACCAGACTACTAGGACACTCGATATGTGGCCAGTTTCAAACAACTCCAATTTAGGAAGGTTGGCGGTAAAACCGTTTATATTTTCTAAACGAGTATCGTTTTGATTCTTATAGTCAAAGTAGGTCACAAGCTACGTTTATTTAACTCTAAATTCTGTCATATCACGGCGGTGTCTACTTGTAGCATTGAACTCAATACTTAACTGAACAGTTCTGGATTGAATTGAATTAGATTTTAAGTCGAACCAATACATGAAAGGTTATATGGCGCCTAAACAGGAATGCAAGTGCCAGGCTCATCCTCCATTTACATCGAGATAACATATGGATAAAGAGCCTAGACCTTCTTACCTACAGAACTGCAGAGTTTCAGCAAATTCTATAGTAGACACTCCATATACGATGAAGCCACATTTCCACGTTTGCATAAGTGGTTGGTGTCATGATAAAGACCTTGAATGAGCATGATAAATTATGACAAAATGAATTTGAATGGGGGTGGGGAGTCCTACCCCTCTGGATGTAACAGTGTGTTTGTGATATTGCCGTGGTTGTATTCACACGGGGGGACGTTCTGAACGACACATTTACGATACACACTGACATTATACTTGCACCATATCGACCAGTCCTAGTGATAGTATTTATTTGCTGAACGTTGAAAAGTGAGCTGCTTCTACCATAACACTGTAGCAGTACCTTACAAACGATACTCATCAAACGGTTGCGTAACATAACACCACTGTTTGTAAACGTAACCATGGTAACAACGCATTGAAGTTGAATGCATACTTCTATGTACAGGTTGATATGCTTGTTACGCCGAAGAAATCCATCCACTAATTCAGTAATTGAAAGAATGACCACTTCGAAACGTGGATCATGACATAATATGGCTTATATTATAAAGAACTATATATATGGCTTTTCAAAACCACTTTGAGTGAAATTTTCCAAAATTTTGGACACTTTCTGTCTAATAAGCACCCTTTCTGATATGTGTTCACCGCAATGGTGTTGAATTACTGCCATGTACTGTATGCTTAATATGGTTCATGCCTTAAATATGCATTTGATTGAAAAGACCCTCCAGTTTTGGCATTTATGACTGACAAGTAGCCGTTAATAACGACTGTATGAAATACCATGTCGCAAAGCATGTTCTAAAATTAATTTAATATTTTAAATAAATGAATGAATGGTATTTTACGGCACGTATTTAAAGTAAAACTTTAAACCCCCAGTGGCTTACTTTGCCACTGACCGTTCCAAGGAGGTAGCCCTATTGTCAACCCTTTTGTGTTTGTGATGTCGTTTGCATTTTTTATTACTATTGCCTTTCTGTTTGTCTGTTTGCGTGTTTGTTTTTGTGTTTTGTGGTTGACTGTCGTCCTTGAATGCTGCTTTCCCTGTCCGATATTTTTATCCTTCTTTGATGAAGAAATGTTGAAAGTTCATTTCAGGGGTTTACTTTTTCGGGCGGGTGTCCACATGGAAGCATACAAGGGTCACCACTGTTAATGTATTGCCTTCCGCGAGTTACAGAGACAACTATTTTGTAGAAAAGCGACGCTTTGTGTCTCATAGTAATGCCGAAGAAACAGCCAAATTAATATGTACATGATCATCACGGTCATGCGGACTCGTCAGGAATTGAACAGCTGCAGATATAAAAGCATTTTTGGTGTACACACATGTTCTGTTTATAACATCTGAACACAATTCCGCCAGCAGATAAAGCGTTGTAAGCAAACATTATTATGTTATACGGATGGCATGTAAATGAGTGCGTACTAACCTTATCAATTCATAAAGTTGCTAAATGTGACGACGATAAATATATTAACGATGCTTGCTGCATAGACTACATAGCGGAATAAAGCGTCATTATCGGGACAACTTGAGATGAAGTTGTCACCTTTGTATAGATTAATGTATACTCGAAAGTATTTGCCGCTGTATATTACACATTGGGCATTATTTCAATGAATAACTAGCAAGGTTATAATACACAAGAGTAAATAGATGCTGATATATTTGTGGAGGAACCGAAAAGAATAATTCAAATACAAATAAATCAAATAACGATGGTTTAAAATATATTTCATGTGACAAAATATATTATGGATACAAAAGTTCACGTCTTGAACGGTTTTACTTTCCAGATACATTCTTTCTCAAAATGCACCCCTTAGGATCTCGCCTCCCTAACGCTGTTCCTCAATAAACAACCACCGTAGCAAGTCCTTATTATCCGTGTTTCCATACTAATTTATATATAAAGAAACTAATCAAATAACGGAAGTATTACACTACAAAACCGTTATCCAAACTCTATCCAGGTGTTCAGTTCGTGTAATAATGTATGTGTTCAGTTCTTGTAATAATGTATATGTCTCGCTTACAAATATAGGTTAATTCACGGGGTTTGCATTGCGCACATATGTTATAATTATTCCTTTAGTGTAACCTTCCATTGTGTAATGTGTCATAACAATTGCCATGTACAAAAATAAACAAAAACACCTCCAATATACCGTTAACTGCTACCATAATCGCTAGTGGCCACGCACTTAATTGGCTTAATCTGCCCAGACCGAAAACCGCAAATAATACATGCATGATATGGTCTGGATGGCCGAGACTAATCCCACTACAAACATATTGACAGGTCCGGTGTAATGAATTAAACTCCTTCTCCACATTCACCCACCCTCCCCGCTTATAGGAATACATGTAATGAAACTTTGAAATTTGTGACAGAATATAAAACGTTTAATGGTCAGATATCTTGTTTAATGGCGACGCATTCACGGAGAAGTTAAACAAGAGTTGCGACCGTTACACGACTTGATATTCCGTCGAAAAAGTGAAACGTATTCAATACTGGTTAATCCGTTTCTAGCGAATTTCGTTGCGCGTGACTAACACTCTAACAAAAACGATGAATCGTGCAAAACAAATGACAGAAACGTGTTCGGCTTAATTCTACTAACCGTGTTCGTTGAACGATAGCATGTCTCACCAACAGAGACATGTTATACTTATATCAAGTTCACCGCGATAACATAGTATAAATACACTTGAACAAAAACGTGAGATTTGAAATAAATCTGAAAATGTAATTAGAGACAGTGCATACAAACAATGATGTATCCACGCATCCGTATTCTCACAGCCTCGCTCCCTGTCGTTGAATGGAAAGTTTGAGTGACGATATTGAAGTTTGACCACTCCAAGATGAGAAAACAAATCTGCTATTCACGACTAAAAACAAGGAGATATATAAAATCGAACAGTAAACGTAGCACTCAAGGACGACAGTCAACCACAAACACACATAGAAACAAAGAACAACTTTAAAGATGAATAAAAGGCCAAATAAGACATCACAAACACAAAAGGGTTGAAAATAGGGCTACCGCTTAGGAACGGTTAGTAGCAAAAACGATCGCTGGGGGTTTAAACCAGGTTCTAGGGTGCACCAAACCTCACACTTACCCTACTGTCATCCCAGTAAAACGGGACAGTGTAAAAAAATCCCTTCCATGAACTATTTTCTAACCAACAAGGCAGCATTAATAGGCAATACAAGTTAAACACAAAAATGCTCGTGTATATATAATACCAAAAAACAATAGCCTAGAAAGCCACAGAGAAGGTACTCAGTGACTTGGCAGAAGCCAGAGCAACAAGAGAACAAATCATTGAGGCCACGACGAGACAAGATTGCAGACAAACATCAAACGTCACCGTCCTTTTGGGCTTTAGGTAGACGTCATCATAGGGTCAACAGCCTGTCCGGTCATCGCACAATTAAAGAGGAAGGCATTGTGGCGAACTGTAAATGGGTCCACCACCACGCATGCAGAGCGTTGGAAAATGATAGGGTCATAAACTATTTTGATAAACCTTTAAACTAGTTTAACAATTATAGTATGAAAGTGATCATGACCAAGGATCTTACGAAGTTTGCAAATCACGTCACCTTAGAAGTCAGGTTGTGATGGTCGTTGTCGCAGAAGCGTTCTTGTTCCTTTTATTATATGCAGTCTATGTATTTTATTAGTTATTTCCAATACAAACTTTCTGAAAAGAAAATTTAAAACAAAAACGGCAAACTGACATTTTCACTGTAAATGACAGCAATTCTTAAAACAATTGATCTACAGCTGCGTTTCTTAGCTAACCCACTTTTCGAGCAATGTAAGCAGTTATTTTCTAAAAACTAATGATTTTGGACATTTTCGGCAGTGAAAAAAGGTAAAAAACATCTCATTGCGTAGCATAACGGAAATTCGTAAAATTTATAATATTTTCCCCGTCGCTATAGCACCGACAAAATATAATAAGGTATCGCGGGAGAATGTTAATGATAAATATTACAAGAGTGAGACCTATTGTCAATGTATTTGAGGACAGACCGATATATACGGGTAAAGCTATTTGTATTATTATTCAGAATCCAGAAAAGAAAAGCTTAGAGGATAAAGTGTTTAAATCCGACCACCTGTGGTTTGCGTCTCGAGAGATACACATGTGTAGTGCTAAATCAGACCACCTGTGGTTTGCGTCCCGAGATATACACATGTGTAGTGCTAAATCAGACCACCTGTGGTTTGCGTCCCGAGAGATACACAGATATAATGCTAAATAAGACCACTTGTGGTTTGCGTCCCGAGAGATACACACTAAATCAGACCACTTGTGGTTTGCGTCCCGAGAGATACACATGTGTAGTGCTAAATCAGACCACTTGTGGTTTGCGTCCCGAGAGATACACATGTGTAGTGCTAAATCAGACAACTTGTGGTTTGCGTCCCGAGAGATACACATGTGAAGTGCTAAATCAGACCACCTGTGGTTTGCCACCCGAGAGATACACATGTGTAGTGCAAAATCAGACCACTTGTGGTTTGCGTCCCGAGAGATACACACGTGTAGTGCTAAAAACGCGCTGCAGGGAATTTACCATTTACTAACGCCGTTTAAAACCGCATAAAAGTCACACACAAAAAGTAAACCAATTGCTAATTATTAATGACCTTTGTTTTGTTATAATTTTGCGTGTTTTATTGATTTAAGTGGTAGATGCAATGGGTAAGCCGCCAAGTGGATTTTTGGAAGGCCATTTAAATTGGATTGGGTCGTACGACGAGTGTATGGCCGTGCAGGCAGTGGTCAACAAGAATGGGACGCCACCTACTTACCCATATACCGGGCAGTACTGTAAAGCATCCTTCTCGGCAGCACAGCTACTTGGAAACATAAGTGTAAGCATGTATAAATATTAACTATGCTACGATTAACGTATATTTCGATCGAAAAACTGCATATGTAAGTTTTAAAATATTTTTTTCATTATACTTTCCAGTATCCATCATTTGGATTGTGTAATAAAATAACTTCTATTTCCATATTGTCTCTACGTCAAATGGAAATAATTGGTTGAGCTAGTTTTATCTGACGTCACTATTAATTGCAGTATATATTATATACATATATGCGCTTAATGATACAAAATCATTTTTTGAGAAAACGTTCCTAAACTATTAGTTGATGTAAATGTTTCCTGACGTAGTACATGCAATTACGTTAAATGATTGATTTTTCATTAGCTGCAAAAGAAAATAACTTGTATGTACTCGCCAATATGTATATTGCATGGTGAGACCATCAAGCTGGAAACGGTACATAATGAGAAAATGGTCCTATTCAGAAACTGCTGCAGCACACAATAAATCACATGAGCGAACGGAATTGTCAATGAACATGAAAATACACAACACTAAAAGTTGTGAAGACATGGAAAGAGACAATATGGCCTATGGTTAGCTTTACTCGATTTTATGTATACACAACCTCGCTATTGTCCTGCCTTCAGTGCCTAAATTTACAAGAAAAAAGTACAAGTTAACATCCAGAAAAAAATAGCAAACGATCAACTTAGTTGTAACTGTAATGATATATATAAAAACGTATACTTTATCTTGAAGTGCTGTGAACAACCACAGTAGTTGCAGCCAAAGAGAAAAAATCTAGGGTACGACCAAGAAACGAAGGGACGAATGTTCATGCACCTGATTTTCTTTTCACGGATTCATGAAGTTCCTCTAAGTTGCTCAGTCACCGCACAAGATAACAGTGAAGCACAGTGACTGACTGTAGAGGGGTAAATCACTAAACTTGAAGTGCGTTGCAATACCAGAGTCGTGTCCGTTTATGGAAAATTTCCTAATTATTTTTGTAAATTGGTTAAGAAACATATAAAACACCGAAGCACAAACTATACATGCATTAAACCTTGTTCAGACTCATTAGCTATTTGCTTGGACTTTTTAAACGATAGGAAATCGCGTGCAACGGTAATGCGGATTGGAGTTTTTACCGGAGGGCTTCAGCTCTAGGGAATTCTTTGACGACTTTGGAGGCGTGTTGTTTGTCCAGATTGAACCGATGAACGAATGGAAACCAACACAAATCACCATAGCGTGAAACAATCCCATGATATAAAAAAAAACGTTTTCATGTTTTACATATTTTTGAATCGATTTCTTGATGTTTACATCTGATTAAATCGTCTTCTGTAATCCATAAGAACAACCTTACAAACACATCTGAACGCGTACGTGAGCGCATGTGTGTGATATTAAGGTTTATATTCTCTCTTTTGTATTTTTCGAGTGTGTGACATGTGTGTGGATTAACGTCCATTTTGCCTTTTTTCGAACATTATGCGTGTATACATGTGTGCGTTCATGCGTCCGTTCTTGCTTGCATGCGAATCGAGCACCTGCGTACATGAATGCGTGCGTGCGTGCGTGCGTGTACCTGTGTGTACGTTGTATGTAGGGGCCCTCGAAATGTGATCCGATGCAAGATTACATAAAGTTTGGACGAACATTTAAGTATATCAGAAATTAGATGTCCGATTACATGTAGTAGGGCTTGATTTCATGGCGTCGGGATCAGAAGACAATGTTGCTCACCTGTAAGTATAAAACATAGCAAACTAAATATACCACGTGCTTTTGGTTTGTAATTACAGCCTGTACCACCCATACCTGGATTGAATCTTGTAATCGGCATCTGTTTTCCAAGTTCGTGTAGTCCAGAAGATGGCGTTGCCTTGGCCAACACATGTAAGTAGTTAGTTTAAACACATTTTCTTTACATCGATTGCGAAACAAGTTATTTCAGCTTATATAATTCAATATCAATGACGTCCTGGGCAAAACCAGTACTAAGTAATGTGGATTAATTATCTTGCTCAATTTTAAATAACATGGTCAGGGAGAGGAACAAACCCATGACCTCTCGATCTAGATTCCGACGCTCTACCACTGTATCAAGCACTCAATGCAAGTAGTTGTAGTTGTAGGAAGGCTATTATTTAAGTAACACACGCAATAAGGACATGCTAGTAGATCAATAACATGAATAAGTCACTCCTTCAAGTAATAGAATAAAACATGCATTATTATGAAATACCACGAAATAACATAATATGTAAGATGTTTAATAGTGCCCGGAAATGTAATTGTTTATATATTTATACCAGTCCAACGGAACTGTTTGACTACGCTTAACAAATGAATAACTCAATCTCGTTGTATGTGATCCAGATAATTGAATCATTGTATTGCCCCTCATCATCCGAGGGAGAGAGGAATGATGCATAGAAATACATCCAACGAAAGTGGTTAAGGGAAAACAATACTTTCTTAATACATGAACATAGTATACGACATTACAATACATTACGAGCGATGCAAACTATCAACCGTTTCACTGCCACAGTTAAAACATGATTTTGCAACCATTGTAGACCAAAATCAACATGACCACTGTGTGCCGCTGTTCAGGGGGCTAGGGGGCGTGAACGGTAGCAAGCATATTTCACTACAGTTCTTGAACAGTCTCAATGACTGCAATATTTCGTATTTATCGTGTTCAGCCGTTTCCAAAGGTCAACTCTTATACTCTTTTACAATGTTGGCCACTTAGTAAGAATGTTTTCCAAAATACTTTTTATATAAAATATTACCGGAAGGTGTAAATACAATTTTTAACAAAACGTAATGCATTATATAACATACTGTTCGTATCAATTTTTTCTTGACGATGTATGATATTTACGCGAAGCTAGGATTTGGTTCGAGTGAAGAATCATGCCTAAGGACAAACTGAATGAATGGTGTTTTACGACACTTCGATACATAAATAGGTCATATTGTGGGCAAAATGGATGAGACAAATGAAACAGTAAATTATCAAAATGAATGTAAAACTATATTGTTAAAAATATTTACAAATAAGGGATGATATGATAAAAGTATTAACTATGTATCAACAAATGCCCGTCAACGGGTATATTGTTAACAGTACATTTAAAATCAGTGTAAGGTAATTTGGTATTAAATATATTTAAATATATTGCTGCCTGAGCAGCATTATCAACTCTATCATTGCCTCGTATTTCTACGTGGCTTGGAAGCCAGCAGAAAATAATAACTGATTAACTCGGTTGCGCCAGTGATACTCATAGCTATGATCTCCGAATCCAGTTAAATGTTCTATCCACTCGACCATTGCGGCCTGTTGAATGTGAATAGGCCTCTCAAAAAATACGTTCGTAACGTCCTGATGAAACCGGAATTTGCCTAAATATTCAATGTTCTACAGATTATGCAACAAGTTCTAGTCTTACATTTCGTCATTTTCTAACCCCCTCCCCGTCATCCAAAAAACACACACAAAAAAGCTAAAAGGAATATTTATTTACTTTTATGACTTTAGTGCTGAGTCTGATTCCCGGCGTCAACGCCACTACGTTACCGACACCGAGTGTCACGTGTCAGAAGAAGAGTCTGGAGCTGGATACCAAAGCTATTGCTGTAATGTAAGTACACTTAGCAGGTATAACAGTGAACTGGAATCTATTTTAGGTCAGAGTCCAAAACAAAATTGGCATATAGGTATCTATTCGTTCATGCCCCAAGCAATTCGATCATTTTCAATTCGAAGCCCATATATTTCTGATCCAGTTTGACCCTGCATAGTAAAATACATGAGTTCTGATAAAACAAATGTTTTTAAATAGAGAATATTATGTCAGTGCCTTTTACTATCAAGTTTATTAGGCGAGGCTTAGAAAAAGAAGAATGGCGATGCTCTGTCGAGCCATTCTTCGTTTTCCTGCCGAGCATAATAAACTTGATAGTAAAAGGCACTGACATATTATTCAATTTATCATGTAGATTATCCAAATTTTCTGTAAGAATTACTATTATTACCTATTTCTCAGAATGTTACGTTTATCGGGGACGCCGCCATGTTGTTGTGTTTTGTTTGTTTTATGACGTCAGACAACGTTACGTGCATGACGTCAGATAACGTTACGTACGATAAAAGCCGGGGGATTCCGCATTCATCTGCTTTATTGGCCAGTGCATATTAAAGAAAAAATATTAGGTCACCCCTCTAGTAGGCAGAAAAGTACATATCTGCATGAGAAAGTGTAATGATAATTGATTGAGTAATCGGACAATAAAACATTTCGTTCAAAAGTCTATATAAAATACAACTTTTAATAAGATGATGGATACTCAATGTATACACTGTTATGGTAAATAGTGTGGCTTAAAAATATGACACTAAAAGTAGTAAATTGTTGAAGTAATCCTATTTACGTATCGAGTAAATGACTTAGTACACCAACCACGTTGATAAATCAACTTAATATCTTCAAACTGAAATATATTGCGCATTAGTTGTCAAGTTTGCGAGCGTTTATCTGCTGTCCGCTATGTTTGAACCATAGCAACAATCACCTATCCGCTATGTAGACCACAGCAGATTGATAACGTCATTTTGGTTGAACCACTGTGAATTGCACTATAGCTGCCAACATATGTATTACCAATACTCCTGCGCTACGTCCATTGGGCTCAGGAATGGATTGAAACGTTAAATAACTGCTCATCAACACACTCTATAGATTATTTCCAGCAGTCCCAGTGAAAAGGTTAGGATACAAAGGAATCCGTGAAACGTGCCCTACTAATATTATCGAAATATTCATATGGTTCTTTAAAGTAGCTAATCCGCCATCAACAGCCAATTTATACATTATGTGAATACCGTTTCTAAACGTACTGACGACGAGGTACAAATATACATGTAACTTACATTTTTTGAGAATCCAAACTCTATAGGCACAACATAAACGGCTTTTGACAGCCAGACCTAACCGAAAACTGGAGCGTTGAATTGAGAGTTACCATCTTATAATTCTTTTTACGCGAATTCAATCACGGTTATTTTAAAAGAACCCATGAATAAATCTATACATTTAATTGGCATATATACATTATTGTATGACCTGTAGTTTAATTTTGCCGTTATTTTGCGGTTCAGTTTCTTTAAGTGTTCGTGGGAATAGACAAAATATACTCGGGACTGACCGGTTTATATCCTTATCCAATGGACGAGGCTAGGGAACGTGTCTTGTCGAAGTAAATAAGTCAACTGAAATAAAAGTATATAGCAATGTCTTTCTAAATATTGTAGCGACTGCTGTAGCAGCTTTCAACTTAGAGCCAACGTCACTTTATTCAAGAAATCTTTTAGCCTCTACGACACTAGTGTTTACATATTTTACATAACACTGCATTCAATATTAAGTGCGCATACCATGTGAATATAATATAACGAATGCACGTTACAGAGCTGTCTGTTGTCTGTTTGCCACTGTTATGGTATGTGGAACAGCATATGACATCGGTATCCGCCTGTTGGCTAAACATCAAAGAGAACGATACAGGGTGCAGGTAAGTCAATATTGTACTTGGTGTTGTGTGTTTGTCAACAATACTATTTTATTGGTGATCATATACGAGTTTGGCAAAATGTACTATTTCGTACACAATACATTATTGAGCAAAAAAAAGGGAAATAAATCAATACTAAACATGGTGAGTGATTCTATTCGACACTATTATTTATGTCGTAAAGTACATTTAGTAGTTCAGTACTATTTGTATTCGTGTGTTATTTACATTAATAAATCGACAAACGTTTTTGATTCAGTATACAATTAACTTTACGTCACAACGCGTTTATGTAGAAAAACATATTAACTGCTCTTAACAAACACAAAGAGTGTGAAAGGGAAAATTTGGAAATCGTCGAACACGATAAATATAAAAAAATTATTGCAGTCCGCGTTGGACTGAGGCTGTTTATTAACGGTATTGAACAATGCTTGCTACAGTTCACGCCCTTTAGCCCCAGGTTGAGCAGATGTTTAAAGTACGAAACGTTTAACCACTCCGAAGATGGTATGCACATGACCCTGAACATCAAACCTTTAACATAGTCTTTTCATTCCATTCTAGCCAGTGTCTTATGTTCCCTGTTTCTAACAAAATGCTTTTCCTTAAACAAGAAAACATTGGGCGAAATAAACAAAATGATCTTTAGTTGGTAGACGAGATCATGAAGTTTATGTTTACAAGTAACAATCAAAATATTAAAGAACAAAGGCAGTGAATATATCCTAGGGTTGATTAAACACTACTCAGAATAAAGATCGAACTGGAAAAGTACCATTCAAGGACAACAGTCAATCAAAAACCCACACAGATACAAAGAACGACTTTAAAGATGAATAATAGGCAAGATAATACAGCACAAAAACAAAAGGGTTGACAATATGACTACCGCCTTTGAATTGTCAGTGGCAAAAAAGCTAGGGTGCACCAAACCTCACTCTTACACTAGTGTTATCCCTATAAACGAGACAATGCAAATACAGATATCCCCGCCAAGTTATAATCTATAACAAACAAGGCAGCGTTAATACGCAATTTAAGTAAAACATATAAATGATGATGTATATACAATATAAAAAAACAAATCCTAGAAAGCCACAAAGTAAGTACTCAGTGACTTGGCAGAAGGCAGAGCAACAAGAAAACAAACCGTTTAACGGTACTAAAATACACTATTAAGGACAGTCATCAAACGTTACCGTTCTATAAGGATGTAGGTAGATGTCATTATAGGGTCCACCATCTACCCTGTCATCGCACAATCAAAAAGGAAAGCATAGTAAGCGTTAAATGCCGGAGTAGTGGAACAAAGTAAGACAAAAAGTATTTGAGAACGTACCATTGATATCTGTATGCAACTAGTGGGCTCAGTGACCTCCAAAGACCTCGGATTGCAAGCATGGGGCGACTCCTTTCTGGCGCCACACTGCAAATACACTCAAGTGATATGAAAACGCAACACGGGAATTTCCGCTATATATTGTATGTACAATATGCTGCTTTTAATCGAATGGTACATGGCTACGTAAGACCTTTCCTTTTGGAAAAAATATTAAAACAACAAATAATACAGCAAATAGTATTCCTTCAATGTTTCATTATTCACAGAGTACGCGTTTGGCTCAATCATGTGAGCAAACATAGGATGCAACATTTTGCAAACTATTTACGTTAAATACAGTACTGAACAAGCTCAATTTGTCAAAGAGCTACTTCAACATTTATGAAGTTCTTGTTACAAAGTGTAGTGTGATTAAAACGTCTACAACATCACAGTTGTGTCCTTTCTCTAGTTAACTGCAACTTTCTTTTTAAAAAACATCTTGGGATTTCTTTGGAATATTATGTGCAATTAAGTGTGCAGTATATACAATATATAGCGGAAATTCCCGTGTTGCGTTTTCATATCACTTGAGTGTACATCGCTGATGTGATATATAAAATGTCTACGAAAGGGGAAATTGGTAATCGCCAAACACTATAAATTGAAAAAATATTGCAGTCTTGGTTTGATTGAGACTGTGCATGAACGGTAGTGAACAATGCTTGCTACCGTTCACGCCCTCTAGCACCAGGATGAGCAAAACTAAGTATTTACAATGTCAATAGTACGAACAGTTTAACCATACCTGAAGATAGTATGCACATGACTGGGAGGTCTAAACACTTTTTATTATGGAAACAAGCCCATTGTCTGTTATATACGAACAGAAGACGTGGGCATTGTGATTTAGGGATTCATTATTACATTTCAGTCTAATGATGCATCAGATGGTAACTCTAAAACCCCGACGATAAATGGCCATTCTGTACATTTGGAGAATGTCGATATCAAGAAAGATATTGGCAAAGATTCAGAGGAAAATTGCCATTCCATACCTGTGGATAAGGTTGAAAATTCAAAGACAGATGTTGGCAATGACGCTAAGTCGTCCATTCCGAATGAAGACACAGACGCGTATATGTACAAACCAGGTAATATAATTACGTCAGTTCCTGGTTTGCGGTTCCAGGTTCACGGTTCCTTTATTAAGTGAAAATAAACTGTATTTTCTTACTTTAAAGACGACTTTGCCTCGGTACCGGTTTCCTCCTTTATATAAATCACTTTAAATATTGATTGACACTTGATATAAATATCAAACAGTAACAGACTAAATATTGTAGTTATTTACATGATGCAAGGTTAAACCAGGATGGACGTGAAAATAACTTTTGAAAAGTAATAAAGTAATCAAATTCGTCAAAGCCTTTAAAAACAATTAGTGGATTGTTTATTTAAACAGTATTGAGACTGATAACTTAAATTTAATATTTCACTATTAAATACTACAAGCCAAGCTTGGAATTCACCAACCATTCTTAAGACTATACTTAGACTTGAGCTCAAGTACTAAAATTTCATTCACAAATATTCCTATGACCTTCACAGATAACAATCGTATGAAGATGCTATTCATTAGAATTTATCATATTTATACCTAGATGCTTCTTATGAACATTTATCATTTAAACTTATAGAAATATTTGTGATTGATATTTGCCTACTTGGGCTTAAGACTAAGAATATTCTCAAGAATGGTTGGTGAATTCAAGGCCAGCTGCTGATCTCAGTGTCACTTGTATGTGAGAGTATCTTCAGTGAGTTCATTTTGAGATTACATGTATTGTACAAACCTTTAGATAGGAGTTTCATAATGTTAAAGAGTATTAAAAAGCTAAGCCTAGCATAGTGGGAGAGCGACAGAGTTGTTTGTGTGTTCAATACCCGACCGGGTAATACCAAAGACTACATAAAAATGGCACTAATAGCTCCTTTGCTTGAGGATCGGCATATAATGGATAGTTTTAGGGAACATCGGCTCCGTGTCAGTATAGCGTGACTCGGTTGGTTATCATGTCATGTGTCTATGGCGTGGTATTCTAGTGTAGCAGCAATAGATCTCTGTATATATCATCAGCTCATCGGCCCGGTGTCAGTATAATGTGATTCAGTTGGTTATCATGACATGCGTCTATTGCATGGTATTCTAGTGTAGCAGCAATATATCTCAGTATATATCATCAGCTCATCGGCTCAGTGTCAGTATAGTGTGACTCGGTTGGTTATCATGTCATGCGTCTATTGCGTGGTATTCTAGTGTAGCACCAATAGATCTCAGAATATTTCATCAGCTCATCGACCCGGGGTCAGTTTTAAGGAACATAGGCCCGGTGTCAGTATAGTGTGACTCAGTTGGTTATCATGTCATGTGTCTATGGCGTGGTATTCTAGTGTAGCAGCAATAAATCACAGTATATATCATCAGCTCATCGGTCCGGATTCAGTATAATGTGATTCGGTTGGTTATCATGTCATGTGTCTATTGCATGGTATTCTAGTGTAGCAGCAATAGATCTCAGTATATATCAACAGCTCATCGGCCCGGTGTCAGTATAATGTGATTCGGTTGGTTACCATGTCATGTGTCTGTCTATGGCGTGATATTCTAGTGTAGCAGCAATAGATCTCAGTATATATCATCACTCATCGGCTCAGTGTCAGTATAATGTGACTCGTTGGTTATTTTGTCATGTGTCTATGGCGTGGTATTCTAGTGTAGCACCAATAGATCTCAGTATATATCATCAGCTCATCGACCCGGGGTCAGTTTTAAGGAACATAGGCCCGGTGTCAGTATAGTGTGACTCGGTTGGTTATCATGTCATGTGTCTGTCTATGGCGTGATATTCTAGTGTAGCAGCAATAGATCTCAGTATATATCATCACTCATCGGCTCAGTGTCAGTATAATGTGACTCGGTTGGTTATCATGTCATGTGTCTGTCTATGGCGTGATATTCTAGTGTAGCAGCAATAGATCTCAGTATATATCATCAGCTCATCGGCTCAGTGTCAGTATAGTGTGATTCGGTTGGTTATCATGTCATGTGTCTATGGCGTGGTATTCTAGTGTAGCAGAAATAGATCTCAGTAATATACCATCAGCTCATCGGTCCGGATTCAGTATAATGTGATTCGGTTGGTTATCATGTCATGTGTCTATGGCGTGGTATTCTAGTGTAGCAGCAATAGATCTCAGTATATACCATCAGCTCATCGGCCCGGTGTCAGTTTTAAGGGAACATAGGCCGCGTGGTCAGTATAGTTTTACTCGGTTGGTTATCATGTCATGTGTCTATGGCGTGATATTCTAGTGTAGCAGAATAGATCTCACTATATATCATCAGCTCATCGGCTCAGTGTCAGTATAATGTGACTTGGTTGGTTATCATGTCATGTGTCTATGGTTTGATATTCTAGTGTAGCAGCAATAGATCTCTGTACTTCAGTTCGTCATCACCCAACCGATATGAACTTCGCTGTTTAAGTGTTGTTTCATTCCAAGTACGCCCATCCCTATACCATACATAGCTTCCTTTCTTGTAATATTTTTTGTTAAAAAACGTTCGGAATCCATCTTGCAGCTACAGAAGAAATCATTACAACTACAAATGTTACGTACTACGCGTAATTGCAACAAATGAAGTCATGAGGTGTGTGACTATAAATACTTTTTGTTTAATTGTAAGTTGTCTAGTTTTTATGTTTTTACTTTCATATAAAATATAATTAATATTGAATATAATATACTCTGATCTAGTAGGAGAAAACCCTCCCCCTCAAGCGGGAATTTTGTAGGGTTTGCTTTTCTGAAACAAAACAAAACACTGAGTTTCAAATGAGACATGTGTGCCATCTGAGCGCTGGGGCTTTAGTGAGTTTTGGGGGGAAACGTTGCGTTTTTAGACGAAATCGTCCGAAATCTGAATTATTTTTTAGAAAAATAATGGAATATATTAGAACTAATTTGAATTGATTGAATCTTTCTCGGAACGCATCTCTACGTGCCCCACCATATAATTTATGGATCCGATACTTAAATATTGAGATTTTGGGTAAAAATGTTAAAAATTGAATAAAATCGCCGATATCTGTAATACATTGGGGGATATTTAACTAAAAGTTAGAAAAATATCTAATACATCGGAAAAAGAAATATTGTAAACTTTTTGGGCAGGGTAAGGTCGAATGATTAAGTTGAAACAAATTCCAAACCGTAGGATATTTGGAAATGCCTTAATTTTGGGCGAAAAATGTGTATTTTTGTCAAAAATCGCCGGAATCTGGAATTATTTGAAATTAGTTTCACATAAACTTATCAAATTGAAGCAATAGAATGTTGCACAGCATGCATATTCAAGTTTTTCCTGACACAATATATAACATATGTGCTCAAATATTGGCATTTTAGGGCAAAATGTTGGAAAAAATGTCAGAAATCACTGATTTCTGTAATCCATTGGGGTATTGGGTTAAAATATAGAAACACATTTAATACATTTGAATAAGGACTCATTGTAACCTTTTTGGATAAACCAAGCTCGAATAATAAGGTAGAAACCGTATGATGCATGAAAATGCCTTAATTTTCAGGCGAAAAATATGTATTCATGTCAAAAATCGACGGAATCGGGAATTATTTTTGAAAATAGTTTTAACATAAAATATATATATAACATATCTGCTGAAATATTGACATTTTAGGTGGAAATGTTGGAAAAAAGTACCAAAATCACTTATTAATTTGGGGTATTGTGGTAAAATCTAGAAAACTATATAATACCGGTACAATAGAAAAATAGACTGTAAGCTAGTAAGAGAAACTCTCCCCCAGAGGGAATTTTGTACACCCTAGTTTTCTGAAAGCCCATTATGTGTAGAGCATTTTGAAACATGTACGTGTACCAACTGGCGACTTGGGCTTTACCGCGTTACCGGCATTTCGAACATGGTACACAGAGCTATATACAGTATACGTTATAAATAGAGAAATAGCGTTGAGCGACCCTCTGCATACGGCCACTGGGACGACCCAGAGATTTTTCGACACAACGGGACCGGTGGTAACCCGTCGGCAAAGGTCCCCAGTACATGTGGCACTCGGTCGCTAGTCCATATTGGGGAGAAGGCTACCCGAGTTCGAGTCTCGAACATGGCACATAGAGCTATATACACTTATATAGAAGGATATTGCGTTAAAAAAACCTTCGGCCGCTGGGCCGCTGGGCCGACTTAAAGATTGGTTGACGCAACGGGACTAGTGGACAGCCGTCGGCAAAGTTACCGGCAACGCGTGGCATTTGATCGCTAGGCCGTATCGGAGGCTACCCGAGTTCGGGCCTCGAACATCGTAACTCACCTAGAGCTATATACAGTATAGTTATACATGTATATAGGGAAATAGCGTTGAGCGACCCTCGACCGATGGCCGCAGGACCGATCGACATAGTTTGTGAGATAACGGGACCGGTGGCCAGCCGTCGGCAAAGGTCCCCGATATGCGTGGTACTCGGTCCCCAGGCCTTATCAGGGTGAAGGCCACCCGAGTTCGAGTCTCGAACATGGCACATAGAACTATATACAGTTATACAGAGGGAAATAGCGTTGAGCGACCCTCGGCCGATGGCCGCTGGACCGATCCACATATTTTGTGACACAAAGGGACCGGTAGCCAGCCGTCGGTAAAAGTCCGCGCTATGCGTGGTGATCGGTCCCTAGGCCTTATAAGGGTGAAGGCTACCCGTGTGTGAGTCTCGTACATTGCGTATAGAGCTATATACAGTATATAGCGGGAAATAGCGTTGAACGACCATCGGCACTCGGTCCCTGGTCGTATCAGGGGGAAGGCTACCCGAGTTCGGGTCTCGAACATGCCACCTAGAGCTATATACAATATAGTTATATAGAGGGAAATAGCTTTGAGCGACCCGCAGCCGACGGCCCCTGGGCCAACCAACAGGTTTTGTGACAAAAAGGGAACGGTGGTCAGCCGTCGGCAACGGTCCTCGCTACTCGTGGCACTCGGTCCCTAGGTCGGTCAGGGGGAAGGCTTCCCCAGTTTGGGTCTCGAACATGGCATCTAGAGCTATATACAGTATAGTTATATAGAGAGAAATAGCCTTGAGCGACCCACAGCCGACGGCCGCTGGCCGACCCACAGGTATTGTGACACAACGGGAGGCCAGCCTCGGCAAAGGTCCCCGCTACGCGTGGCACTCGGTCCTTAGATCGTATCAGGGGGAAGGCTACCTGATTTCGGGCCTCGATTATGGCACCATGACTTATATACAGTATAGCTGGGCCGACCTTCAGATCTTGTGACGCAACGGGACCATCTTGGACGCCATGTTTGATTTCGTTTTATTGTGTTACACCTACATTTCAGCTAGTATACACAGTCTAATTAACATTTTGATATATATAGAAACCCTTACTTACAGACGAACACCAGTTTTTACAGCAACCTATTTGCACTAAAAATAAGTTTTTTTGGTAATGAATGTGGTGTAACGTAAATTACAGAATGATTTCATTATGTTTGAAGTGCTTCTCAATTTATATTAATAAAAGTACATGTACTATGCTTTTTACATGGTTTTGATTTAATTTATATTCAACGTGTTTAATGTACATTGAAATTTAATTGTAATGTAAGTGGTATAGTTTACATGCACGTTACCCACTAAAGCACAACGCTCAGAATTGATGGCACACATTTTCATTTTGAAACTTGTTGTATGGTCTTTCATACCCTACAAAATCCCCTATCGGGGAGGGTGTCTACAGCCAGCTCAAGAACTAGTTCATGCTGTGTTGTATTTGTTCGGGAGGTTCTGTCACGTCATTATTTTTTAACAAATTCCCATAAGGTATCAGCTAAAGCAGGCTTGTTTGCTTATAAATGCAAATAAAATGTCTGCCATGCACTTTTTGGAAACATATGATGGGTCAATGGCGATATCGCCAGGTGAAAGTAGGAATTTTCCATAGAAGAAAGACGGCATTTCTTCTCTCATCTGGGCGATATGTCGGTTTATCATGTATGTTTAAATTACTTTTTGAAGAAAAAAATCCAGATTTCGTTTATGTTTTATTAAAAACACATTTTACTCCAACAAAACAAAGCAGGATTTATCCCCTTCTTATGGGTTTTCTGGTATATTATTGCACATTGGACTGAGCAGAAATGTTAGATTTAATTTTTTCCGTTCTTAAAGGTATTGATTTCATTGACATACCTAGTATTTTTCGGGATACCCAATTAGTTGATTCTATCACAAAATATTTCAAAAATTCCGAAAGTCCTGTAATTTGTTATAAGTATAAAACGCCTATTAGAAATATTATTTTCAATTACAACAAAATAGTTTCTGACCTTGATATACACTCAAGTGATATGAAAAAGCAACACGGGAATTTCCGCTATATATTGTATGTACAATATGCTGCTTTTAATCGAATGGTACATGCTACGTAAGACCTTTCCTTTTGGAAAAAACTAAAACAACAAATAATACAGCAAATAGTATTCCTTCAATGTTTCATTATTCACAGAGTACGCGTTTGGCTCAATCATGTGAGCAAACTTAGGAGGCAACATTTTGCAAACTATTTACGTTAAATACAGTACTGAACTAGCTCAATTTTTCAAAGAGCTACTTCAACATTTATGAAGTTCTTGTTACAAAGTGTAGTGTGATTAAAACGTCTACAACATCACAGTTGTGTCCTTTCTCTAGTTAACTGCAACTTTCTTTTTAAAAAACATCGTTGGATTTATTTGGAATATTATGTGCAATTAAGTGTGCAGTATATACAATATATAGCGGAAATACCCGTGTTGCGTTTTCATATCACTTGAGTGTAGTACATAATACTCCTAAGGAATGTGAATGCAACACATCAAAATTTTGCTATGCTCCAGCAGGTCATGTCATCACTGGTAATTTTGATATTGTTGTTCGGCATTTGTTTTCGAAAGGTCCTAAATATAGATTACCTTCAACTATTGATGTTAATGCCTGTCGTGCCCAGATCGCCCACGCCATTGAAGATTTTAGTATAAAATTGTGTCGTAGAGAACATACGGACCCAAACTCGCTTTCTACTTGGAAAAAGTCAATTCTTAAAATTATAGATACACGTATTTATAATGCTAACCCCTCTTTACTACCTCCGAGACCTAGGTTATCTAAAATCGGGAATTCAGGAATTTCATAATAAATTTGTTTTAGTTCCTGCAGATAAAGCAGCTAATAATGTAATTATTGTTTGACGCCTACATTACGTCAATGTTTTATCTCTGGAACTCGGCAGCACCAATTCGTATACTCCAGTTAACTCTACTGAGGATGATGTTGTTTCCGCACATATCACTCGGTGCACTACTTTCAAGGCTGTTGTAAACGATCAGCAAAATAAACTGCCTACCATGTACTGGATTCCTAAATTACATAAAAATCCGTATAATGCTCTCTTTATTTCTAATTCTAGTGCCTGCACCACAACAAACATCTCCAAACTTTTAACTTCTTGTCTTACTGCCGTTAAAGATCACGTTAAACTATATTGTAATAAAACGTATGAAAACTCTGGGATTAATTTATTTTTGTCTATAAAAATATCAGGAGACGTTCTTGATAACATTTTTAATAAAGGTCAAGTTTCATCAATAAGTACTTATGACTTCTCTACACTATATACAACCTTACCACATCATCTTATTAAAGACAAGCTAATTTCTCTTATTCGAAAAACATTCGCTAGAGAAAATACTTCATTTTTGGCATGTAATAATATTAAAGCGTGTTTCATTAACGGCAGTTTAGACAATTATACTATGTGGACTTGCTATGAAGTTTGTGAAGCACTCATCTTCCTATTAGATAATATTTTCGTCAGGTATGGTACCACCGTTTATAGACAAATTGTTGGTATCCCTATGGGTACGAACTTTGCACCACTTGTCGCAGATTTGTTTTTATTTTGCTTTGAAAGGGATTTCATGTTGAATCTTTCACCAGATACCCCGGCAGATGTTATTGAAGCTTTTAATGACACCTCATGGTATCTGGATGACATACTGAACATTGACAACCCTTTCTTTCCAACTATGGTTCATAATATTTATCCTAAAGAACTTCAGCTTAATAAAGCTAATGTATCTGATTTTAACGCTTCTTTTCTTGATTTAGATCTCTCGATTGAAAATGGTGAAATAATTAGCAAAATCTATGACAAGAGCGATAATTTTGACATTGTTAATTACCCCCACTTGGATGGGGATGTTCCCCGAGCAACTTCTTATGGGGTGCATGCGTCTCAACTTATTCGTTTTTCAAGAGCTTGTACTCGAGTGGAGGACTTTAATATTCGTAATCTTTGTATAACTAAAAAGCTACTCAATCAGGGTTACCGTTACCATAAACTTCGTAAAACCTTTGCAACATTTTATTATCGTAACCCTGATATTTTTTCCAAATATAAAAGTAATTTAAGGACTCTTCTGGGACAAGGACTATCACAACCTGACTTATATGGTGATGCGATTTATAAACTTCGTAAGATTCATGGTCATGATCACTTTCATACTATCGTTGTTAAACTTGTTAAACAGTTTATTAAAAGAGGTTATGACCCTATCATTTTACAACGTACTGCATGCTTGGTGGTGGACCCTTTTACAGTTCGCCACTATGATTTCCTCTTTAATTGTACGATGACCGGACAGGCTGTGGACCCTATGATGACGCCTACCTAAAGCCCATTGGGACGGTGGCGTTTGATGTTTGTCTATAATCTTACCTGTCGTGCCCTTAATGGTTTATTCTCTTGTTGCTCTGGCTTCTGCCAAGTCACTGAGTACCTTCATTGTGGCTTTCTAGGCTATTGTTTTTTTGAATTATATTTACACGAGCATATTTGTGTTTTACTTATATTGCCTATTGATGCTGCCTTGTTGGTTAGAGATTAAATCATGGTGGGGATTTCTTTATTCACACTGTCTTGTTTTAATGGGTTGAAGTAGAGTAAGTGTGAGGTTTGGTGCACCCTAGAACCGGTTTAAACCCCCAGTTGCCTACTTTGCCACTGACCGTTCCAAGGCGGTAGACCTATTGTCAACCCTTTTGTGTTTGTGATGTCGTTTGCATTTTTTATTATTTTTGCCTTTTCGTTTGTCTGTTTGCGTGTTTATTGTTGTGTTTTGTGGTTGACTGTCGTCCTTGAATGCTGCTTTCCCTGTCCGATATTTGTTATCCTTTTTGCTATGCACTTTTATTTCCCAATACCTTAATGCATTACAGAAATCAGCGATTTTAGTCATTTTCAACATTTTGCTCTAAAATATAAATATTTGTTATATCTGATACAATAAATGTCTTAGATGTGTACAGTGTGCAACATTGTATTGCTTCAATTTGATGAAGTTTATGTTGAAACTATTTTCCAAAAATAATGCAAGATTTCGTAGATTTTTGGCAGAAATACACATTTTTCGCTGGAAAATTAAGGCAATATTTTAAGCATCGTATGGTTCAGAAAAGTTTTCTACTTAATTATTTGACCTTTGTCTATCCAAAAATGTTACAAAATGATATGTCTTTATTCTATTGTCTTAAAAAGAATCAAAATTTTAACCCAATACCCCCAATGGATTACAGAAATCAGTGATTTTTGCCAATATTTGAGCGCATATTTGTTATATATGATGCCAGAAAAATCTTGAATATGTATGTTGTGCAACATTCTATCGCTTCAATTTGATAATAAATACTGATAAAGGTGATCCTTTGAGAGCAACAAGCACAATTAAGAGAATAAAGCAGCAGACTCGGTTTTGAGTCTGTTCATGAGAAGTAATGAAAGAAGTAACACTTCTCACGCCCACTAGCACCGGCTTAAGCGGTATTCTACTTCAAAGCCACCTATATTGGGCTCGTTGGTCCCAAAGGACCAGTAAAAAATAACACTGATAAGTTTATGTTCAAACAAATTAGTGATTTTATTCATTTTTTTAAATTTTACCCTTTATCTAGTATCCAAAAATGTTACAATATGTCTTTATTCTATTGTATTAAAAAAAAAATCAAAATTTTAACCCAATACCTCAATGGATTACAGAAATCAGTGATTTTTGACATTTTTTCCAAAAATGTTTTGAGCACAGATATTATATATGATGCCAGGAAAATCTCGAATATGTATGTTGTGTAACATTCTATTGCTTCAATTTGATAAGTTTATGTTCAAACAAATTAGTGATTTTATTCATTTTTTTTTAAATTTTACCCAAAATCTAAATATATAAGTATCGGATCCATACAATTTATGGTGGGACACGTAGAGATGCTTTTCGAGAAAGATTTCATCTATTCAAATTGGTTCTAATGTATTCCATTCTTTTTGTAAAAAATATTTCCAGATTTCGGCGATTTTCGTCTAAAAACGCAACGTTTTTCCCCAAAACTCACTAAAGCCCCAACTCTCAGATGGCACACATGTCTCATTTTGAAGCTTATTGTATGCTTTTCACAAAATCATACCCTACAAAATTCCCCCTTGGGGAAGGGGAGTAGCTCAAGTACTATAATGTACGAAAGACAACAGTCATTCACTTGTTTGGGGTACATATTCCAAAACGAATGTTGCAGCCGTTAGGATGTCTCCTGTATATCACGTCGGAAGTTACCTATTGGATACATTGACATACATATTGTGCAGTTACTATCATACATAATATCGGTACTTATATTATATGCATTGTCATATACATCACAGGTGTCCTTGGCAAAGTGTTGATTGCTTTCTCGGTGTACACCAATGCGTCCAAAATCTTGGCCACTTCCCAACCCTCTGGTGCATTGACTGCAGTGAACGGTATACGGTTCCTCAGCATGAGCTGGGTCATCTTAGGTCATACTTATGGATGGGTATACCAAATGGCAGGTAAGATTCTTACACAAAGTTTGAACAAAAATATTGACATGGGTGTCATAAACATGGTAAAGAGACCATAATTGTAGCGGCTTCGATAGCTCAGTGGATAAGGCTAGCGGATGAATGCCCGATGGACAGCTTCATCATTCCTGTCAGCTCCTTCCTAGGCTTATGTCCAAATATTACCTAATATTATTTGTTAACGGAACCTAAACGCCATTTTATTTGGAGCGTGAACGGTGCCGGCAATATACCTCAAGAGTGCTGGACCGTGTAGTGAACAGCTTAGTATGATCTTGCCGAAACATTTTATTTTCGCTGCAATGTTTAAATCATTAGACTAGTCCATTCTATATACATGTACACCATGTTAATTCGGATCAATAACAACGATTTTGTTAACACATTTTCTGATTTAAGACAACATAGGGGCCTTCTACCCTGCAATGATGACAAGGATAACATTTGATGCAATTCGTAATGGTACATTTTCTGTGGATACATTTTTCTTAATGAGGTAAGTAACGATGCCCCGTTAACACCAACCGATTTCTTTAATATGCCGTAAAGAGGATTCACCTTAACCACAACAATATTCACCTCATATACTGAATAAAGGTTTAGGATAGACTAACGGTGCGTTACAATTGTCACATGTATGTAAATCTTGAACAAAGTCATCCAATAAAATGCGATGGTCTGTAAATTCTCGGAAAATTGGTTTCACATCGATAGTGAAGAGAATTCTCTGCACAAATATGACATCTAACAGGAACAAGATGAAATAAAAGCTCCTTACACAGAGCAAACAGGGAAGGCGATACGGTAAATATATGGAATGTGTTATAAGCTAAAAAATTCTCATATATCCAAAAGTGAAAGCTCTGAACATAAATAAACTGGAGAAAGATCAAACGTATAAAGTATTTATACTGTTAATTAATTGATATGATTTAAAAAACTTGGTCATGATCACTTGCATACTATATTTGTTAAGCTTGTTAAAAGGTTTATCAACACGTGTTATTATTTGCCACTGACCGTTCCAAGGTAGCCCTATTTTCAACCATTTTTATGTTTTTGTGACATCATATGCCTTTATTCCTTATTAACATTGCCATTTGTGTTTGTTTTTTGGCGTGATTTTGGGTTTAATGTTTTCTGTGAAAGCTGCATTTCCTGTTCGACTTTTATACCTGTTTTTATAATCAACAGTGAGAGTGAGTAGGGTACACACATTTTGGTTTATTATGAAAGTCATCATTTGGATTTCCAATGTATGACCTTGTGTAGATGCAGTTGTTTTGGTAAATTCAGATACTTTTTATACGAAGAGCCTCGGCATAGCTTTATACACTCTCGCGTTTTTGGCAAAATAAGGTTGTTTAAGCTAAGAATTGTTGTTTAACGGTTCATCGACTCATCATTAATCGTGTTTTGAGTCGCCCAAGAGAAAAGAAAATGAAACATATCAATCCAGGAGGACACTGTCGGGTTTTGGGTATTGCCGTAAGACACACCGTCGTTACACAGTGGCGCAAGTGACTTTCACACCTTTTATCTCTGAATCTGCTATCATCTTGGGCACCGTAGTCCCATTTAACAAAATCCACAGCCCTGTTTACATCAGGAGGTAGGCAGGTGTGTCATATTTGCATATCAAAGCGTTATTTTGAATATGCATGCGGTTAAAATCGTGCATTGTGTATAATTAAATAAGTCGTCTTCAAATAAGCATTTGTAACTGCTTTAGCCGCACTTAAGAGTAAGGCCACGGAAACTTATGCTGGTACAATTTAGAAATTGCATTAACATGCCTATACACATAGTAATATAAAATATAGTTGATTCATGCAACAATTGAAAACAAATTCCTTCAATATTTGCAAACACATTAACATTAATAATAACATTTATAGATGTGTAATACATTCAATTTATAAATATACATTTCAGCGGTCTTCTCGTTTCGTATCTTTCCCTGAAAGAAATGAAGAAGAGAGGAGGAGCACTCAAGTTTCAATGGGTGCTTTACTATTTCCACCGATTCTGGAGGTAAGAAATAAGGGATTTATCTATATCGTATTATTTAGTACGTTGAATAATTCGCAAGACCTGTCAGCAGATGATCTTAATGCCATTCATTATTTACATACAATAACGTGGACAAAGCTAGGGGTTAGTAATGTTGATGCTGCTTCCAAATAAAACATCGGCCAGAAAGGCGCTTAATTGACTTTGGAAAATTCATCGAATCTAATAATTTGGGTCATGGATCATTACATGATGACATTTTCAATAATTTTCATACAAAAAATATCTTAATTTAGGTCAGCATTGTTTTTTCTTATTGAATGTATATGTTGGTGTTTTGTCTGCAAAAATATTTAGTATAATTTCCTGAAATTCTGTTAATGTTTGAAACAATTGCAACAAGGAGCCCCTACATTGTTTTCCAATAGTAGGTGTAATTATATATCTATACATACTGAAAACGTGATCCCATGGAAACAACAAACACATACAAGAGAGAAATGTAGCAGACTCGGTTTTATTGAGTCTGATCATGAGAGGTAATTATAAGATGCAACACATTTCACTACTCCTGGCACCGGCTTAAGCGATATTCTACTTTAAAGCAACACAGAATGGGATTGATGATCCCAAAGCATCAGTAAATAATAACACTACTGATGTGTAGTCGGGGCAACATTTTACGGCCGCCACACAGCACTAAACAAATGCTAGTGCGAATGTCAATACATACTGAAAAGGTGATCACTTGGGAGCAACACACACAAACAAAGTCGTATTTATTGGATTATAATGCTTATGACAAATCCATCAAATTGAATGAGGCACGTATCACAAATGAAAACCTCAGACAATTCGTGCAATATGGTAATAATACCTGCAACTAGATACGTTTTTAATAATCTAATTTATGAGACGGAAATACGCTATGAAAGAAACACAAAACAAAACTGTCACAGTATTGCAAAGTATATTCCACAATAACTGTTTTTTTAGAGAATATTGGAATTGCTTTGTGGCGCCTGTAAATCGTCGCCTCGGCTACAAATCAGTAGTTACTTCTTAGATTGGGTTATACTCAATCTCGATGTTTCAAGACAACAAATTGTCTTAGAAGCAGCAGTATTTATAAATATATTTGTGTGCGACGTTAAATGCTATGCCTTAAACATGTGATACGTATATATAATTATTTACCTCATCGATATGTTTACTTCCGAAGACAATTTAGGTATATTATTAAATGTTGTAGTTCAACGAAGATTTGTTTTACACAAAGATTGTCAGCACATAAATCTGTAAAAATGTATTGACAGTCGATGGTTGTGAAAATATTTGTATGTGTTACCCTAAGTTCATATACATGTATGTACATGTACTTTAATATAATAAATGTTAAGAAAGTAATCCCAATTACCAACCCCATCTCCCACCCACACCGAAATAATAACTTGCCCTATATTTTAATGTTAATGATTGTCAGATGTGTCATTTAATCGCGTCTAATCATTATTACCTGTAAGGTACATTGGTATTTCAAGTATTTCTGAGAAGAAAAGGGTGCATTCCAATATTTTTCAAAGTCATACCTTCACGGTTTGCTTATGTTGTGGTCTAAATAGAATTCTAGAGTTGATCTCATAATTAAGATATACTTTACAGATTAACACCTCCGTACATGTTAGTGCTGATGGTGTATGTCCCTCTTATGAAATACTGGGCCAACGGACCACTGTGGAACCAGGACGGACCAGAAATAGACGAATGTCGAGATTCCTGGTGGAAGAATATACTGTACATTAACAACATAGTTGATCCACAAAAATCGGTATTTGTTTTTATCTGAAATGTATCTAAAAATAAAAACAAATATGTTCAACATGGATTAAATTGTGTATCATACAATACAAATAGAAGTAAATATACAACAATAATGAAAACATATACCCTTAATTGATTTCAAACGCAAACGCAGAGAGTATCGCCTAATTTCTGTGGGTTCAGTCTTCAAATTAAACTTCAACGGTGCCATTATAGGGTTAAGGAAGATAGTGAACTCTAAAACGGACATACAGAAATCTTTTTTTTTTTAATTAAACTAATTGTGAAAGCAATACTTTTTCCATGGTTTTACTGCTAAAGTTGAAAAATATGGATGATTTATACTGAACAAAAAAAGAAACTTCCTACTTTTTTGCTGGTATTTCGATAGGCCAGTTTTTGTGGGCGTATGCAAGCTAAAACAGCGTTTTAATCATTAGGTGGTCCCGCATTAATTCCATTAAGCAATGGGAAAATTTATATTATCAGGTTTTTATGATGAATATTTCGACAATAAAACACGTTTAAAAACAATTTTTACTGACAAAATGCAATATCCTGTTTTAAATTACCTATTAAATGTTTTAGTGTTACACTATGCAATTTTTTTTAGCCAAAATTAAGGTTTTATTTCATACCCCAGCCAACCCCGTTTTCACTTCTTAGAGTAGGGGTTAGATGGGGTATGAAGGTTAATACTCGGACCACGTAATGAAAACAATGTTTGATGTATGCAAGCACACTTAAGTGAGTACTAAATATCCCATTAAACATTTTAAAATTTGCCAAGCAATAATCGCTTATGGATGATATGTTAATCGTAAAGGACTGTAATTTGATGATTGTTGATAATCAAAAGCTGCCATCTACACAATCTGTGTTATTTTTTGTGATTTTTTTGTAAAGGAATATATAGAGAATATTTATCTCGGACAAATTTCGGTAATTTTCGTAGATTTAAGTTGTTGTTTTTTGGTCAAAATGCATGTTTTAAGAAAAGGGGGTTAACTCCCATGTGTACTGAACTTTTCAAAAACATCTTTGTTTGGACTATTGTTGGCGGTCTTTGTAATTATTCTTAAAACATCATTAATTTGCTGATTTGCTGCCTAGACAAAAGGGAAAATAACTGTTACAGTAGTTAAAATGTAAATTAAGTTCCATTCTACTTTTAAACACAATATATGAAACACATTCTATAGTCATCTATGATTACAGTAAAACTTATCTGCTAGTGTAACGCAACAGTTAGACAAAATATTAGTGTGTTCTTCAAATGAATGTTTTATTATTTTTCAAAATTAGCGGGACTCCTTTAGTTTCAGAAAAATAATAAGTATGTGTTAATATACATCTTATTGAATAGTAGAGCAACATGTGCCGGATTTATTTTGGTGCTTGAATATTTATAACAGACCTTCCACAGATATTCCACTAAAACATTCTAAATGATGTTACAAGCTTTTGTTGTCTTACTTCTGGCAGTCGTATGCAATGAATGTTTCCGATTTAATGATTTCTGAATGTAACTGAAAAAACCCGGAAATTCACGTGCATTTCATAACAACAATGTGGAATTCACTAAATCCAGATATGCACACAAACAATGTTAAGTGTCGACTCTTTATATGAATTATATTATTATTAGTCCTAATTGCCTCAAATTCTTTTAAAGAATATGTTTTGTGGTGCGTTTCCTTTGACTGTGAGTATATCTCAGCTACATGCACAACTTTATCGAAGTGTTCTGGTTGGCTGAGCTTTTTTAATTCTTTATGATTTATTCGACTTTTAGAAGTGATAACCGTGTTTTAGTTCGATACTTGATTCTCTTTTCTTACAGTGTATGGGATGGACGTGGTATCTAGCAAACGACATGCAGTTCTACGTGATCAGTCCGTTGATGATTGTACCACTGTTTTAGTAAGGAGTTGTTTTTGCCATTATTTAGTTTATTCCTATATTACCGTACCTGTAAGAACAAGCAGGTAATTGTCCAACATATCCAACAATTATTCTAACTATGAACAGTAGTTAGTTGTCATGTATCGTTATTCGTTATAAAAATGTATTCAGTAACTGTCCTTCTTGGAAGCTTACCGAGATATAATGTAAAATGTGGCAGGTGTTCTTGCTACGACGTTTATGGATATAGGTTAGCATTATTGAGGATATTTACAACAATTTATAAACTTAGTCTCAAGTTTGAGTATTCAAGAATTGCAAATGAGAATTAATCTGTAGGGGTCTGGTGGTGATGATTGATGAACAAAAATTCACAATAAACCCCAACATTTAGATAAGGATTTTGAAGAATAAAAACAACAATCAGTTGAAGATGAAACCCCAACACAAACAACCCCTCTCTCTCTCAAAGATGACCTTGATTCAATGAACAATTCTATGCTTTGTTTAGTTATCACTCCAATTGAAAAACCAGACTATATCAGACTAGAAGCAGCAGAATTGTAACCCTTGAATCTTTTAAGTGCTATGTTTTCCTTTGATACATGTAATGATTTAGGTCCTTCATTCTATTTTTCTTTTAACATTGACGGTTTATTCCCATCGATTTGCAGCTATGTGTAGCTCATGACATATATTGCATTTATATACAAAATTCGAAACTATTGTAGGCATTTGTTTGATGGTTGGTAAATTTCTAAAACAGACCTCATGTTTGCCAAGTGCCCCTTTCATTATTAGATGTATACGAAGTAACGTCAATTGAATACATTGGTTGTTGATTGTTTTTCATTAAGAAGGGTAAGTAGTGAATATTATGTCTTAAATTACAATAAATTATGTGTTTTGTTGTCCTTTCCAGTTCATCCATTTTGGGAAGTATTTCTTGTATGGCGTTTGTATTGGTGGCGTGTATCAGCACCGGTATTTTGTCTGCTCACTATGAATTAGGTCCAGATATGATTGCTGAAACGTAAGTTATGTGTCAAGTGATTAAACTTGTGGTCAGTTATATGACCAGTGATCTCCCATATATTTTCCGGTGCAATACGAGTTACTTCCAGATATAAAGTGATGGTCCCTTAGTAATGTGCCAGCTGTATATATCACTACGTCCTGCAATTATCCACCGCTTATTTTTCCAGTCTATAAGGGACATATTGCAATGCTGATTTTTTAAAAACTCGCGGAGTTCCATTAGCTTTTCTACATATAAATTTCATTTGTTCAATCATTAATATTAATTATAAGAATACATTAAAGCAATTTATTTTTTGCATATTACTACCTGTTGATTACATTTCATCAATAATATATTTAAACCTATGGCAGAATAACGACGACAATTTGAAAACTGAATTTATTTTTAAATATATGCCAGCAGATTTAAAGTCAGATTGATACTGGATGAATACATCGAGAGGATAGTTTTAATGTTTGATAAATACTTCGAGATTGCCATGTGTCCCTTTATCAAGCATGTGCACCACGTGAGCGTATTTCAAAGATTTCATACTGCTGTGTTTGAAACAGCTGTACATCGAAAGCTGCCCGAAACTAGATATTGGTTTCTTATTGAACTGTTGTAAAGTACACTTTTTTGAATTTGATATGAACATTAATAAACCACACTGGTGTTTTTTTTCGGGTAAATAATAATTCGATAAAAAATACGTAATTCGGATAAAGCTAGTGAATATTATACAGTTAACTTTCCAATATTGATTTGTAATTAATTTTACCCGTCGATGTTTTGTGAAATTCGATGCGCCTCGTCCAGTACGCCTCATGGGCCTAGAAATCTTTATGTGAGGAAGCTATCCAGCTGGCTTGCGGAACGTCGGTGGTTCTACCCAGGTGCCCGCCCGTGCACGAAAATTGCCCAGAGGGCCACCTGGGGTCTTCCTCCACCAATGGAAGCTGGAAAGTCGCCATATGACCTTAGCTGTTGGTGCGACTATAAAATCCAATTCAATCCAATCGTCCAGTACGGAATCATTTTGATAGGAGTCAACTGTATAGTAGCATTATACATACTTCGAGTCATAATCATGATTTCAAAATGATTACACCCTACTTTCATCAGAAGTTATTATACTCGTATCTAGTTGTTATTCATCAGATACGTATGAAACAGTTGAAAACCGAAACTGGATATTGCTTTCGCATTGAAAATGATGATTTCAGAATGATTAAACCCTACTTTCATCCGAAGTTATTATAAAATTATCTGATTGTGAACATGGAAATTTAAATGAGGTATTTTAACACCATTTCATAGCCAGCGTCGTATGATCCGTTTCTAACAAAAGTTTTGCCCTAAACGAGAAAACATTGGGCGAAATAAACAAAATAGAATTTAGTTTAGGCAGCAGAGGTTATGAAGCCTCACAGGTGTATGTATCACAGGTAATGTGTATCACAGGTACAGTCAAAAGACTAAATTAAAAAGCAGACAACATATCCTAAAGGTGATTATACAATACTCAGAACTTTTAATGGCTTGAGTAGTGAATACACCTATTCGAAATTCAATTAACAAAACAAAGGTGTTTGATAATGCACCACCGATATCTGTAAATATCGGGCTTAGCGCTCCAAAGATCGGAATGAATAACCGTTTTGATTGCAAGCAATTTACCGTTGCCACACTGCACAGGCAACGCTATCGTGATATATAAAATGGTATGAAAGGAGAAATCTGGAAATCGTCGAATATAAACAAATATTGCAGTCTCTGTTTGATTGAGACTGCTCATGAACATGATGAACGGTAGTGAAAAGTGTTTGCTACCGTTCAATATAGCCTTATTCGTACAAAGCATTATACCGAATTTGGAAAAGCTAAACACCTTTTATTCCTGATATTGCATAAACAAGCCGAAAGGATCACCAACTAACTCTTAGCAAACTTTACACGATAAAACCGTTCCAAGTGCTATTCATGCCATAAACAAAGTTGTACATACAGTTTGTCTGACTATTCTGACTATTTTAATCAATGATTTTAAATGTTTTACAAGAAGCAGCTCTGTATATATGGCACATAGTATTCTTTTTATTTCAGCATTCATGCTGCCGAATTTTTTGAAGATGTATATATAAAGCCATGGTGTCGAATTGGACCTTATGCCGTGGGCGTATTTGTCGGATACGTATTGTACAAAACAGAGTGTAAAGTTACAATTCCAAAGGTACGTGTATGTTGTAATCTAAACAAGTCGACACACAAGAACATTTTTCAGTTATATATTTTTAGTAATATATTTTGCTTACTTCAGAGGTTTGGACGTGATATATTTTCTCAAAGATTTATGTATCAGTCTGTATTGGTACAAATGAGATATTGTGTCCTATAGAAACCACAGCGTCCAAACGCAATGGCATATTTGGTCCGCACTGTACTACAAGCAAGGGGCAATATTTAACTAATTCTACAATGAAAAAGGCAAAATACAACAGAAAGGGTGGTGAAGACAGGGTTACCGACTTGGAACGGTTAGTAGGCAATATGGCCTACAAGTTAGCTTGGATGAATTTTATGTATACTTAGTCCTTGCTATTATCCTGTCTTCAGCGCCCAAATGGACAATCATTTTCTAACAATAAAGTCCACATCCAGAGGTACTAACAAAAGATTAATATGTTAAAACTAAATAAACTATAACATAAGAAACATCTCAGGATGTATCCAGAATTGTACCGAACAAACCAATGTGACAGCAGTTGCAGCCAAGAGAAAACCAATCTAACATACGACCAGAAAACCAGAGGGACGAAAGCTCATTCACCTTCCTCCCTTGGTCGGGGTTTCATTAGGTCCGGTCATCGCACAATGAAAAAGTGAAGCATAGTGACTGACAGTAGAGGGCGTCAATCAATAAACATGCAGTGCGTTGTAATACAAAAGGGTCGTATCCTTTTCTGACGAACTTCCTGATAATTTTGTAAAATGGTCATGAAAGCCGCCATAATCATTTAACTTTAGAAGTTTACAGACCACATCTCCACAAAATAAGGGTTGTGATATTCCCAGTCGCAGAAGTGTTTTAAGGTTGATGTTGTACTTCTCCAATAGGTTTTTGTTGCGGCGGTAGAATTTTGAGAAATATATACGTAGTTTGTGATAACGAAAGAAGTTAACTGGTAATAACTTGACTTCGATCATTTAAGTCTATATTATCATTACAAGATCTAGTAAAACAAATGAGCTGGGTAACCCATGTCTGGGAATTGTTTGTATGGTTTAAAATATACATTGTTTTAGAATTGACAAATTATTCCAACATGGACCGACATAGGGGTTGGTTTGAAAAATGATATAATGCAAATAAAAGGTGTAAATATAAAGTATACTATAGCAAGTGATTCAACAACAACCGAGCTTAAAGTTAGATCCGATAAGTCAAGTGTTTCTTTTGTTAGTACCTTTGGATAAGTCAATATTGCAAGTACGTGTGTCACCATAACTAACTAACGACAAAAAACAATAAGTATATGTTATTAACATGTGTTTGAACTTAAATGAGCCGAACGCTCAAAGTGAGGTATTTGGATCGCTCTTCGGCAATCACTTGTCCACTTACTTTTGACTATTTTCAGAAAACCTTTATGTTTACGTATTTGTTTTATACTTCTCATGGATGACGCTTAGATCAACGACTCTCAGTTTGGTTAAAAATGAATGAAACGCAATCTGCATGATGGCCACAATTACCGAAGTATCCTACACCTTAATCAAATTTTATTCTTAAGAAGCGTTTAACATGTTTTGACAGAAAGCTTGAGAAATTGATTGCTAGAAACTATATAATGAAGCGTGTTCAAATGAAGTCCGCGGGTTCAAATATAGCCATGTTCTGTGATCTAAGGTTTGTATTATAGAAGGTTATAAGGAAAACTCTGACAAAAATTGTTAGTTATTTGTTGGTTTACACGAGCACATTCTTGTAAAAAAAACGTAAGAAAGTATTATTCTTACAAACCGCTTGGCCAATCTGAATTAACTGTTACAGGCAATGTGTTATACAGTTGCGAAATTAAGGCCATCCAGACATTAGAGATTAAACATACCCGAACGTTAAAATAATCATCTGCTAAAAAAACTATTGAAAATTCGACAGTTATTTTTATTCCGTGACACATTTATAGAAATGAACACACCTGCCTGAAGTATGTTTAAATGAATTCCCCGTGTTAGAAATGACCTCATCCCGGGTCTGAACATAAATTTTTCTTCTTAACAACCACTATCCCTATGATGACAATGTTTTACAGATATGGTCAACATACAGTTTAAGTTTTTTTTAAATTTATTTTTATGCATGCGAAACCGTTTATAATGAGCTATATTTGCGGTCTGTCGAATTTGTCAGGATGGACAAAACAAACGCGCTCCTTTAGCTCCGAATACTATTTCATATGAGGTAATTATTATTTTTCACCTAAATGATCGCATGAAAGAGCAAATGCTATATCGCAATAGATATATGCAAATTCACGGGTTAACAAAATATCTCACTGTAGACTTTTTAGAACAAGTCATACTAATTAATTTTCAGACAATATTTAAATGTTTCCAGATAGTTAACGCTATTGGTTGGCTACTAGCGACGGTAGCTGCACTTGCTATCCTGTATGGGTTACATTCAGACGACGAAACACCAATCAGAGAGCTCAGTGTAGGTGTATCGGCGCTTTATAACGCAACATCTCGCACTGTATGGGGTTTATGTGTAGCTTGGGTTATATTTGCGTGCGCAACCGGATATGGAGGTAAGCTTTTGACATTTTTTTTCTTCAGTATGTGTTACTATACAAGTCTCTGTAAACAATGACCCTGTGGCGTGCCAAGTTTTACCACAGGATCACTATTGAAACACTCTTGGTAGAGAACAATACACATGTTTTATGCAGCATATAAGTACTGTTGTAACTTTTATAGTTTCAGAAGAATTATATACAAAACATCCTATACATATCACATATGACTGTCAGATAATGCTACATGCAACGTATAAGAGCCCTAGTTATTGTGGTTAAAGACATGTTTTTAATTATTTCTCTAAATGAGTAAAACGAAAACATACGAAACCGATTTGAACACACTGCACCAAAAATACATAATTTAACTTTTAAACTATTTAATGATTTTCTTTACCAAGAAAACCAAAGTCCGCATATCAATCAATCAATTAATGCTTAAGTTTTTAAGCTTTCTAGTGATGTGATTTTGTGTGTTCCACTGTGAATGAAACAGATTAACTTGCATCTTTTGGTAAGTTTTAAACAAATTATTTCTGAAAAAATGGTGGGGGTGTTTATTAGGGGAGGGGCGTTTATTAGGGACTATACGGTATATATGCAGTGTATATCAGGTTAAAAATATTTTAATAAACTCAATCAGGCCAAATAAAATTGTAGTATGTGTGGTTCCTATTACATGCCAACTTTATATAGGATAGGTAGGTAGGGAAAATATTTTATTTTATATCTGTTTATCTCACTCAATACTTTTAAAACGTAATAAACTAAACTAAATGTATATGTGTTGATATCAGGTACAGAACAGATAGAAAACACAATTAAATTTGAAATAAAAAAAAAAGAAACTAAATATTGTTTATGAGTTAATGTTCGTGTGGTTTCTTGTGGTTTCAGAGAAGACTCTCTTACTAACGAGGTTGGATATACATAGTCTGTAGAACCTTCAAATACACTGTACCATCGATTGTAAAATTATGCCAAAATCTGCCAAGCGTTTTCTGAGTTGATTTTGCTTAAACGAATCTGACGGTTGTGCTGACAAAACGACAACAAAATGTAGTCACGATGAATCACTTCAATGCTGTGTATACGCTTTTATGGTTATCACGTTTTGAACATTGCAAATTATTACTAGATCACACATTGTTTATCCCTAGGTCCTGTGAATATGCTGCTGTCATGGAGCCCATTCGTGCCATTAGGTCGTCTGACATATTGCGCTTATCTGGTTCACATTGTGTGTATTAATGTGTACCAAGGCAGCCGACATTCATATATGTACGTGTACGACCTTCAAATAGTAAGTGATTATAAGTATTATTCGTTTTTGGAAATATATATCTGGAAGTTTCAATAATTTAAAAGGAACATTCGATTGTTTTATAAGAAATAATGCAAAAATGTTAAACTAATAAATCACATACACCAACCACACCCGGGTCTCACCCGTTCCACATACTGTGATTGGTCAATTGATACCTTAGTATAGATGCTTTAAACACAAGTGTTCTTGGATTATAATAGTACATTCAATCAAATCGTCAAATAAAAATATTGAATAGACCCAGTTTTCAGGAAATAAAATTGATGCAGAAACATCGCTTGTGACGCTTTGTCTAAGGAGATTATCAATATTGATATGAACTTCAGCAACTTTAAGTAACCCGATGATGCCGTGATGCCTCGAATACAGTATACCGTCATAGGCATCACGTGAGACAATTTCTATACTCATCCACATTACTGTTGCTATGGTATTTGTGTGGCAGAGCTGATATTGACATGCATAGCATGCATTATTACGTTTATTATGCTCCCCGAAAAATTCGGGGGAGCATATAGTCGCCGCCTTCCGTGCGTCTTTCCGTCCGTGCAATTGTTGTCCGGACAATTTCTCTATAGCACCTTGTTAGAATTTTTCGAAACTTGCTAAGAAGTATCAATATCAAGTGGAGATGCGCATATTGTCTTGATGTTCCGGTTCGATAATTTTCCAATGAGTTATTACCCTTTGTATTTATAATGCGTATATTCAAAGTCAAATATAAAATTCTTGTCCGAGCTATTTCTCTATAAACCCTTGTTAGAATTTCCCGAAACTTGCTAGGAAGTATAAGTATCAAGTGGAGATGCGCATATTATCGTGACGTTTTGGTTCGACAATTGTCCACTGAGTTATGACTCTTTGTATTTTTAATGCATATATACATAGTCAAAAAGAAAATTCTTATCAGGGCTATTTCTCTATAACCCCTTGTTAAAATTATGTTAGGAAGTATCAATATCAATTCCAGTGAGGAATTGCCCTTTGTATTTGTAATGCATATATACACTGAGGTCAAATAGAAAATTCGTGTCTTCGAAAATATTTATGGGACTGAATTGAAACTTCACACAATGAAGAGGAATAAGAGGAAATGCAGAGCATAGTAACTATGTCTTCATTCAAACTAGAGTTATTGCTCTTTGTTATTTTATACTTATAATTCTTGTCTGGAGCATAACTCAAATCCTACTAATGGGACAGCAATGAAACTTCAAACAATAATAGAGAAATATGAGAAAAGGAGATGCAGAACACAAAAAACATTCTCTATCTTCATTCAGATTAGAGTTATTCACTTGGTAATTGTGTACATGTACTTATATTCTTGTCCGGAATATGAAAACTACTAAAGGGACTAATGACAATTCACACACTGACAAAGAGCAATGCGAGAGAGCATAAGAACCATAGCTCTAGCTTCATTTAAATGCTATTGCCCTTTGTAATACAAAGCACCAAATTCGGGGATTCCATCGGTTCTACCGACTTTCTTGTTTCATTTTATTTGGTAAAAATATGAACAACTACACTAGTTGGTGTTCAGTCACGTACAATTACATACATGTAAGTATTAAATTGTTTATCAGCATGTACAAATACTCCAAATATGAAATTTGAGATATAAAACAAAGCCATCTGTTAAAATACTTGGAAAAATATAAGTGCTTATTTATGTTGATGTTATGTACTGATATATATATATCAGGACATAACATCAACAGCAATCAGAATGTATATACGTGCTTTGAACATACATCAGCTCTATTGAGCAAGCAATAAATACATTAAGTACAAGTAGATACATAAGTCGAACAGGAAATGTAGCATTCAATGAACACAGTCAATGGTCAACACAAAGCACGTATAGAAAAAAACAAGAATTTTGAAGATGATTTAAAGACAAGACAGGACATCACAAACATGAAAACATGTCAACATGGCTTCCGCCTTGGAACGGTCCGTGGCCAAACGGGCTAATGGGGGCTTTAACTGAAGTTCTAGGGTCCACCAAACCTCAAGCTTGCCCTATTTTCATCCCAATAAAACGGGACATTGTAAATAAAGATATCAGACGTTACTAGGTGATTATTCTTGGTGATGATCCAAAGCTCAAGAGCGTTAACTAACCTGCAAGTGTGTGTTAGTAGGTCAGATTGATCTACTATCATATAATTTTAATCAAAAATAAATATTTGAATCTTTTCTTTCAGATATACGTATTCCTTGGAAATATATGCGTATCGTATGCAGCAGCATTTGTTGCGTCTCTGGCGTTTGAATCACCGATGATGGGACTTGAAAAGGTGTTGCTAGGCCGAGGGAAAAATAGCTAAAAGCCATTGTGTCATATATTGGGCATTTGTCATGTAACATTTTAACTACGCACTGTAAAAAAACAACAAATGTCCATAGATTTACAACCAAGACAATTTCAAGTTCGATAGAAAAGCCTTTCCATATCTAGGTTATGTCTATGTATCACAATATAATGATGACCAAAATGATAAGGTTTATATGATATACTAATCATAATGTCTAAGTACCCATCTTATAATATGTCAGTCATATTGTCATTGGTCTGTGCCTTTGGCGATTGTTTTGAGAAATGGTTGAACTGCAAAATAACGAGTTTATGTCGTCAGCTTTGATTGCATTAACAACCAACATTTAAAAGCTTTCAAGTTGATGAGTTTTCTTAGAAAGAAATGTTAACACGTATACAAATGGGTACATAGGATTTTTTAAAGTACTAACAATTCGTGTAGATTTCGTTGTTCCTAATTAAAAAGCTAGTGTGCCAACTAAAATAGTTTTAAATCATCTTGAACTAGAATTACCACTACAAATGCGTTTGGACATTTTCGAAATATTTAAGCCTGACACTGAATTACAGTTACTTGAATTTCAAAGGATATTCCATTAAAAATAGATAATTTAGTGTGTTCCATGTTTCATTGTATTAAAAACGGAACATCTGCATCTGATCTGTCGGGTAATTACTGTTGTTCGGTCTGGAAAACCTGACGAATGGCTGCGTTTTGTTGTTAAATCATGAAAAATAATTTAATTATGATTATCATGATTATATTGCTTACAGTTGTACATATAATTCAAACAAAGTGTACCTTTAAAACAAATTAAACAAGAATGTATAAGAGCATTAAAGCATCGTATGAATTACTGTTAATGATTTATACAACGAAACTAGCCGACTCGTCTAGCTTTCCAGACCAAAGTATTGCATTCACAGTAATTAAATCCTACATATAAGATGTTTAATGGGTCCTAGGTTAGTACATGTGCACATTTTTTATGACTCTAAAGCACATTATGATAGCTGTGTGCGTATTTTGATTGACACCCATACTGCTTCCAGATCGTCTCCAGTCCCTTTGATTAACAGAATGTACATATAAAAGAGAGTATGATAATTGACCTTTGAAAACGGCGAATGGAAGGAGAAAGAAACATACAAACTAATATCTAAACACAGTGGTACATATATAATGCTGGCAAAATATGAATTCATGAATGAATAACCTTATGCAATATCATATTTTATAGTGGATTATTTAAACATTATGAGTAAGCTTTTGAAAAAAAAAAAAAATTACAAACATATATTCAAACTGCATATTTTATATATAGAGACATATACTCTGTGTGTGTGTGTGTGTGTGTGTGTGTGTGTGTGCGTTTGTGCGTCCGTGCGTGGGTTTTTTGTGGTTTTAAGGTTATAGTCTCTCCACCTTTTAACCTATATGGCATCCTATTAAATAGAGTCTGGACTGTATAGACATATAACACAGGTATATGTATTTTGTATCATGAAATGAAGGAATTACTATATGGTTTTAACTCAGAGTAATTAGTGCTGAAAAGGTAATTTTAATTAAGGGTTGTTAATTGTTTTAATGTAATAGGCACGTATGTGTAACGTTTTAGTAGAGGTTTGTTTCCGTCGACGATGTTCATTTAATATGCAACTGAAGTGCATATGTACAATAATATGACAAATATCACTAGATGAGTTTCTTTTTATAAACCTGTTTTTTATGACATCTTTATAATATTACAATCATTAACATCTTCCAGAGTGTTTTTTTTGGTTTAAACATGTTTTATTTCACAAGCTTTTAACAACTTTTTTTTTTGTACACAAGGAAGAAAAATGATTCGAACGAAAGTAGGATACTTCTTGATGTTCTTCTCCTAGAGTGCTTTCTTTACTTAATATACTAATACTTGGAACACTTACCATCGTTTAATGAAGGGTTTTGTTTTAATGCTCATATCTTAAAGTATCGCGAAGTGTTTTATGTCAGATATAACATTGCTTCAACAAAGCTAGTTCATATTTAAGGCAGAAATCGATTTGTAAAATATCACATTTTATCAAGCCTTGGTACAAGTAACATCTAGCAATATACTGCTTCCGATACTATTTCTAAATAGCGTCTTCAGATTTAAGTACCATATTTCTGCCAACCTTTTACAACGTCATTTACAAACTCGTAAGTTTCTTTGCCACACCATTAAATGTTTATCCTATTATTACACCTGCTTCTGCCAATTCATTGAAAACTTGCTTTATGGAATTCTAGGCTTTTATTTTGACCATCTTTGTGTTTGTCTACTGTCCCAATTAATTGGGATGACGATAAGGTCAGAGTGAGGTTTCGTGCACACCCTTACACTCGGGTTAAATACCAAGTGGGCTTGTTGGCGATGACCTTTCCAAGTCGGCACGTCTTGTTTTGTTTTTTTGTTTTTTTATTGTATTTTGAACGCGTAATTTCTTTTGGGACTGACCGTGTTTTTGTGAACGCTTCATTTCTCTTCCACTTTTATACCTATTTATTTTAAGCTGTCATCAATATGATTTTATATGCATTTTGAAGACTGCAGGTGTAGGCACTTATCTTTGAATCTGTGTTAAGCGGAAATAAATGTTTCATTTTCTAAAGTCCTTTTTGTTAATAAAAAGTAATAAATATTTTTTTTTATATCTGTAGACAACATCGGATTTTCCAAATCGTTGGTTTCGGAGAATTTCAAAGTCTCTTAGAAAATGAGCTAAACTCATTAACATGTTCTAGTAACATAAATAAACAGTTCATAATCCTGGTCAAGAGATAAAATGAACTACTTTAAATAGAAATGAAGTTATAATGAAGACCTTAGGAAAAATGGTGTCTTAACAATTGAATGTAAGGCAAGCCTTGACATTTGTTTGATCAAATGCTAAAACATTCTATTTAACATAAGCTGAAGGTCATTAATGTGACCTATTTTATAGGTAGGTAAGGGTTCATTATGGTGGCCTAGTATTATAGGAATGTATGACGTCTTTATGCTGGCCTATTGTTTATATTGTATAATTATATGGACCATGGATATTGATATGTAAATAAACTTGTCGGAAACCACAATCTCATTTCAAAGTAAACATCACAAAAAATATTCCAAAATAGTTCCATATCGGGTGGTTTCTTTTATCAGTGATTTCTTTTCATTTAGTGGGAAGGTATGTGTTCTACGCGTTCGTCAGCTCTCTCTTGAAATAACAACCCGATAATCAAAGCCTTGGGTTACATAATCCTGATCCAAATCCCCGTTGACCAAGATTTACTATCGTTTAAAAACTCAAATGCCCCAGAATACAGCTCATATGTCTGCAGTACTGCAAGTATGCCGTGTGCTTATATGCGTCAGATAGGTTTCCTTGATCACTTTAAAACAATAATCAGGATATTCGTCAGAAAAATTATAGTTGTGCTATATTCGGTCCTATATATATATCAATGTGAGACAAATTATCAACCAAACAGGCCATATATAAATATAGGGAGAAGTATTTGCGAACAACCAAGGGCAGAAGACAACCTTCGGAAGAAATACGGCAGGGCGCCTAGTTATGATGAAAGACACAGAAATTAAATGTATACATTCACTTCCTAAAGATGATAGCTGCAACACACGCTGATAAACTGTATCTCTACATCATAACCCACTCTGGAGGCACAATTAAAATATACACGCATACATACATACAATTATAGCTATTATGAGTGGGATCACATTTAAGGATTCAACCACACACACGCTATATATTTAGACAGTGACAATGAAAGGTGCCGGATCACTAGGATACTGTGAATTCAGTAAATGGTATATATTAAATGGAGATATATATACTATGGAATTTGTCATTTTAAATCTAAAAAAAATTATACAATTAAATCTAAAAAATCCTTATTAGGAAGTGAATGCATACGCTTGATTTATGTGTATCTCGTCAAAGCTAGGCGCCCTGCCGTAGTTCGTCCGAAGGTTGTCTGTCCTTGGTAGTTCACAAATATTTCTCCCTATATATAATTCTGCCTTGTAAACGTGAATCTCTTACGAGATCCCATATTTCGAAAGATGCCGTAGTGAGTTCAAATTATCTCCCTTAATATATTGACTGAATTCACAGTATCCCCAAGATCCGGCACCTTTCATTGTCACTGTCTCAATATAGCTGTGTGTGGTTGAATGCTTAAATGTGGCCCACTCATATGAGCTATAATTGCATGTATGTATGCGTCTATATGTTAATTGTGCCTCCAGACTAGTGGGTTATGATGTAGAGACACAGTTCATCAGCGTGTGTTGCAGCTATCCTAACTAGGAAGTGAATGCATACGCTTGATTTCTGTGTATCTCGTCATAGATAGGCGTCCTGCCGTAGTTCTTCCGAAGGTTGTTTGTCCTTGGTAGTTCAAAAATATTTTTCCCTGTATATAATTCTGCCTTGTGAACGTGAATCTCTTACGAGATCCCATATTTCGAAAGTTGCCGTAGTGAGTTCAAATTATCTACCTTTAATATGTTCACTGAATTCACGTTATCCCCAAGATTCGGCACCTTTCATTGTCACTGTCTCAATATAGCTGTGTGTGGTTGAATGCTTAAATGTGGCCCACTCATATGAGCTATAATTGTATGTATGTATTTGTCTATATGTTAATTGTGCCTCCAGACGAGTGGGTTATGATGTAGAGATACAGTTCATCAGCGTGTGTTGTAGCTATCTTTATTAGGAAGTGAAAGCATACGCTTGATTTCTGTGTATCTCATCATTGCTAGGCGCCCTGCCGTAGTTCTTCCGAAGGCTGTCTGTCCTTGGTAGTTCACAAATATTTCTCCCTATATATAATTCTGCCTTGTTAATGTGAATCTTTTACGAGATCCCATATTTCGAAAGTTGCCGTAGTGAGTTCAAATTATCTCCCTTTAATATATTTACTGAATTCACAGTATCCCGAAGATCCGGCACCTTTCATTGTATGTATGTATGCGTCTATATGTTAATTTTGCCTACATACGAGTGGGTTAGGATGTAGATATACAGTTCATCAGCGTGTGTTGCAGCTATCCTTATTAGGAAGTGAATGCATACGCCTGATTTCTGTATATCTCGTCATAGCTAGGCGCCCTGCCGTAGTTCGTCCGAAGGTTGTCTGTCCTTTGTAGTTCACAAATATTTCTCCCTATATATAAATATATATTATTTTTTTTCGATTATAGTATGATCATAAAGCGTTGTTAGTGCCTGTGATTTAACGACCCCTTTTCGCCATTAGCCGTACCAAAAACGCCCATAAATAGTCATTGGCTTAAGTATAGCTTGTTCAGCTTTAAATCTGACCTAGATAATATTTTATAAAGTGTCCGTATTTCTTCAAATATGGATCAATGTTTGTTGAAGTTTATTTACACCATATACTTATGGTCCGATTTCTCAACTTTATGAACACGATAAGAGACTTGTTTATTAGTATAACGTTGCTATGTTAGTGAAACATGTTATTTATCGAAATAAAAAGCAATGTAATTTAGGCCGAAAACGTTCTATTCAGTTCTTTTGGCATATCTGCATAAATCAAGCATGTACTGAAAAAACTTTGAATTGAATTTAACTGTTAAACAGAGTAAAAGTTATTTTAGCGATTATTTTTAATTTAGTACACGTGCGTGACCCAATGTTGGTGCAGCTCAGTCAATTCCATGCAGCGTTATTGCCCTTGATCTTACTAAAACAATGTGCATTTAAGTTCAGTTTAACACTTAAATTGTTATATGGCACTATTCAAATCATCTGCAATTCGAATTTGGCAAAATATTACAATTATTCAGAGTTACTGCCCTTTTGCTTGGTCAACATTGCTATATTCAGCATATGCAATCTTGTGGAGGGAAACTACTTTTACAGTTTTGAAGATATTGAATTGAAGCTTTATGTGCATGATAAACATGAAGTGTAAATGTACGTGAAACAATTTGGGTTTGGCTCAGTCAATGCCATGCATATTAATGTCATTGATCTTACGAAATAATTGTTTGCGGGGATATTTATCACCTTCAGTGATAGTTCTAGTTTATTTTGTTATTATTTGAAACATCAGTTAAATGTTTTCCAATGCGAGTTTTTATACACATGAAGGATGTAATTAAACGATATACACGAGGTGCTTTAAGCTACTATATATAATAAACCTACATTTGATTACAATACTACTGTAACCGGGTACATGTAAATGGTGAATATATTGCTAAACGTATGATCAGTGGTTAGAGCGCTGGTACGTTAACCAGAGGCTCTGGGTTCGGGTACCGGTTGAGGAACGTCTTTTATATTTGGGTGCTCATCCGGACACATCATGAGATACACCAGTGATGCTCCTGTATAATATGAAATTCAGGGACAAATTCAGTCTGTTGGGGTTGTATGTAACCTGATACATGTGAATGGTGAATAATCGATTGTAAACCGCATCTCCTCGATAGCTCAGTGGTTGGAGCGCTAGTGCGGTAAACCAGAGAACATGGATTCGAATCCCGGTTGAGGAACGTCTTTTTCACCACCTGTTATTTTCACGGCAGTACACTTTAAACACTTTTTGTTATACACAAATCAATGTTTATTAGGTTTATGTGATTGCTCATTTGCTATGCTGTTCTATCATAATAATTATGAATATACTTCTTGGCGCCCTTTATTTGGTACCCATTAGAACTTCTATGATAATCTTGAATGAATCAAGCACGTGCTACTGCCGTTGTATTTACTGTTATTTCAAGACCGGATACCAGGTGGTCTGCGGCACAGGATGTGACGTCATTCTGAATTCCGCTCGTGAACATGTTCGCTATTTGTAACGATAACTGACGCGGCAGAGTGTTATAGTTGTGAGTGTAATGACGTTTCATATCTTGCTCTGTAGAAATTGTCATTAATAAAGACAATGTATATTTAAAGACAAACGTGGTACTTTTACACCTGTTACATGTAAGCATCATTTATCCTTACATCAACCGTATCTACATGTAAGCATCATTTATCCTTACATCAACCGTATCTTTGTTGCCTCTAGTATGAGTTAAACCATTATATCAAACAGTATACAAAATAAACCCGAACATTTACAATGGTATTGCGAATATTGTTTCAGAATTCAGGTCACAAATGTTATCAACGGGTATATATGTGTTGAACTAGTTTCTGACAGTTTGATGACACAAGGCGCTTTATTTCAAAGATATAGTTTTACACTGCTCGGGTGCATGATTTTTGAGCCCTTAAACAGACAATGACATTGAAGGCAACATTAATAATCCATAACCAGTTATACACTCAGAAGGACATGTGCACTTATTACCGTTATTCATGTTAAAGGTTAAGTTCACTGATTCGTATATTAATAAGCAAATTAGAATGAGTGACATGTCAGACTTGGATTAAAAACCAGAACGTCTATATCGAGTTTATAGTTCCTTACGTCTAAGGGCCTTAGGCCTATCAGTGTATATATGCATATTAAAGCATGCGACACCACACACATGAAAAGGCACGGCCTTGGAATGGCCAGTGACAAAATACCTTATCAAATCTGCTGTCAATTCCAAAAGACGTTTTTGTTACACTTCTTTATTCATGTTGCATGATAGCAATGCTAATTAAAAACGGGTCAATATTAATCTTGCTCAGACTAAACAAAAAAAAACAAACATTTGCTACTTTTTTTCTATTGTTTGTGTTTGTTGCTTCCAAGGAAACCACTTTTCTGTATTTACTGACGTTTGTTTAGTGTTGTATGTCGCCCCGACTACAAATCAGTAGAGTTAATACTTAATGGTGCATTATAATCCTCAAGCTCAATATTTGTAGCTTTAACGTAACATACCTCTTGAGCCGAAGATATGTGTTACACCAGATATAATTTCTCAAGAACAGGCGCAACGGACACAGTGTTTGCTACCTTTCTCTTTTAATTGTGTCTGTTTCTCCCAAGATATCAATTGTTTAGTATTTATTGCAAAAGGAATAAAATGTAATATGCAGCAAACGACACAAAGTTAATCTCAAGTCGACCTCCTGACTTTTGCTTAGCGCCCAGTACATATAAGATGGCATTACATTTATTAGGAGAAAGGTAAAATGATATCATTGTAAGACTTGATATTTAATTCAACAGTCAACTAAATACACAAATTAAAGCAAACACAAATTGCAATGTTAATAAGTAGCAAGGCATGTGACAGCATAAACACAAAATTGTTCACAATAGGGCTACCGCATTGGAACGATCATTGACAATAGGGCTACCGCATTGGAACGGTAAATGACAATAAGGCTACCGCATTGGAACGGTCAATGACAATAGGGCTACCGCATTGGAACAGTCGTTGACAATAGGGCTACATCACTTGAACGGTCAATGACAATAAAGCTACCGGACTGGAACGGTCAATGACGTTCAGGTTTCCGCATGGGAACGATCAATGACAATAAGGCTACCGCTCTGGAACGGTCAATGCAAATAAGGCTACCGCATTGGAACGGTCAATGACAATAAGGCTACCGCATTGGAACGGTCAATGATAATAGGGCTACCGCATATGAACGATCAATGACAATAAGGCTACCGCATTGAAACGGTCAATGACAATGTGGCTACCGCACTGGAACGGTCAATAAAAAATAAGGCTACCGAATTGGAACGGTCAATGACAATAAGGCTACAGCACTGGAACGGTCAATGACAATAAGGCTACCACATTGGAACGGTCAATGATAATAAGGCTACCACATTGGAACGGTCAATGACAATAGGACAACCGCTCTGGAACGGTCAATGCAAATAAGCCTACCGCATTGGAACGGTCAATGACAATAAGGCTACCGCATTGGAACGGTCAATGACAATAGGGCTACCGCATATGAACGATCAATGACAATAAGGCTACCGCATTGGAACGGTCAATGACAATGTGGTTACCGCACTGGAACGGTCAATGAAAAATAAGGCTACCACATTGGAACGGTCAATGACAATAAGGCTACCACATTGGAACGTTCAATGACAATAAGGCGGAACGGTCAATGACAATTGGGCTACCGCATTGGAACGATCAATGACAATAAGGCTAGCGCATTGGAACGGTCAATGACAATAGGGCTACCGCACTGGAACGGTCAATGACAATACGGCTACCGCACTGGAACAGTCAATTACAATACGGCTACCGCACTGGAACGGTCAATGTCAAAATGGCCAATGAGGCCTTAAACCAGTTTATTTTGTGAAGCACTGTGGTCTAATGGTAGAGCATTGGGCTCAGGATTGAAACGTCGTGTGTTAGATCTCCACCATGACCATATGTGTTGTGTGCCTGAGCAAGACACTTTATCTGCATTAGCTCAGTACTGGGTCTACCCAGGAAGACATCGATTAGAGTGATTAAAATAAGTTCAGAGAGTTTCTTTAACATCGATGTAGTAAAATAATTAAGTTTTAACTAAACCAGGCTCTCGGTTACAACAAACCTTACGCTTACCCTTTTGTTATCCCAATAAAATGGGACAGTGTAAACAAAGAAATCCCCACCAGGCTCTGATGAACAAGCCGGCATGAATAGGCAGTATGAGTATATCACATAGATGATCATGTATATATGAATATAAAAATATAAAAACAAAAGCCTAGCAAGCCGCAATGCAAATAAACAATCATCGACTTGGAGCTACTACTGACACCTTTAATGTTGCAGTAAATTCCGCCCATCGCTGAAATACCGTATTACCATATTATGTTGTTGATTTTTCCTTCTTAATCGTAAACAATAATTCACATGACCATTTAAGGTCATAAGACACTGTTCATAGTAGATTTGAAAATGTTTTGATATAAAGTTACTTATCGTACAGAGCTGCACGATCTCTTCTGAATATGATTACCTTTTATGGTAATGTCATAAAGTAGCTCACGGAAACGCCGTGTGTGTGTGTGTGTGTGTGTGTGTGTGTGTGTGTGTGTGTGTGTGTGTGTGTGTATATATACCCGTTGATATCATTGTTAAGCCGCTTTCTTAAACAGAACAATCAGTGGGACTTAAAAATATTCGGTTGCATTTATAAAAAAATAAATACTGAGCTTTTACTTAAACTAGAGTCAACACAAACGGTTTATTTAATTTTAAATCATGTCTACATACAGCCTTAACAGTGCAACATTTTTCGTGTACACTTTCTTTGTATTTATAGTGAGCATTTCTACGGCGCAATATGTGAGAAATAACTACATACAAAACGTTAGCCCGCGACAACTACTACAGTCGGTACCGCATACGTTGTTTCTAAAAATAGCGAACTTGTTTACGAGCGGAAATCAGAATGACGTCACTGACTGTGCCGGAGAACTTCTGGCTACCGGTCTTAAAATAGCAGTAGAAAACAGTAAAATCAACATCAGCAGCACGTGCTTGAATCATACAGAGATTTTCCTAGAAACTCTGCTGGGTGGAGAACAATGGGCGCTTATAAGTAAGTATGTTTATATTTGTCCTTAGGAAATAATAGCATAGCAGTTCGTAAAAAAGTTGATAAACACGTTTGTACGTGTTTGTAAAGATATAAAAGAGTTGCTTAAAACAGCACTCGACTTTTTATAATAAACAATGGTACAATTAATTTCCATCATATAAATAAATAAATATGTAGACTCAAAATTACCATTGATATAGCCAATTGATTTCTAAATAACACTTTCTTGTAAAAACTGTCAACGTCAACACAACAATTATAACATCTCAGAAAAGTCAAACCAACACGTACTCTGTTATACATGTTAATTCAACTATACAGGCAGATGACTGAATCATACAGATATTTTCCTAGAAGTTCTATTGGGTCGAGAACAGGGAGTTCAGAAGTGAAAATATCTATACTAGTCAAAGCAGTCTATTACAGTCAATGCAATTAAACTCTTGAAGTAGAATATCGATTAAGCCGGTGCTAGGAGGTGTGAGAGGTGTTGCACTTAACATTACCTCTCGTGAACAGATTCAATCAAACCTAGTCTGCTACTTGTATCTCTTGTTTGTGTTTGTTGCTTCCAATGGATCCCCTTTTCAGAATTTAGCTGTGTGGCGGCTGTAAACGTCGCCCCGACTATAAATCAATAGTGTTATTACTTACTACTTACTGGTCCTTTGGGATTATCAAGCCCAATCCTTGTGACTATAAAACAGAATATCGTTTAAGCCTGTGCTAGAAGGCTTGAGAGGTGTTGCACTTAACATTACCTCTCACGAACAGACAAAATAAAACCGAGTTTACTCATTTTATCTCCTGTTTGTGTTTGTTCCATCTTTTCAGTATTTATCCAGCATTAATGTAGTTTTTATTTGAAATATATTCAACTATCACAAATGATACGCCAACATGTAATGTGCTTTAAAATAATTCGTCATACTGATATCCAGATATGCAAATTATCTAGACAAACTAACTTTAAAGGTAGCTATTAATCAAGGTGTTTAAGGGCAAATAAAGCATTTAGAGAAATTACCTCGTACCAACGTAAGTATTTGCGATCCAATACTTTGATACCGGTCTGAGAATACCAAAATAGACATCCCAGTTTTAGACATTAGGACAATCGATGTGTGACCAATTTCAAACAACCCCCGTTGAGGACAGTTGGAGGTAAAACCGTTCATATCTTCATAACGAGCACAATATAACTCGTTTTGATTCTTATCGTCAAAGCAGATGACAAACTACATTTATTTCACTTCAAATTAGGAATTTGAATGCGTGGAGTTTAACGTCATGTTTAACAATAGTTCAGTCATATCACGACGGTGTCTACTTGGTGAAGTAAAGGCTTAACTAAATAGTTCGGAGTGCCGTTGACACTTGATATGATGCCAACTAACATTATACTCGCACCAAACCGACCAGTCCTAGTGGTACTCTGAATATGCTGAACTTAAAAACGGGAGCTGATTCTACCATATAAACTGAACCATTTCCATACAAACAATCAATAAAATAATTAACATAATACAACTGTTTATAAACGTAACAATACATTGAAGTTGAATTCATACTTCTATTTACGGTCTGACATGCTTTACGGGCTGACATGCTTTTTACGCTAAGAAAATCCAACCATTATTCAAAAATTGAAAGAATTATAACATTTTGAAATGAGGATCATGTGACAACATGGCTTATTTTATTCAGAAATGACGGCTCGAGTGCTTTTAACGGATACATAGACTATTCTATGGACCAATTTATTTCACGCAAATAAAACATTGAGTGAACGCGTACCAAACTTTCGATATAAAGGGCACACTTTCTGTCTAATAAGGACTCTATCTGATATGTGTTCACGCCAATTATGTTGAATTACTGGCAGGTAATATTTGCATAATATCGTTCATGCCTAACCTATGCATTTGGTTGAACATTTCAATTGACCATACCCCTCTAATAACATATTAACATGTCAGTGCCATACCCAACCCATTTTGGAGCATTATTTGCCGACCAATAACTGTTGATCAGACCAAGGTCTTACATAGTTTCTAAATCATGTCACCATAGAATTTGGGTTGTGAAAAAATATTCTTAAATTATTGAATGATTTAATAGTAGATCAAGGTAACAATATTACAACTGTGAAACAGGCCTTTCGTAGATTGTGGCCCTGATATACGAGTATTTTCGTAATACAACGTTTACGAATAATCAAGTGCTCGAACGCCTACAAGATCCAGGAAATCGTATAAGTTTAGAAACAAAACTTCATAAGGAGTACTTGCTCGGAAACATCCCCGTCTAAGTGGGGATAATTAATAAAATGAAATAATCTCTATTTTCATAGATTTTGCTTTAATATTATATAACATTTTTCTAACGCATTTCACGAATGGCTTGCATTATTACTGGCTGAATCATTACAATGTGCGAAGTATAAATATTTATTAACTGTCGCAAACTTAAACAAATTCAGATAAAACTTTTATTTTGATTGGATGACATATATAATGTTAACTTACATTTCATTGGACGACGGTACAGTAACGTGTAAACGAACTGACGTCAAATAATTACGATGGTGGCCCGCATTCAATGTCGTTCGATCGGTAATTTGGACCGTGTGAACAGCGTGTGGCCTACTTTGCCATTGACCGTTCCAAGGCGGTAGCCCTATTCTCAACATGTTTGTGTTTGTGGTGTCCTTTGCATTTATTATTGCTTTTGCCTTCTTGTTTGTCTGTTTGCATGTTTGTTTCTGTGTTTTGTGGTTGACTGTCGTCCTTGAATGCTACTTTCCCTGTCCGATCGTTTTATATTTTTTTAGATGCGTTTCCTTCTTCAAGCGCCTTAGAATAGTGTGAGCTTTGAATTATGAGTAATATATCAACTGTTTCATGGTATCGAATATTTAGTTTATCGGCTCTGCTAACGCGTCGCCATAAAATAAGAATTAGCCATCACATACCGTCTTAAAATTAAGTACAAACTAATTAAACCTATATTCAACTGTTACAGTTGTTTGCGGGAGTGTTTTACATTGGTAAATAATTAATGTACTTTTATTTGGGTAATCTGTGGTGGATATAAACTTGACAGATGTGACCTAGCCAAACAACATCGTTAATCGTATTCAATTTGACTTTTGAAGACTTAAATACATGTTTTTACACTTTTACGATTCAATACAATTGAATCACATGGTTCAAAACAATTTCCAGTCACATTCTTCCACAAACTGCTCCCCATAGGATCCCGCCTACTTAAAGATCTTCCTTGATAATGATCCACCACGGGAAGTCCTTATTATCAGTGTTGCAATGCTAAATATTTTATATTTAATGCAGTATATCTTGCCTCGCATTTTATTATTCCTTTAGAGTAACATTGTAACGCTTCATAAAACATTGTCATGTACATGCATTATAGGTGCTACAAAAGTAAACAAACACCTCAAATATACTGTGCACTGCTACCGTACCATGTACAATATAAATATAGATTTAAAAATCGAACAGGAAAAGCAGCATTCAAGGACGACAGTCAACCACAAACACACACGAAACTAAGAAGACATTTAAAGATGAATAAAAGGGCAAACAAGACATCACAAATGCAAAAGGGTTGACAAAAGGGTACCGCCTTGGAAAGGTCAGTGGCAAAAAGGCCGCTGGGTGTTTAAGGCTCGCACATACCTATTAACAAACTATTGTTAAAGCTGTGGATTCGAGCATAACAATTTCGTACTTTACTCAACTAAATTAACAGCGCGCTATATTTGAATGTCCAACCAGAAAAGTTCAAAGAGTGATGAATCCCCATATACATATTAACAACAATTACTATTACTATCAAAACTTCTAATATTGGTATAAATATCCGCCTCGCATGATGGAGGTATTAAATTAAATTTTCGTCAGTTTCAAATTAGGCATACAAATGGTACTAGTAGGTCCATTCATTGCCAAACAGAAACGAAACTAGTGCTTGGACTGGCACTACTATATCCTACTATACACTCATTGACATGTACGGTGTAATGAATTAAACTGCCCCCCACCCCCATTATTGGGCTAAACGTATTGAAATTTTGAATTTTGCGACGGTATCAATCGTTTAATTGTCGAACATTTTGTTGAATGGTGACGCATTAGTGGAGCCGTTAAATACGATTTTTGACCGTTAAATGATTAATATTCAGTCGCAAAATTCAAAACTTCAGTACTGGTTAAACCATTTCTAATGTATTTCAATGTTTTTGACAGTTTTACTCATAATGCGCATTTAAATAAAAAAGTAATGACGTCACGTTTTGGACGGTTTAACGTCACATGACTGGATTTGCGACTAGGTATGCATTATTTAATAGTCGCAAAAGTTTGAACGTCAGCCAGTCGGATTGCAGTTTTTTTGCAAGTGCGTTAGAAAATATAATGAACACACTCGGTCATTATACTACATAAACTAATGACCCTCCCTTCATTAATATCCTAACGAAACATGTCTCCCTCTTGAAAAAACAGTAATATTATGACCCCTCACATGCAGCAGAGTGAACCCAGTAAAATAACTCTCTACATTAACAAATGTTAATATTACTAACCGTGTTCGTTGAACGATAGCAAGTCGCATCAACAGAGCAACGTTATATTGAATACGATAGTCTAAAACATATTTCTACTTAAGTGCTAACACCTATTTAATACGTTACGACCAAATAGCATATTAAAGGTTTTATATTTGGGAAGTGTTAAAACAATGTTGTTTAAATGTTCCCCGGCTCATTTGTGAAATATGATATTTCAATCGTCATATCAGCCCGAGTGCTTTAGCTCGAGTGATGGTATGAGTTGAGGTCTTGATATAGGGTGTGATATGAAAATAAACATTTATTATTCTACACTCAAGTGATATGAAAACGCAACACGGGAATTTCCGCTATATATTGTATATACTGCACACTTAATTGCACATAATATTCCAAAGAAATCCCAAGATGTTTTTTAAAAAGAAAGTTGCAGTTAACTAGAGAAAGGACACAACTGTGATGTGTTAGACGTTTTAATCACACTACACTTTGTAACAAGAACTTCGTAAATGTTGAAGTAGCTCTTTGAAAAATTAAGCTAGTTCAGTACTGTATTTAACGTAAATAGTTTGCAAAAGGTTGCATCCTAAGTTTGCTCACATGATTGAGCCAAACGCGTACTCTGTGAATAATGAAACATTGAAGGAATACTATTTGCTGTATTATTTGTTGTTTTAGTATTTTTTCCAAAAGGAAAGGTCTTACGTAGCCATGTGCCATTCGATTAAAAGCAGCATATTGTACATACAATATATAGCGGAAATTTCCGTGCTGCGTTTTCATATCACTTGAGTGTATTTATCATACACTTCAACAAAAACTTTGTTGAACTGTTAACTTCAGCGAGCTCACTACGCCGTTTTTCGCGGAGAATTAATTGATGTTATTCCATTCTGACTTGTTCATGTGTAAGTGGTACACATTTATGTTTTTCGAAACTTGATTTAAAATAAATGTAATTGACATGATTGAATTTGACATTGCCTAACGAAGAAAATGAATGGTCATAAGTTATTTCGTTCACGGATAATGATTATATAACCAATAATCTAGCGTGAAAAGGGCATATATGCAACAACGAACGCAGACAAGTATGGGATAATTAAGAAAAACATATTTCCAGCGGGTTTATATTGTCCCAGATCAAAACCTGATGGGCGGGACTTGAAGACAATCGATACCAAGGGCCATCGACACACATTTTCGAGAGACTAAACATACAAGATACAAGATACAAGAATATTTATTTTAAGTTATAAAACATTTCAAATAGAATGTTTCTTTATTCAATTGCATCATTAAAATATATTTTAACTTTTTAATAGAATAACAAAGAACATGTTAACTCATTAAATTGTATTTCTTTTTATTAAAATATGTGTAAGCAGTTTAAAGACAAAACACTACTTGATTTATAATTTGAGGCACTTATTGAATACTTCAAGACTGCCATGTGTCCCTTTAAGTCATGTTATGTGTCTGTTCTAAACTCAGCCTTATCATACTTGCACTAACATTTCAATTGCTAATTGCTAGTGCATGTTAAATTTCATTTATACAGAATAATGTTACTGGCAGCAGTTTGGTACTTTTTGATTGTATTAGGTTTAACAACGCACTAAATCATCAACATTGGATAAGGCTTCATTCCATGTTCATTCTTTATTACATTGGGATGATAATATAGGCATGGAACTTCAGAGATTCTAAGTCGTATCTTATACATGTAGTACTGGAGACATATTCTTACACAAATATGTGGTGCAACACTTATATGGTACCCCAGAGACCAATTGTGGAGAGTTGGGACAAAACAATTTGCCAGATGGGGTCATAAGAAAACAACTTTCAACTATTGTCAACCCTTTTGTGTTTGTGATGTCGTTTGTATTTTTTTTTGCTTTTGTCTTTTCGTTTGTCTGTTTGCATGTTTGTTTTTGTGTTTTGTGGTTGACTGTCGTCCTTGAATGCTGCTTTCCCTGTCCGATATTTTTATCCTTTTTTTTCAGAGTGTATGGTATGCGCAAGCTGGTTTTTCACATGTTCCAATTGTTGTCATCATTTCAGTATCAGTATTGTTTTACATAACTTTTCAGAATAGATGTTGGGAGGGGATTGCACTGCCTGCCTGGATCTGCCCTTGTCAATAAATAATATCAATATTAATGAAAGGGAGACAACCTAGACATATGCTATGTTGTCCAGCTTAATGGGATACTTTAAATATATGATTCTCATATAAAAAGATCAACATATGATTCTCATATAAAACCTTTTATATGATAATTATACAAAAGGAGCTGCATATAATTATTATATAAATATCATATGATTCTCATATAAACCCTTTTATATGATAATTATATAAAAGGAGCTGTATACAATTATTATATAAGTATCATATGATTCTCATATAAAACCTTTTATATGATAATTATATAAAAGGAGCTGCATATAATTATTATATAAGTATCATATGATTCTCATATAAAACCTTTTATATGATAATTATATAAAAGGAGCTGCATATTATAATTATTATATAAGTATCATATGATTCTCGTATAAAACCTTTTATATGATAATTATATATAAAAGGAGATACATATTATAATTATTATATAAGCCTCATATGATTCTCATACAAAACCTTTTATATGATAATTATATAAAAGGAGCTGCATATAGTTATTATATAAGCCTCATAAGATTTTCATACAAAACCTTTTATATGATAACTATATAAAAAGAGCTGCAATTAATTATTATATAAGTATCATATGATTCTTATATAAACCCTTTTATATGATAATTATATAAAAGGAGCTGTATACAATTATTATATAAGTATCATATGATTCTCATATAAACCCTTTTATATGATAATTATATAAAAGGAGCTGTATACAATTATTATATAAGTATCATATGATTCTCATATAAACCCTTTTATATGATAATTATATAAAAGGAGCTGCATATAATTATTATATAAGTATCATATAATTCTCATATAAACCCTTTTATATGATAATTATATAACAGGAGCTGTATACAATTATTATATAAGTATCATATGATTCTCATATAAACCCTTTTATATAATAATTATATAAAAGGAGCTGTATATAATTATTATATAAGTATCATATGATTCTCATATAAAACCTTTTATATGATAATTATACAAAAGGAGCTGCATATAAATTATTATACAAGTATCATATGATTCTCATACAAAACCTTTTATATGATAATTATATAAAAGGAGCTGCAATTAATTATTATATAAGTATCATATGATTCTCGTATAAAACCTTTTATATGATAATTATATAAAAGGAGCTGCATATTATAATTATTATATAAGCCTCATATGATTCTCATACAAAACCTTTTATATGATAATTATATAAAAGGAGCTGGATATAGTTATTATATAAGCCTCATAAGATTATCTTTCAAAACCTTTTATATGATAACTATATAAAAGGAGCTGCAATTAATTATTATATAAGTATCATATGATTCCCGTATAAAACCTTTTATATGATAATCATATAAAAGGAGCTGCATATAATTATTATATAAGCCTCATATGATTCTCATACAAAACCTTTTATATGATAATTGTATAAAAGGAGCTGCAATTAATTATTATATAAGTATCATATGATTCTCATATGATAATTCTATCATATGATTATCATAAGCTGCTCCTTTTATATGATCCTCATATGATTCTATATAACATATATTATATGAGAATCATGTAGGCCTACTGCTCCTTTCATATAAGTTTCAAATAATAGATATCATATGAAAATCATATAAGAATCATATGTGGCAAAATTGCCTGTGTACATGTCAAAGTCTCACTGAGTGCTTTTACAATTTGTTAATTTGAAACTACATTCGTGTCCCATGGACACATTTCAAATGACAGTGGTCAAATCTTTCATTCCTAAACATATATTTAGTTTAAGGTACGTTTTTACTGACCTAGAGTTTGTGTAAGAACAATGTCTGAAACATACATATTCTGCAGTACAATGTAATCTATAATACGACACCACAAACATAAAATGGTTGACAATAGGTTAACGCCTTGAAATGGTCAATGGCAAAACGGCCTTAAGGTTTAAACCAGGTAGTTATATGGGAAAGAAGTGGGATGTATTGAACAATTAGATGCATCCGTTTTAATTTCAGTATTTATTAATTATGACTGTCAAAAGGCTTGCCCCCACCTTATTTTAGAATTGCCTTTCCCTAGACTTTCCTAGCAATTGTATCAGTTATCATCACCAAGTAAAGGGAAATGTGGATGGATAAAGAAATACACGTCGGAATATGTAGAAGGTCATGTATGGTTATCGAGATGAACCACGTGTAAGGAAGCCATATAGCATTAGAGAACTCTAGGTGTGATACAAATCGAATTTAACTGTGAAATAAGTAGGGATTTGTTTTACTAATTCTTATTACCGGCAGGCATATTTATTAAATTACGTGAACATGACTAACGTTACGTTATGGTGAAATACTTCTCCAATTAAATCGTAATACAAGATCCCATAAACACAAACAATGGAAAAGAAAATAACATTTCATAGAAGTAGAATATATTTATTTTATAGATACATTACACATTTACATAAGCACAATTCAACATTCTCCAAGAACTAAATGGAGGATTAGTCCTCCACCCAATATTTCAAAAATGCAGACTTTAGCTTTACAATAGATATTGTGTCAAACATAAATTGTTGACACATTACTCAAACTGCTGTGTGATGAAAAAGGAGGATTAATTCTCGTCATTCCGCCCGTATTCGTGTATTGTAAAAATGACCACATGACGTTATTTATTTTGAATACTACTCCTTGCACAACAGGTTAGAGAAACTCCACTTTGCGGCGAATCGAAATTTTGTCTGTGTTGTACTGTCTTGACCTTTCTCGCCCGGTTGAAAATGACAAGCGTTTACCTGGACATGATCAATTTAAAGCCCATCAAGACCTGATCAAACGTGGCCTTTTGAGAGCCTGTTTGATCAGTTCCGATTGGCCTGAGATTGACAGCGTGTAACTGTTGGCCAATGAAAACTGAACGTCACCAGATTGATCTGTCAAAATGCATGTCAAACATTTGTTCTGCCCTGATTGTTTCTGCTCGGCACCGTGTTATTGTTTTAGATTTATATAACTTCATTTCGTGTCGCATAGTGAAATGAAACATGACTTTTTCGAAAGAATTGGGTAGCGAGGAAAACATTGACATTAAAGTGGATTGGAGCGGTGTGCTCTGATAGATACAATGGTATTCAATGTGATATGACTTTTTTTCTCAGAGAAAAAATACCCCAACTGTCACGATTTTCTGTAATAAGCTTTCTGGATGATGAAAATACACATATTTAGATCTTAGGAACTATGAGCTTTTGCAACATTAAGTTAGGCAGGTACTGTAGGTAGACGTGTAATCTAAAAGGGTCCTGATTAAAGTACCCCGGGGAAATTTTCCACCACTTTCGGTCACGTGTTTTATTAAATCCGAGCCTTCGCTGACCTTATCAGCCCTTTTTAAGATTTTGACATTTTATCTGGCTGGGTATATCAAAAGCTACAAAAGCCAAACAAAAAGGCGAGGTCATTGTGTACACAAACAATACTAGTAAGTCGAGTCCAATGTACTTTTTATATACCGCGTGTAGTTAGTTATACACGCATTCTTCCCCAGCCGTGTCAAAATTGATTGACAGTAGCGTCTCACGAGGTGAACCGTCGATCGAGGTCAGTGGGTGCGGAAATGCCTGGTCTTCGCTTGTCACAAAATGGGGAAACTCTAACCTGTTGGGCAAGGCGTAATATCTGTTAGTTGTAAATACTTTAGGAATTTCAGAAACAGAAACAAAATAGAGCATTAATCCTTCAGCTAAACAATCAACATTTAATTGAAGTAGAACATATTAATTTGTGTCAATACCGTAACCATTTACTAAGGACAATTCAACAGTTTACAATATCGATATGGAGGATTCATCCTCCCCTCTGTATCATCTATATTTCGAAAATGCAGATTTCAGCATTACATTAATGTATAATTGGAAAACAGAGTTAAACAATTACTTAAAACGAAGAACAAGGTGGAATAATCGTCGTCCGATAGCCATGTATAATTGTTAAATTGAACAAGTTATTTCATTATGAATATCCATTAGCTGAGCAATAGTTTCAAAAAAGGAAATGGAGGAATAATCACACTCCTATACAATATCATATAAAAAATGAATACTTAAGAAATAAATAAGATTTTTCAAGAAAGCAAAGTTAAAACATTACTTAAACTATGTGAGAAGAGAAGGGACGATAAATACTCGCCCACATATCCATGTTTAATTGTAACAAGAGGCCAAATAGGGCCTGTGGACGCTCTACTTGCCAAAGATAAAGTTTATGTATGTCAAATATCATTCAACCGGAACATGGCGATGATATATATGCAACTAGGCTGATCATCCCTGCCAAGTTTCATTGCAATCCATCCAGAAGTTCAGGAGTGTATTAAAATATTGAAGGGGTCATAACTCTGCCATCATTCGTTCAACCAGAACACGACAATGACAGGTGCAACTAGGCTTGGTACTGATCATCTAGGCTTGGTACTGATCATCCCCACCAAGATTCACTGAAATCCGGCAAGGCGTTCAGACGAAACTAATCTGGAAAATGTTTTTCTATTAAAACATTTAAAGGGCCATAACTCTGTCAAAAATCTTTTAACCGGAATATGGCGATGAAATGCACAACTAGGATTGATCACTATGTCAAGTTTCGTTGAAATCCAGCCGGGGTTGAAAAGAACTAGCCCGGAAAATGTTTGTGTATCAAATATATTTAAAGGGCCATAACTCCGCCAAAAATAAGTACACCGGAACGCGACGATGATATGCACAATTAGGCTTGGTGCTGATAATCCCTGTAAAGTTTCGTTGAAATCTGGCGAGGGGTTCAGGAAAACTAGTCCAGACAAAGTTTGTGTATTAAAACCTTTAGAGAACAATAACTCTGCCAAATATCGTTCAACGGAACACGGCGACGAGTTTCACAACTAGAACTGGAACCGATCATTCGTAAAAGGTTTCGTTTAAATCCGGCCAGGGGTTCAGGAGAACTAGTCAGGGCAAAGTTTGTGTATTAAAACCTTTAAAGGGACATAACTCCGCCAAAATCAATCAACTGGAACACGGTGACTAATGTACAACTAGGTTTGATACTGATTATCCCTGAAAATGTTCACTGAAATCCGGCCAAATGAAGGCCTTCTTGTCTTAATGAGGCCAACATATAGCATATTTCAGAAAAAAAGGGCCTTAACTCCGGTGTAAATGGTCCAATATGGCTGGTTTTCGTTGGTATTAACAATCTGGTAATGTTTAGTAAAGATAGGATAAAAAAATAAGGCCCTATTGTCTTAACGAGGCAAAAGATAGCATTTTTAACTAAATTAAGGGCCACCACTCCGTTATTACTGGTCCGATCTGGCTGGTTTACGCATTTGTTTGAGCTTTTATTGATATTAACAATCTGTTAAAGGTTGATGAAGATCGAATGAAAAATGAAGGCCCTATCGTGTTAAGAAGGCAAAATATAGCATTTTTGAAAAATCACGGCCAAAACTCCGCTGTTACTGCTCCGATCTGGCTGGTTTTCGAACTTATCCGCGTTTTCATTGATAATAAAATTTGGTAAAAATTGTTAAAGATCGATTGAAAAATGAAGGCCCTATCGTCTTAACAAGGCAAAATATAGACTTTTTGAAAAAATCAAGGCCATAACTCCGCTGTAACCTACTGATCCGATCTAGCTGTTTTTTGCCCGAGTTTTCATTGATATTAACAATCTGTTAATGTTTGGTAATGAGCGAATGAAAAATGAAGGCCCTGTCTTAACAAGGCAAACAATAACATTTTAAATAAATCAAGGGCCATAACTCCGCTGTTACTAGTCCGATCTGACTGGTTTTTGAACTTATCCGCGCTTTTATTTATATTAACAACCTGGTAAAGTTTGGTATTGATCGGATGAAAAATGAAGGCCGTACTGGTTACGCTATTACTGGTCCGATCTAGCTGATTTTCGAACTTTTCCGCGCTTTCAGTAATATTAACAATCCGGTAAAGTTTGGTAAAGATCGGATGAAAATTTAAGGCCCTATCGTCTTAAGGAGGTAAAAGTTAACTGACGACGGACGACGGTCAACACACCTTCCCATAAGCTCTGATGGCCCTTGGCCAGTAGAGCTAAACATGGCGAAACACCACATTAAACAATAGCAAAATGTAAAAGTAATTTCAAAAAAAAGAATTTAACATAAATAAGACTAATTCAGCAAGACAAAAAAAATCCTCCATCGTATTTCATCAATATTTCTACAATTCAGATTAAGCATTACTCAAGTCTGTGTGATATAAAAGCAGGATCAATCCTCACCCACATTCATGTATTGATATTCCACCCTATATCATTACTATTTTACATTTACAACTTAAACATATTTATATGCAATTCCAAATTCTGCAAAAAGAAAAACAAGGAAGAATCGTATATGCTATACCAAACTATTTCATGAATGCAGTTATAAGCATTACTCCAAATTGTAATACTTCTTCAATACACTTGGAATGTAAATGAAGTTTAATTACTTTGAAAATGCAGACTTTACAGTTAAATAATACAATGGCAAACACTTTTTGTCTACGAAACAAAATGGAGGATTAATCGTCCACCCTATTATATCAATATTTTAAACATGCCGACTTAAAATGCAATTTAATAGTATATACGTGTAATTTCAAAATCGGCTTATTTTAAATATACAAAAATTAGGATATATCCTACACTTTATAACAGCAGTATTTGAAAATTACAGAGTTAACTCATTTCTCAATATTATGAGCACATATCAAATAGGGTTAATCCTCCCTTTATATCTGTAAATTCGCATCACCTAAAGCTATTTGTTTTGGAAGTGGAAGTACAGTTCCCTTTAAAAGATAATAAAGACTTTACGCCAACTCCTCAACTCTTAACAAGCATCTGTGATACCCTGACCTGAAAATATGATTTCTGTTCCAGTAATACAAATTTAAACTTTAATTCACTATGATAAATTAAAGGATTAATTCTCGACTGTATAAAAAGCAATAGTGTAACACTAGGCGTATTCGACTTTCAAGTTGGTGTTCTGTTTATTGATATTCTCTCTCCTTCGTATCGTCCAATCAGACTTTAGTAAATAATTCTATTTCAATTGCTTTGATTGGTCAGTCGTTTTGTTGTACTCAACGGAATTGTGTGAAGCAGGCACTTAACGCAACCAGTAAATTGTGCCAATCGAAAAGACAACTTGTTTTTTCCCTAGACTTTGACTATGTGTTTGACATGGAAAGAAAATATATTCCGGCAAATAAACGTGCTGTAGATCTATGACGTTTAGTTCAATTTATATAATTATCTAACCAAATAAAACGAAGCGTTTTACTAAGATAAAAACAGCGCGAAAGTCAACGCAACTATTTGTGGATTGAACAATAATCGTGTAGTTCACTCTAATAAAAAATAATTAGATACAACATATAGGTGTGCTGAATGCACCCAAACAGTTCAGTTGCGAAGGTGTTTCTTTGTGTTATAAGACAGAGGCTATGAATGAAGAGAAATATTCACCATTAAAAAAAACGTTCGGTTGCTTCGCTACCACTCTTTCGGGTTCTTAATGAATATTTATCTTCATAGCCCACTTAGTGTTTACCATCGGTTTATCGGTGGTCTCTATATAGGTCACTCTCTTAATGGTGGAGAGCGATGGTAATAGCATATTCATGAATAAGTGCTGCATGTATTTGAAAATCGAAGACAATTGATTGGTTGAAAAAGTAGGGTAAAAATCATTTACAATACCCATTTGGAATAGTCAAAGATAAATTGATTTAGACCCATTTTTGAGTTAAGTCCATTATAATGTCAGCAATATACAATATCAAATCATTAAACGATTAGCAATATGCACTATTTAAACATATTAAGTATTAACATGTATACAAACAAGAGTGCAAAAATTGCCATGAATCGCTCACCTGATGATCTTCGCAAAGATGAAACATTGTCAAACACGCTTATAATTTCATATCAGAATGAGCAGTCTCTGGCGCGCCATCTTAAATTCCCGCGTCCGACATAAAGTGTTCCTGCCCAGTAAATGTATCAATTATATGGTTATAGTGTGGGATCTCAACGGTTTCCAAGTTTTGACCCAGGCGATATGAACCTCAGGGAAGGGTATGATCCATAGGCTATTTCCCAAGGGGTGGAGACGGGGCTTCGGGGCCGATGCTAGTTGGATGGCTGTATCTGATTGTTCATGCCCAGTAAATGTATATACTGTTATATGGTTGGTATCTCAACAGTTTCCAAGTTATGACACATGTCCGCATGCGTGGGGATGGAACCCGGAGCCTATGCTGGCTGAATGGTTATGACCACGGAGCTAAGTCCCAATGTATGGGGACTGACTCCGGACCAATGCTAACTGGATGGTTGTTTCCGTCTGTTCATGCTCAGTAAGTTTATTCCTCCTCAGTAAGTGGATAACTGTGGTTTCAAAAAAGAAACTCTTTTAAGTTTTATCCTTTATAAGCCTGTAAGAAATGTGACCACTTGGATGGAGCCAAATTTGACCCCAGCGTCTCGATTCGAGCAAACTTGATAGAAAATCATACGCTTATGCTACAGGCAAAATATTAGATCTCTAGCTCAGGTATTTTCAGAGAATAAGCTAAAAAAAATTAAAGATTTTTCTTTATAAAGTTATGTAAAACTGTGACCTTAGGGTGGTGCCAGATTTGACCTCAGAGTCTCCATTTGAACAAACTTGGTAGAGAACTATGGGCTTATGATACTTGCGACATATTAGACCTCTAGCTCTATTCAGAGAATAATGTTTTGTAAAGATTTTCCTATGTGCAAAACCGTGACCCGCTGGGCGCGGCCAAATTTGACACCGGGGTCAACATTTGAACAAACATGGTAGAGAACCATAGGCTTATGCTACATGCTAAAGACCTCCAGCTCTTGTAGTTTCGAAGAAGAAACTATTTGAAAGAGTTTACTGTACGTAAAACAGTGACTTCCGGGGAGAAGCGAAATTTGATCCCGGGATCATCGTTTGAACAAACTTGGTAGAGGACAAAAGGCTTATGCTACATGCAATATATTAGAGCTATGTGCCTTGTCATTTTGAAAGAGAAGAACTTTTAAGTTTGTTTTCCCTATCCAAGTCTATGTTAAACCTGCAACATCTCTATATACAACTCATTGATTCCCGGGGCATGGGTATGTTTGACCCCTGGGGCTTCTTTTGAACACACTTTATAGTACAGGGAACGGCGATCACTATTAAAGAGAAAACTGTCGAAATCTATTCAGCGGTTCTTGAGAAAATGTTTTAAAGTTTCAACCTTTTATGGTAGCAATGGACATAGTGGATGTCGCGTTGACCTAATTTTAACCATATTAGAAGTCACTGACCTCAAAACATCGAAGCGATTTATGCGGAGAAGTCATTTAAGCAGAAGTTAACAGACGGACAAACGGACGACGACGGACGGATTAAATGCAGTCACAATTGCTCACTTTGAGCCTTTGGCTCAGGTGAGCTGAAAAGAAAAAATATAGAGCAAATAAACAATATATAATATACAGACTATTATATAATATACACAATATACACACTACACTAGACGACGCTTATAAGTACTCCGATTTAAAATGCTAATAAAATTATCAAATTGATAAATTATTTTCTATTCTATTTGGTGAATCTCTTGAAAATATACTCAAGAGTTCTCAAATGATTTTGTCAAAAATGTACACTCCATTTAAAATATATGAAATAAAACGAAACGGGGGTACTTATAGTACTAGTCGTCTAGAGTATACATTTGAATGGTAAACGCTCAATGTGACGTGTTAACTATAAAACAGGTTCAAAAAGCTACATTCTATAGCTGATAGAGATGAATGATTAATCATGATAGATTTAATTTACACCAGGCGGAACTGATTATCCTCCACTGGTTTTACATCTAATAGCTAGGTTTCATTCCTACCGATTGTATTATAAATGTACATTAAACTCAATTCAATCACTAGTTTGAGAAGATCAAAAGCTTAATGTTCCTCATTATATCACCTTTATAAATTATTATCACCCATCTTCTTTTCGAATGTGTTCAAGGTCAAGGACAATGTGCTTAAGATACTGCGCAAAGAAGCTGACCAGTTAGTGTTCCTTGACAATTTACAGAAACTTTTCAGCGTTTCCAAGGTCTTCCAAATATTGGTGAAAATCGATTTAATCAAGTTCCGTAAACAAAGTAAAAAACTTTGTTTTAAAGTATTTGTTAACAATAATTACTCCATTGAGTTAGTTGATACTTTACCAATATACATTATTAAAACATTAAAAATATACACCATTAAAGGGACACTGTCCGTAAGTAAGTAAAGAGCTATTGATCATGACCAAATAAGTGTATCATGTTTATATACATGAAAACTTGAGCAAAGACCCAAATAAGTCTGTAGTAATATGTTCGTGAGTTTGAAAAACATAGTTTTATTTATTGTTTGTATATAATGTAGGTCCCACAATATTTACAGTTTCTGCTGATCACGTAACCTCCCTTAGTGCATTAGGTTTTCTATATAGTGTGTATTGCGTAATATAGAGTGCCCGCTTAGCTCAGTTGGTAACGCTCTTGACTATTGCTCTCTCACTATTATAACACGCAAGTGTAATTTTAGTTTGGGCTGCGAGTTCACAACTCACGAATAGATACTTCTTTTTTTGTACCGCTATTGAATTCCGTCAAACAGTCTTGTATTTATTTAGTAAATATTCAATAATTGTAAGTGTGTAATGTTTGTCAACACAATTAGTACGTGTTTTATAAGCTAAATGTTACGGACATTGCCCCTTTAAAACATTAACCTATTATCAATATACACTATTAAAACGTTAAAACATTAACATTATACACTATTAACTGATTACAAGCAAGTATAATAATACTAAAACATAAGGAGTAAAGATACATCCTATATACAATATCTACACACTATACAATTAACATGTCGCCAGTTGTCAATCATTTATCCATTCAAACTAATCAAACCAATACTATACCTCCGACAAACAATAGCACGTGCAACAGTATAATAAAGCAAGTGCAGCTGTATTATTTTATAAACTATTGTCAATATACTCCGACATCAACAATAGGGCGGCGATATCTAACTACTGGCCACATGTTAATTGAACAAACGCTCAATTTGACGAGTTGAAGTCGTTTGAATACATGGTTTATGGAATGACGTCGAACACTGGAAAGAACGACAGCCAACATACAATTCGCAATGACCTAAGCCCAATTGTTTTTGGACAGTAGAGATAAAAATAGCAGTGGTACTAAAACATTATAGTATAAAATGCAAAACGTACACCTATTTCTTAACGTACATTATAGAAATATTTAAGTCAATACAGTTTATTATGTACAATGTAGGAAAATTAAACTAGACCTATCACTAGAGGTGATTAATACCCCCCGCTTGGAGACCTGTTTGAATATGTGTGTATCCTCAAAAAGGTACTCATTCTGTATTTTCATATAAATTAACTAAAGTACAAATTTAATGCAACTTATTTGAAGGTGATTAATACTCCCTCATTGGTGTCCAGTCGGAATAGGTATCATGTCCTTAATATGAATGCGTGGTAATACTCTGAAGTTCATGCTGAGCAGAGTCTCAAATACAAATAATTGAAAAATATGTATCACATATTAAATAAGAAAAATGAAAAGAACATATGCAACGATTATCTAATTATCTGTTAAATAACGCGACAAATAATTAATATATGTGGAGACTTAAGTAAAAATAAGTGGAGTGTAACCTTATGAAGTCTGTATAATTAGTGGAGTGTAACCTTATGTCGTTTTCATAATGTATTTTCACATCAAACCAAAAAGGAAAAGTAAATATTCAACCATACAACCATGTATGTTAACTAATGCAACGGGACGCGACAGGACGGGACGCGACGTAAATTAGTGGAGTGTAACTTTATGATGTCTTAAGTGCAAAGTGTGTGACTTTTTGAGATTTTCATTATGTATTTTCAAATTATAAATAAATAAAAAGAAAATATGAAACCATTATCTGTTAAATAACAGGACAAATAATTAAAACTTAGTGGAATCGTGGATAAAAAATTAGTGGAGTATAACCTTATGAAGTCTGTATAGTTAGTGGAATGTAACCTTATGTGTTTTTTCATAATGTATTTTCACAAAATACCAAAAAGGAAAAGCAAATATGCAATCATAAAACCATTATTTGTTAAATACAACGTAAATTAGTGGAGTGTAACCTACTGAGGTATTAAAATTAAAAGTGTGTAACTGTATGAGCTTTTCTTTAAATATTTTCATGTCATAAAATAAGAAAAAGAACATATGCAACCACTATCTGTTAAATAACAGGACACATAATTAAAATCTTAGTGGAATCGTGGGTAAAAATTAATGGAGTGTAGCCTTATGAAGTCTGTGTAATTAGTGGAGTGTAACCTAACGAGGTCTTAACATTTGTAGTGTTTAACTTTATAAGGTTGTCAATATGTATTTTCACGTTATAAAAAAAGAAAAAGAACATATGCAACCATTATTTGTTAAACAGGACAAATAATTAACAAGAAATGTCACTGTAAGTGACAAATGCCCCCATAGTGGTTTGTGAATATATGAACGAGATGTTTATGGACACAGCTCAAAATGTGACGACATCATCAGTTTGAACCATGTTTATAAATATTCATGGGCATAATGGTAAGATCAGGTAAAAGTTCAGCAAAACTGGAAGGTGACCGATCACAAAGTTATACACCCAACACAACGAATATGACTTCATTCAAATACAGGGTCATAAGGCATATTCTGACATCTAAGTGTGAACTTTACCTTGAAGCTAGGACCTGGATTTTGCGCTTGACACATCATCTTGTTCTGGTGAACATTTCTGCCAGGTTATATATAAAAATCCCTCAACGGATGACAAAATTATGGACCGGACACGACTTACATAACTTTAATCACACACAAGGATATATGACATATTCTGACCTCTAAGTACGACCTTGACTTTGAAGGTACTGACCTCGATTTTGCTCGCGACACATAGTCATGTTTTGGTGAACATTTATGCAAAGTTATTTGAAAATCCCTCCATGAATGTCAAAATTATTTACCGGACATGAACTTTGGAAGCAAAATAACTTATGTTTGACCTTTGGCCTCCAAGTGTGACATTGACTTTGAAACTACTTATCTGGATTTTGCGCGTAACACGTCATCTTGTTGTGATGAACACTTGTGGCAGGTTATTTGAAAATCTCTCCATGAATGTCACTGTTATTTACCAGACACGAAATATGGACACAAAAGTACTTCTTTTATACCTTTGACCTCTAAGTGTGACCTTTACCTTGAAGCTAAGGACCTGGAATGTGGATGTGACTCATCCTCTTATTGTGATGAACTCTTGTTCCAAGTTATTTGAAAATCCTACTATGACTGTCAGAATTATTTGTCGGACACGATTGTACGGACGAACGGACGGACGGACTGACTGACGGACGGTGCGACTATTATGTGCCACCCTTCGGGGCAATAAAGTTATGTAAAAATTAGTGAAGTGTAACCTTATGAAGTAAGTAAGTAAGTAATTTCTTTATTTATAGAGGGTGACTAAAGTCTGCATAATTAGTGAAATGTAACCTTATGTGGTTTTCATAATGTATTTTAAAATCATACCAATAATAAAAAGCTAATATGCAACCATGTAAGTATTATCTGTTAAATAATAAAATGCGACGGGACGCGACGGGCAAAGTGATTCCTATATAGCCCCACTTCTTCGAAGCGGGGGTATAAACAAAAGTTTAAAATGAGACATTATAATATTAATTTGATCGTAAACAAAATTCGGTACAAAAATATTGACAATATTAACACTACAAGAGGTGTTCACATTATAACGTAACACTTTCATTTTGTAACTGAATCACATTAATCTTGACATTCTCGCCGATTATGTTTATTTTAATGTCAAGTCTACTGATTCCTTCGATATAAAAGATCATGACATGAACTATTATCTGTTTCCTATTTTGCTGCATCCGTATTTTTGAAATGGGTAGAGAATGATGTGTTGTTGCAAAAATCTTCAATTATGAAAATAACTGCAATATAAATTAAAAAAAAGAAGCTTGTAAATTGTCGTTAAAGGTGTTAGTAATCTGATAATTCCATGACTGGACGTAACAAAGTGGAATATGCACTTTTTGCTATTAATATGAAATGCGACTTTGAAAATACCTCAATTCATGACAATTCTAGTTTGAAACATCAGCTGCAGGCATTTTTATAATTTCAGCTTCTATAAAAAATAAGTTTCATTACTTTCTTATAGGAAAAGAAAGAACAAAATATATAACTTAAGATGTAGGGGCAAAACACAGACATTTGCAAAATTTAATAATGATGAAAAAATGAAAAAAAAATGTTTTCACCAAAGATATCTTTATATGGTATATGGTAATACAGTAACAATAACTTTTCATTTGTTGTCTTACAAAATATGACTAAATTGCTTATTTTGGTTAATTTTTAAAATCATAGGTAAAATACGAGCAAACTGACCTATTGTCTGTTAATGATATTAAGAAAAAAAAGAAACTTTTAATTCAACATTGATATTTTTGTCTTACAATTACACACACGATCATAATTAAATTGCAAACACAGTTATAAATAAGTATGATATACATTTTGTGGAATTATTCGGTTTAAAGTAAAACTCTTCGGCAATTAAACATATAGGTTTAAAATTTGAAAATAATCTGCACCTAACTCAAAATGTAATTTAAAGCGAACCGCGTAAAATTGGAGATTATTCTTAAAAGCATATGTTCTAAATGACAGTTTCACATCAATAATTCACGCATGTTTTATGATAATCACTTCCACTGAAAAATAACATCGTAAACAAACGTTTTAAGCTACAAATTGAACACCTCTTGTGAAATGATTGATAGTTATATACAGAACACAGTCATAGTCACATGTAACCAGCAGAAATAAGCTAAGTCGAAAGAAGGCGACCAGATGATGTTTCTAAAAAATCAAACATAGAAACACACACAAACGGATACACATACATACACAAAACACCTTTTAAGTAAATCTATCAAATTAAGAAGAAAATTGAAACGATGAAATCTGTTTAGACCAAACTATCAATAATATATTTTTTGTTTTGTTTCAATCAATATTCATGATCATATATGTTTAAGTTCAGTTCAGTATTTCAAATTATTATCGAAAATGGATTGATTCACCTTTAAGTCATTTTAACCGACCTATTATTATTATTTCTACTAATTTGTCAAAATCTTTGGACACCGCTGATAGTGTAACTAGTGGTAGATCTATCTTCAAACATATTGTATGATACATTCTCTCACCAAAACAACTGTTAAAGTTAGTAATACATCTATATACAATAATAGTAAAACAATAATGTAACATATACCTAACATACGTGAATAAAACGCAGTTCTATAACTACGTCAACTACTGGGATTATAGTTTTCATATAGTATAGTAATATAAAGGCATGCAATATGTAAAACAAATGTATATATTTCAAGGCTTGTTTACATTGTTGAATAGTATTCAGCTTGTATAACCCACAAATATTTAATGTTCGTAATACATCCGCGTCTGATACAACTTTGCGCTGTAAGTTTTACCGTTGGAGGTATATAATGCGCGAGCTAATTTTTTTTTTCTTTCTTCATTTCTATATATAAGAGTCCAAAACTCAGGCAATGTGAGTAAGGATACTTTAAAAATACAGTACTGTTTTGCACCTTTTTTCTGCAATAAAGTGTTGTCCTTCATTCACTAGCGTTTCAGTATACTGCTACATATAACTAGTACTGTAACTCTAGAGAAGATCTCCGTACGTATTAATAGCAATTTCTTCAACTTTTCATTCTACATTCATCAGCCTTTAATACTTCTTCTGTGTGACTATATAGTCCATTTGAAGTACTACATTGGTGTTTCGAGTATCGTATCATCATTGTCGCTGTGTGTATCTGAGGGAATAGCTCGTCTAAGACGAATAAGCATTGAATCAACGTCATTTACATCTTTGAATCTATCCATTTTTTCGGTAATCCTTTTGTGTCGAAATTCCAGGTACATATCCGTTATCGCCTTTAAAAGAAAAAAAGTATTTAATAAAAACCTTAGGCTAACAATTATCTAAAGATATTGTGCGGAAACCACTACCCATATTTCCGATCGCCAGCATGCATACCAAGAAAACATAAAATCCCGTGTTCGATTTAAAAGGGAAAAAAAATCTTGTGACATGGATGTATGCCGCGGCCATGAGTCGATAATATACACTTGCATTATGCGTAGAAAGTATGAAAACTGAAATAATAGAAACTATATTGAAAATGGGTTTGGAAATTATGAAGGCCTCTTTAATGGTGATATTTTACGCATTTTATAGGTTTCAGATTTGCGATTATATGAAGGATTATTTTTAAAAAAAAAACGGTAATGTGTCTCCACCCGCACCCTACCCTTAACCCCTGTATTTATGCAAGGAGGGGTAATCCGCCGTGAAAAATTCATTTGGTGAAATAGTCCTTTATTTAAATCGAAATATATACTATATATAATAACACCACATAAACACAAGAAAGGAAACAACAACATTTAATTGAAGTAGAACCTATGTATTGTATCGAAACATTCGACAATTACATGAACGAAATCAGACTATATGAATCATTATAATGTGTTCCTAGATATATTTACTTGTTTATATACCGTTTGATTTACATATATAGTTTATATTACTACCATATCCATGATATCCATCCCTTATTTGTAAATAGTTTTATCTTTATATAGTTACATTAAGTTTTAATTACTGCTTCATTTCTTATTCCTTCATCAGATTTTGTGCGCAATATGACCCATAAAACACCATTCATTCATTCATTTATTCGACATTTACATATTGTTACTTATTAGTGCCATACCTGTTTGATCGGAGAGGGATTATATAATTGCGTAGCCACTTACATAATGTTACTTACTTGTCCCCACCTGTTTAACCAGAGGCGGATTATAGAATTGCTTAGCCATTTACATAATGTTACTTTCTAGTCCCCTACCGATGTAACCGGTGAGGGATTATAGAATTGCTTAGTCATTTACATAATGCTACTTATTAGTCCCCTACTGGTGTAACCGAAAGGGGGTTACAGAATTGCTAAGCCATTAACATAATGTTACTTATTAGTTCCTTACCGGTGCTATAGAACTGCTTAGTCAGTTACATACTGTTGCTTATTAGTTACCTACCGATGCAACTATAGAATTGCTTAGTCATTTACATATTGTTACTTATTAGTCCCATACCGATGCAACCGGAATGGGTTATAGAATTGCTTAGCCATTTACATAATGTTACTTATTAGTCCCCTACCGGTGTAACCTGAGGAAGATTATAGAATTGCTTAGCCATTAACATAATGTTACTAAATATTAGTTTTCTACCGGTGTAACCGGAGAGGGATTATATAACTGCTTAGTCATTTACATAATTTTATTTATAAGTTCCCTACCAGTGAAACCGGAGAGGGATTGTAGAATTGCTTAGTCATTAACATACTGCTACCTATTAGTTCCCTACCGGTGTAATCGGACAGTGATTATAGAATTTCTTAGTCATTTACATAATGTTACTTATTAGTTCACTACCGGTGTAACCGGAGAGGGATTATAGAACTGCTTAGTCATTTACAGAGTTTTACTTATTAGTTTCCTACCGATGTAACCGGAGAGGGATTATAAAACTGCTTAGTCATTTACCTAATTTTACTTATTAGTGACCTACCGGTGAAACCGGTGAGGGGTTATAGAATTGCTTAGTCATTTACATATTGTTACTTATTAAGTATATGAGTATATGAATCCAGATGTATTCGCGATCATCATATGGATTCAGAGGTATCCGGGATCTATCACGTATATGAATCCAGAGGTATTCTGGATCAGCCTACTCTATCTATCGAATATATAGATCCAGATGTATCCGGGATCTACTCTGTATATCGAGTAAATGTATCCAGATGTATCCGGGATCAGCCTAATCTTTACTGTATGCATCGAAGATATGGATCCAGATGTAACCCTGATCAATCTACTCTATCCATCGAAGATATGGATCCAGAGGTAACCCTGATCAGTCAACTCTATCCATCGAAGATATGGATCCAGAAGTATCCCTGATCAGTCAACTCTATCCATCGAAGATATGGATCCAGAAGTATCCCTGATCATTATACTCTATCCGTCGAAGATATGGATCCAGAAGTATCCGGTATCATCCAACACTATTCATCGAGTATATGGATCCGTATGTTTCCGGGATCAGCCTATTATATCGAATATATGAATCCAGAGGTATCCGGGGTCATCCTACTCTATCGGGAGTACGTATCCAGAGGTATCCAGAATCAGCCCGATATATATCGAATATATTAATCCAGAGGTATCCAGGATCAGCCTACTCTCTCTATCGAAAATATGGATTTGGTTTGTTTTGCTTTACCGGAGAATAGACCGATCGGAAGATGATGCAGTGAGAGTAAGTTGCTAACCAAAGCTTTCAAGCGGGTGTCTCGGACCCTTAAAGTGTCAAACACTATATCATCAGACCACCAAAAACACAAAGGACCTAATAAAACAGTCCTATAACGCGTTTGGTAACGTCCTATTATATGTACTGATGTGCTAGATTACTTTCAAAATTGTACTAAAATGTTCTTACGTTTTCTTCAATGATAACAGATACGGTGTCCTCGGAAATGAAACCATGACAAATGTGTTCCCCATGTAACTGTTCAATGTCTGCCATCAGGCGCCTTTTAATCAGTTGGACATCATTCGTTGACATGCTGTTGTTAGCCAGGTACCGAGACAGTGGCATACTGGACAGCAGACTGCCAGGTACAGTTATCAGACTTCCGTCCCTTGAAATGACGTTATGAATCTTCAGGAAAGCGTTGGTCGAAACAGCATCTATAAATACGAACTAATGCAGGTATTCTGGCATTTCTTCGAATACATTTGATACCCGCGTTCTACAACTTTGATTGCATTTTGATTTCCTTTCGACAGTAAATGTATGCACAAAATACAGTAGTGATAAATAGAATAACGACAATTTAAATCTTAGACATAAATGACATGCCAAAATCACTGTTTCTGTCTTTTGTCGAGAACAACAATACTTTTAAAAACGCAATATATATATACTCTATCGTACGTATATACGCTATGGTTGTCGTTATTTGACGGAAAAGCCCCCCGAAGACATCCGACGCGTTTAAGTGTAAGGCCTTAGTATCACCCGGTTTTAGAAATCAATATATTTAGGTTGACTAGGTGGCCGACTGGGCTAAGGCGTCTGCTATTGAGCGAGGCAATGTGTGTCGAACCTTGTATATATATATAGCTATATTTGTATTACTTTTTTTAATTCATCGAGTCTAATCTGTGTGGATAAAGTTAAATAGAATACTGCTTTAAACTAGTGCTAGGGGGCGTAAAAACATGAAAGGTGTTGTCCGTGTAGTACCTCTCATGGTCAGACAGTTTTACCAAGTTTGTTACTTTTCTCAATTTTCACTATTTATTTATGTATACCTATATCTGTGGAAGTCATACCTGATGTTTCCGTTTTACTTGATTTCCCTTTCTGAAAAAAATAAAAATAAAAATACATGACAAAGGTCGTGATGTGACAACGCTTAAATAACTGAATTATATCACTAAAACAACTGTGCATAGTGGATCTGTGAGTGCATGTTAAACTGTTTAATAGTAATATTTAATTTAGTAAACAAGATGGATGAAATATATGATGAGTTTGTGAGTTTAAATAAATTCAGTAAGAAATATGCAAGTATGTGAGATTATATTTATCACATATGTTCAAAACTTCCACATAACATACATGCAGTATAGTAGCCGCCTACATGTATCGTTTTTTAAGGCGAACCATATGTTGCTTTGGTCTTTCCTGTATCACTCCTGGGGAATCTGTACGCAGCGAGCTCATGGTAGCGCGTTAATATAAGCGCTATCGTTCGTACTACAACTATTGATGTATACACTATAGTTTAATATGGTGATCCCATCTACTTTCTTCGTGTATCGTAATACAGTTGCAGATAGTTTCTCAGTGCTTTAGTGTAAGTAGTTGAAATTGTGTTGGCACATGTATATTGATATGACTTTTACATTACGCATAAAAAATGGTATTTTCGTTATCACAAATTTAATTCTTTGATGATTTTATACATAAATTGGAATAACTAGATACAGATAACGCAATTTACGAAACTGAAAAGATAAAAATTATTATTGGGTATTCGATTGTCATTTGCATATTTATTACACTAGCGTTTTATTATTTCTATCATTGCTAAACTGCAAGTTAGGTGATAAATAGTATGGTTATTATTTAACAAGACTGGCAGTACAAAACCGCACTATATTTGTGCGGAAGGTACGTGTACTAGTGTTCATTATACACATACTTTGTACTGTTCTCGTAAATTACATGTCAGGTAATAGACTCGATGCAGAAATGTTTTAAGAAAGGTTTTGTTTGAATGACGTTTTACGCCATTTTTAGTACGTGTTAGGAACTATATGACGGTCGATTTGTTTGTGGTAGAAGCAGATAGACCCCATTATGCAAAGGGTAGAACCCGCAAAGTAAAAACGCCTGTTGTTGACGGATGTATATGCGGCGAGTATGAACGCATGTTGTTAAATGATATCAGTAAGTAGATAAATTAGATTGAATGATTGTTAATGGATCATCAACTCAATTAATGATAATGCCAGAGTTATAGCACTTTGATTGTTGAAAATCACAATTTCCGCTCAATAACTTTATCATTTATAATCCAATATTGATAAAACTTGGGAACAGTGTTTATGGGCATACTATCTCGGTCAAGCTCGATAACCAGCCATATCACAAATAATACCGAAGTTTAGACCGTTTGAATTCTGAAAATTGACGATTTTTGTGGTTTCCCTCAATAACTTGAACATTTAAAATTCAATATTGATGGAACTTGGGGACAATGTTTATGGGCATACTATCTCGGGCAAGTTTGATAACATTTTACCTGTTCATATTATACTAATAGGAAGTCCATATGTATTGCCGGCGTATATGGTGCCAATTGCCACTCTTGCTAGTTTTGTAATCGATTAATCAAACGTTTAAGTTGCATTATTCAAGCAATAGTTCGATATTATTAAACGTATTGTTTTCATATTTATTTTATAAAAGTATATACGTGCGCCCGAACAGAGAAATACAGTGTCGACCAGCTGGAATCGAACACAATATTTTTTTAAACATATTTGTGTTAGGTTTTACATTATACTTCCATAAATTTTAATGATATGTTCGATAAATAGTTATATATATTCATTGAATATAAACAGTATTGTATCAAACTGGTAAATTTTTTGATTTTTTCTTTTATTAGAAAACCTATTTTCAAGTTTTCAAGTAAAGTTTAACGAAACATTGATACTTGTTTTTGACGGGGATAGATACTCAGATGAAAGGAGACTCGATCCGGAGATTATGCGCGCCTGTTGTTGACAGGGTCAGATAAGCAGGTCAAACGAGACTCGATCCGGAGATAATGCCTCCTAATGTTGACAGGGTCAGATAAGCAGGTCAAACGAGACTCCAACTGGAGATCACACACGCCTGTTGTTGACAGGGTTAGATAAGCAAGTCAAACGAGTCTCGATCAGGAGATAATGCCGCCTAATGTTGACAGGGTCACATAAGAAGGTCAAACGAGACTCGAACTGGAGATCACACAAGCCTGTTGTTGCCAGGGTCAGATAAGCAAGTCAAACGAGACTCGATCCGGAGATAATGACGCCTAATGTTGACAGGGTCAGATAAGCAGGTCAAACGAGACTCGATCCTGAGATAATGCCGCCTAATGTTAACAGGATCAGATAAGCAAGTCAAACGAGACTCAATCCGGAAATAATGCACGCCTATTGTTGACAAGGTGAGATAAACAGGTCAAACAAGAATCCATCCGGAGTTAAAGCTCGCCTGTTGTTGACAGGATCAGATAAGCAGGTCAAACGAGACTTGATCCGAAGAGTATGAACACCTGTTGTTGACATGATCAGATAGCAGGTCAAACGAGACACGATCCGGAGATTATGGACGCCTGTTGTTGACAGGTTCGGATAAGCAGGTCAAACGAGACTCGATCCGGAGATTACCCACGCCTGTTGTTGACAGGGTCATATAAAAATGTCAAACGGGACTCGATCAGGAGAATATGGGGGCCTATTGTTGACAGGGTCAGATAAGCAGGTCAAACGAGACTCGATCCGGGAATAATGCGCGCCTCTTGTTGACAGGTTCCGATAAGCAGTTCAGACAATACTCTATCCGGAGATAATGCCCTCCTGTTGTTTACAGGGTCAGATAAGCAGGTCAAAGAAGACTCGATCCGGAAATTATGCGCGTCTGTTGTTGACAGTGTCAGATAAGCAGATCAAACGAGACTCGATCCGGTGGGTATGATCGCCTGTTGTTGACGGGGTTATGTGTGTTCGTGCGTGCGTGCGGTCGTGCGTGCGTGCATGTGTACATGAAGGGGTATATCAGTAGATCCAACGAGACTCGTTTCAGAGAGTTCGAGCGCATGTTGTTATTATGAGTGGATACGCAGATAAACACTTTTTAAACACGTTTAGAACATGTTGTTGTCAATCATGTAGATAACCAGGTCAAACGACCATGAGCATATCATCCTATCAGAAAAGACTCGATACGGGCGTATTGACAGGAGAAGATACAAACGATGAAACGAAGAGCAAAGTGACGTCAATGTATAACACTTACATACTGACATATTTTATTAGTTTGCATTACAAATTGCTTAACACCTAAATAATACTGGCATGGTAAACACTGCTGCAATGGAAAAAACTGTATTGAGAAAGCACATTTAGAATGGTATGTTTAAAATATCATTGTCTAGACTTGACGTTACATTGGCATGATTTTGTGAATCTCTCCGTCTGTGAGCTCCCTTGTCTAGAGTTGACGTTACATTGGCGTGATATTGTGAATCTCTCCGTCTGTGAGCTCCTTTGTATTTGCCTATGTTGCACGTATTTTACTGACATTTACTGAGTACAGATACAGTCTAGTATATCAAATATAATATAAACAAAAGCTCACCAACAGAGTACATGCATTACCTTTTTCTTCAGAATGGAGGATACCGTATATAGAAACGGATTCAGTGCTGCATTTATTGGCAAGACAAAGACGATGATCCACGCATACATTTCCGGAGATAATTCATACCCACTCAAGGCCATGAAACCTGAAAATAAATGCACACATCTATCTTATAAGTAGCTGTGATCATGTAACTACAGTAAGGTGCATGAGAGTTATATTTTCGCAAGAGTATTGATTTACATAGAAAACGGGTCTACCATTGACTATATTGCACTATTTTGAAATTGTTTTGTTTTCAAGTTATTAAAAATGTCTTTGACATTGACAAACGCATTGCATGTCTCATGTCCATTGTGACGAAATGAGAAGGTTGACACGTTGTTTCAACTAACATAATACCTTTCTCATGACGTCATCAAGATAATTTGACAAATCAGTGATCAATACTAGAACTATCACTGATGGTGATGCATACCCCCGCTTAAATTCTAAGTCAAACAAAGGGCCATCATTATATAATAAATTAAACAGCAATGGGTGATGTAGAGGGACAAAAGACCATCAGTTGTTATGTATATATGAAATTTGGGAACAACCCATTTGAACCTCTTTGAGTAATGCAAGTAAAAAACTGTGTTAAGGGACGCGACACGACGTAATACAAATGTGTTACGTGTCGGGATGCGACGCGATGGGTCGTTACGGATACCGTGATTCATGTATAGACCAAAATTTACTTTGCGAAAGTGGCGGTATAAAACATAGCACATCTCCTTGGTAGAGGGAACACTCGGTGTTTATTCACTGATACTAAACTGACCTTCTGCTCAACCCGGGGCTAGAGGGCGTGAGCGGTAGCTAGCATATTTCACTACTTCTCATGAACAGTCTCAATCAAACCGAGACTGCAATATTTCGTATGTGTCGTGCTCGGCCGTTTCCAAAGGTCCATTATCATACTCTTTTTTACTCCTTTAAAAACTATTCGCATCGCGACTCATTTTAACGAGTATTTTTTGTGCACAGCCATGAATCTTTGAGTAATGCTTAATGTCTTAATTAATAACTTCAGTGTAGAAACATGTAATTTAAATTATGGTCACATGATTTGAGTTGAATATAGAGACAGAGGATACAATCCGAATAACATACCTTGTTTTTCTCGACATTTCGAACTTTGTTAACGAATGACCGAATATACTTTCCTAATAGTTAGCTCTGATGCTATCTCTTACCAAATTAATTGTTCCATATAGTTTTAATATGAAAATAAATAGTTTTTCTAATACAATCTGATTTGTTTTATGCAACTCGAGTAACATTAATGGTTCATAACAAGGTTAAAAATGTGGAGATATCAAATTAGTTGGTCTGTCTGTAGCTAGAAAATATGTTTTTTTTCCAGAATAAATGAACGTTTGGAGATACTTCTATAAAATGACAAATGTATTTGACATCGTTGTTGTACGGATAGAAAGCCACTTTTATTTTATTAATGACATATCCAGTTCATACTATTCAGCGTGTTCCTTCCATATGTAGATTTAATTCAGGAACCAAGATAAACCTGACTGTAATATAAAGTAATTGATATCCGAATTATATTTGTATAACATTCTATCAATTTGTTTTGTCTTTAAATAACCATGCATCATGACTAATGTATAAAATAGTATTAATAACGCCCACGTGTGGTTTAATTATGGCGGTAAAATGTTAGGAAATGAAATCTACTTACCTAATACGCATATAGGGAACCAACAACAAAAGTCCGTTACTATGACGACCGCAAGTGACTTCGCTACTGCAGCATCCACCTCACCTTGTTTTTTGTTGGATTGTATGTTTGACGTTTTTACCGCTTTAAACAACAAACCTTGTACGATTCCAATGACAAGGAACAATATCATATTGAAGACAATAAATACACCTACAGAGTACTCCCACCCTTTAGTACGACCGCCAGTGAGTGGAAGAGCAATACATACACCGGAGCTAGAATAAAACTCTCCTTCGAAATACGGATTCATTGTAACAGGAAATACCGCGATAACGACTGCTATTAGCATAGCAAGCGCACCCACTATCAGCGAATGTGATGGAGTGAGTTTAGAAAACGGAAATCTGACAGATAGGTACCTGTCTATTGCAATTAGACAAATAAGCATTGCGGATGACTCACAAGAAAAAGCAGACAGAATCCCGGCCATCGTACATAGTAAACTCATTCGCCATTCCATGTCATTGGTACCGTAATTTCCTCTGAAATGCACGTCAGCAGAGGCTATAATCAATGTATACATTCCCATGAAAAGGTCCGATACACCTAAAAAGGTAACAAAAACCGTATAAGAATGCCACCTCTGGATATGAATACTCCGTCTAATATGATAACCAATGACAAAGCTATTTCCAAGCATGGCAGATAATCCGATAATCCAAATACACAGTCGAAGCAAATCATTATCAATAAGATCTTCGCACGACGAGATCGCGTTTTTTGGTGAGATACACAGACCCAGAGGATTAACTGTTTTCATAAAGCAGCATAAAGCATAAGAGTCTGTGTCAAGGTGGTCCAATTGTTTGATTCTATTAAAACGTTCATTTTCAAGTTTAACATTTTCTCCACTTATATCTAAATATGACAAGCTAGGGAGGACCTGGAACGATCCCGTCTGTATTTTCAGCGGATTATTATTAAGGTATAGATATTTCAAACTGTTCATGCCTTCAAATGTAGTATTATCTATGGCTTTTATACCACAGTATGCAATATGCAAATGCGTGACCTTCTTCAAATCATTAAATGCGCCAGATTCTACAGTAACTAGATGGGTGTTTCCGGTAAGGTTAAGTATTTGCAAGAAGCGTAATCCGCTGAAATCGTTTATGGTTACACGTTGAAGCGTATTGTACGAAAGATCAAGGGTCCGTAAGCTTTTCATAAACTGTAGTGGGTTTTTGCTGTGTGTGTTATTAGTCAAGTTTGACATTATAGCGTTTACACAACACCTTGAGATATTTAAGACCATTAATGACTGAAATACGTATAACTCGCTAAAGCGAGGACTCGATACAACTGAATTGCTTAAATCCAAATAACGCACGTGTTTGGCTGTTGCTGTAGAACTAACAAAAGGTAAGGTGGAATTGCATCTCATAAAAGCCACGCCAGTACATTCACATTGTGGTGGACATTCAAATCCACAGAGTCGTTCATCGTCCCCATGTGGACACTGTCGTATACCGTCACACACCAAGTCGTGTGGTAGACAAGATCCACTTTCTCTACAGCGGAACATGCCTTTGCATGCATACGTTTCTAAAACAAAAATAACACACATCATTTATAAAGATGCTCTGTGAGTGCTATATTAAAAACAATTGATAATAATTATACTAATGTTTTTATCTTTTCCGCATGTTGTCTATTTGTAAATACTGTGTTTAATAGTATAAGAGAGGTATTCCCACTATACATCAGTAGTGTTATTAAATACTGGGCCTTTGGGATCATCAAGCCCAATATGTGTGGATTTTAAGTAGAATACCACTTAAGCCGGCTCTAGGGGGCGTCAGAGGTGCTGCACCTCATGCTTTCTTGCATACCGGACAACGATATCCATCATTTACCGGGGCTAGATATTTCATCTCACCCTAGGGTCGAGATAAAATTCATGCACGCACCAACATCCGGTATGCAGGAAAACACGCACAACGTTAGTAGCTGGCGGCGTCAACGCACAACATGTCTCTGATATGCAAGAAAAATAATCTACCATGGGTATTCGGTTCAGATAGGGAATTCGATCCCTCGATATAAGTATTTAATAGGAACCTCGACAAAGCCTCGGTTCCGATAAAAACAATTATACCGAGGGGGTTTGAATTCCCTATCTTGAACGGATAACCATGACATATTCCTATAATCTCTCATGAACAGATTCAATAAAACCGGGTCTGTTACTTTTCTCTCTTATTTCTGTTTGATGATTACAAGGGATCCCTTTGTGAGTATGTGTTGACATTCACACTAGCGTTTGTTTAGTGCTGTGTGGCGGCTGAAAAAAGGTGCCCGGACTACAAATCAGTAGTGCTATTACTTGGTCCTTTGGGATCATCAAGCCCAATCTCTGTGTCTTTGAAGTGGAAAACCGCTTAAGCCGATGCTAGCGGAGTGATAGGTGGTGAATATTACCTCTCATGAACAGACTCAATAAAACCGACTGTGCCACTTTTCTCTTTTGCTTGTGTTTGTTGATTCCAAGGGATCCCATTTTCAGTATTTTCATTATAAGGAAACACTTTCATTTTGCAATTAAATTAACCTTCACCCTGAAAATTTTCATTTTAATGAAAATTCTAATGATTCCATCTATATAGAAAAGGATGACATGAACACACATGTGCAACATACTTTTGTTCCTTCCGTATTTTCAAACAAGAGGTCCAATATTACAGACCAACTGTGGATGATAACTACTGTGTATGGCTTTCAGGGTAATTACAAATGTCAGCAAGCAAAGTTTTACGCAAGCGTAAAATAGCTGCCGAGAGGAAATAGCATATATCTAGGTAGGGACTGGAAACGAAGTTAAACATAATAACATATCAAGTCGCGGGTGTTAAAACAATATTGAAAAAATAAATAATGTTGACGTAAACACGCCACGACCGTTTTTTTTTAATATACACATTCTTCCCGAATTTGACCATCAGTTGTTCCTACCAACCATTTTGAATCAAGGTGGGCGACCTCGCTTCTCTCTGTTCAAATAACTTGATTTGCCTTACCTACTGATTACAATTCAACTTTGGAGCACGACATGATAGAAGTACACATCAGCACAGAAATACAGGTGTTCACATGTAAGGGATGCGTGTGAGTTTGCCTGTGCATTTCAACATACGTTTCACTGCTACCATGTGTAATTATAAAATTGCGGTATCAAAGTGAAAAATCAAAGAAACTGTTCATTGCTACCTTACCATTACATGTACAATTATGAAAACCATATAGGCAGCGAATAAATCCATCGACTAGTGTATAACACGGCGGTATTTACGAGAATACCGCATTATAAATGGGTTATTATTCCATAAAAAGGTATTATTCCATTAAAATACAGATTTGCACTTATTCCATTCCAATACTTGCGTTTCATTCAGTTTCATTATGGTCCGTAAAAAATCCCGGAGGTGAAGATCCCGGAAATATTGCCGCATTCTACACGTTAGTAGACTGCTCTACGAAAATGTCATTTGAGGCAATAGAACTGCAAGCTTTGAACATTGAAAAATATGTGTTTATACCAAACTTTTTTTTTAGACGGGTTCCCTAGCAATTGAAGTTAATGCAGTTTATTGTCGCCTACATGATTCACAGTCTGTTAACCATAGACATATTCTAAAGCCATATAAGAGTCATCTGCCTTCGGCAGCTGAATTACATATACGAGATGTGTTCAACTTATAACGTAACACTTTTGTTTAAGATGCTATTTTTCAGCGGAAGTGATTATCATACAAAATGCGTGATTTAATTATGTGAAACTGTTATTTAGAACGTAAACATTTAAAAATAATCTCAAATTTCACGTGGTTCGTTTTAAATTATATTTTGAATAAGGTGCATGCTATTTTCCAATTTTAAGCCTATATGTTTCTATTGCGGTAGAGTTTTACCTTAAACCAAATAATTTCACAAAATGCATATCATAACAGTTTAAAACTGTGTTTGCAAGTTAAATGTGATCGTATGTTTTATTTAAGAAAAAATATAAATGTTGAATTAAAAGCTCGCAATATTAAGTGATAGAACAGTTTGCTGGTATGTTAGCGATGATTTTATAAATTAACCAAAATAAGCATTTTATTCATATTTTGTACGACAAAAAATTGATAGCTATTTTTGCTGTATTATCACATACCCTATAAAGACATTTTTGGCCATTATTAATTATTTTTTCATCATTATATGCTAAGTTATATATGTTTTCTTTCTTTTCCTGTAAGAAAGGAAACTTATTTTATATAAAGGAGGAAATGATAACAAAGCCTGCAGCTGATGTTTCGAACTAGAAGTTTTCAAAAATTCAGTCATTTTCAAAGCAAATTTCATGTTAATTTTCGTTGAAATCTTGAAAACCGACGATTAGCAAAAAAATGCATATTCCAAATGTTTGCCTTCATACATCTACTATAATCTTAAACGACAATTTACAAGCATTTTTTTAAAACTGTATTGCAGTTATTTTTATATTTGAAGATTTTTGCTTCAAAACATCATTCTCTACCCTTATTCAAAAATACGGATGCAGCAAAATTAGGAAACACATAAAAGTTCATGTCATAATGTTTTATATCGAAGGAATCATAAGACTTGACATTAAAATAAACATATTTGACGAGAATGTCAATATATTTGATACAGTTACAAAATGAAAGTGTTGCGTTATAAGTTGAACACCTCTCGTACATATATAAGGTGTTACCTTTATATAAATGTTTACATGTATTGCTGCATGTGTCTCAAAGTGTAAATGCATTGTTGCGTGTTTATTATTGATTTGGCCTTGAAGAAAAGTTAAATATAGTATAGACGTAAACACGATTATCTGATATGCAAATTACTTATTTAAATTAATTTATGATGAAATTTGGACTGTTCTCTTTGGATTATTTTATGCAAATTCATTTGTGATGACTTTTGGAGCAATCTTTGGACGGTATATAAACAGGCTAGCTCTGGGAGCAGCCCGGCAATTGAGTTCTATTTAGTAAAAAGTTAATTTTGAATTCTCTAATTAAATTATAAAATATATTTGTGAGAGTATTTACTTATTATTGTGCTCATTCAAAATAACAGTGAAATTGGATATTTGGACTAAACCAGAAATATTGGAAATTATTTTAGACTGAAAGACACTTACTGTTTTGGATTAAAGAGACATTTACTGTTTTGGATTAAATGGACAATTACTGTTTTGGATTAAAGAGACACTAACTGTTTTGGATTACAGAGACTTACTGTTATGGATTAAAGGGACACATTCTGTTTTGGAATAAAGAGACTTACTTTTTTGGATTAAATAGACACTTACAGTTTTGGATTAAGTCGACACTTGCTAATGTGAATTAAAGGAACATTGGATAATTTTATTTGGACTTAATTTGGACTATAAGCGAATATTTTATGTAAATATATTTGTTAATATATTTTTTGCGTGCTGGTTTTGCTTACTTTCTCGTTTTATTTTACTTGTAACAAAGGAAAATAAGCCCCAACCCCTGGTGGTCATGTTTTTGACGAAATAGGTCAGCTATAGATATGTTTGCTAAAGTGTCACCTAGTGATAATTTTTGTGTAATTATTTTGAATTCTGACCATTGGTTTCAGAGAAGAAGATTTTTTAAAGTTTTTCCTTCTCGTTTCCATGTCAACCAGATTTTGCATGGATTGTCTTCATTTAACTATTTTGGTAGAGGGTCACACACAATGATCATTTCTGTGAAGGCTGATCAACATTGGTTCTGCGATTTCAGAGGAGATATAGTTCGAAGCAAAATATTAACGATGGACAATGGACACCAGGTGGCGGTCACAAAATGTCACCATGAATGAGCCAAAGCTCACCTTTATCAATTGGCTAAGGTGAGCTAATAAACTCTCTCCACAATGGACCATATTTTTTGACCGAATGGATGGACCTGAGCTTTTTTTGACAGAAAGTCATTTTGTGATCATTTCCGTGAAATTATTATGAATTCTGACCATTAGTCTCAGAGGACAGTTTTATATAATAGAACCAATTCGACTCCATCGCAAATCCACACGCGTTCTTCAATTCAATTCAATTCCCTTTGATCTGCTATCCAATTCTAAGGGAAACACGCTTTCTGTTGATTGATCTTTGAAACTTAGAACTAAAATAATAGTACTATGTATCCTTTTCCGTATGTCATTACGTGGTCCCGCCTTAATTCCATTAGGCGATGGGAAAACTTATATAGCAGGATTTTATAACGTATATTTCGAAAAAAAACACGTTTAAAAACAGTTATTGAAAAACATGCGATAACCTGTTTAAAATTACCTATTTAATGTTTTAATGTTACAATATGCAATCTTTTGAAGCCGAAATTAAGGTTTTATTTCATACCCCAGCTAACCCCGTTTTTGCTTCTTGGAAAAGGGGTTGGATGGGGTATGAAAGTTAATACTCCTACCACGTAATGTATATTACACTGTTAATGCAAACATGTTTAGGGTATTTGTGTAGTTGATCGTTAGACCCCCACCCAGAGCCCCATCGGTGACCCTGTAGCAAATTATGCTCTGTATTCCCATCACCATTAATTTTCATTGTTTGAGAAAGAAACAAGAAATAGTTGATTCAATTTACATTCACCACATCCACACCCAGCCCCTACTTCTTTCCAACAATGCAATTGTTTAATTGCTTCGTATTTTTCATAGATGAGTATTTATGTATGTGCCAACTGTGATATAGGAGGAAAATGTGTATATAAAATACATACACTGTTATCCTATCTTCATAACATTTATTTGAGACATAAATACAAATAAACAATGACCTCTATTATCATTCTCCCTTCTCCATCCCCTCCACCCACAATTCTGGGCCGACGTCAAAATTTTAAATAAAAATCGCTTCACATGTTTTGTTTTTCATAGACGAGTATTTATACCAAGTTAAGTGCAATATGTATATGACCTTCTGACGCACCTTCTCGGAGGCCCCACCGTTGCCATAGTCGGAGATACGTGTATACATTGAAATCCCATTGTCATAACGTTTCACTTGAGAAAAAAACTACAAGAGTATTCCAAGGAACACCTTTTTAGCCTGCCATGTGCTTATTTATATTTGCGAAGTTGCATGAACATACTTTTTAGTAAAATACTTTTGAAGTTATGGCCAGTTATGAGCTCGATAAGGTTGAAGGTTAACGTTTTATGAAAATTAATATAACTCTGCCGAAATGAAAACCAGAGCTATTAGATATGTGTAGCGTCATTCCGTGATGTACGATGAAGTTTCATGATTATAGGTCTAAAACGTTTCAAGTTATGACCAAAGGTAGGTTGCAGGTTAACGCTTGACGGATGGACGGCGTGAAAGACGACGTATACAGTGATCTCTAAGCGTCTGCATGCTAATCAAGCGACACAAACACAACATCAAGGCAGAATACACAGTTTGAAATAATAAAGCGATAAGTTGTTTATTTTTTCATAGACGAGTATATATACCAAATATACGGGATATATTTGTATGTAAATGTATGAAAAATTAAAGTGTAATTAAATTTTAGTGTATTTGACCTTTTGACGCCATTTCCCCGAGCCCCACTTGTGACGTAGAAGTGAAAGAATTATACACTGAAATCATATTAACATAACACTCCATTTGAGATAGAATTCAATGGGACACGGATGACCCTACTGAAAACAATCAAAGAAAACTTAAAATTTGACAAAAAGGGCCCTAACTCAGATATTACAAATTTAATTTTGACGCAAAATTGATATCCACATCATAGGTAAGCATCCTGTAAAGTTTAGAAACAATCGGTTGAAAATTGTGGAAGTAGATAAATAGACAAACAAACTATGTGTGTTTTTTTTGTGGTGAGGGGTGAGGGGGGGGGGGGGGGTAGTGGCGGGGGCATGTACAAAAATATTTCAAAGACGAGGATATTTACGAAGTTATGTAAAGAAAAAATGGAAATATGATGGTGTTATTAACATTTTAGTGTATTTGACCTAATGACACACCCTGAGGGCCCCTGGGTGCGGAGTCAAACATAATGTTGCTTTTGCTCGCAATTATCATGTGGGGAAAAGTCATAAAATACGTTAAACGGTTAAATTCCGTTAGGTGGTTAAAGAGGAGATACGGTAACGACGTTAACAATATACAATAACGTTTTTTTCTCAAAAAGCGGGGGAGGGCGGACAATCAGGCATCATTTTTATGATAGTAACTCCCGCTGAAATTGTTTTTCTTAAATATGTTTCATTATAAGCTTAATATCTTATAAATTAGGAAGTACAGAAACAATGCTAATTGCATTCACTCTGTTGTGATGTGATGTCCCCCATATGCGTAATGTAGAATTGATGATACAAAATAATCAAACAGCTGGCACAATGTCATAGTTTTTGCTGGTTTAATATATAAAATACCATGCAACGTCCAAATAATTGACGAATCTAAATACATACTGTAAAGGGGATCCCTTGATGAAATATATATAAAGGTCGAACACGACGTGCAGCATTCAAGGACCACAGTCAAACAAATGCACGCATAGACACAAACAACAATTATAAAGATGACTAAAAGGCAATACACGACATAACAAGCATAAAATAGTTGACAATAGGGCTACCTCCTTGAAACGGTCAGTGGCATAAAGGGCCGCTCGGGGTATAAACCAGAGTCTAGGGTGCACCAAACCTCACTCTGACCTTATTGTCATCCCAATATAACGGGACAGTGTAAATACAAATATCCCCGCCAGGTTATATTCTCTAATAAACAATGCAGCATTAAAAGGCAATATAAGTATAACACATACATGATAATGTAAATAAGAATATAAAAACACAAGCCTAGAAAGCCACAAGGCAAGTACTCATTACCTTGGCAGAAGCCAGAGCAACACGAGAACAAATCACTAGGGGTACGACATGACGATTTAAGACAAGCATCAGACGCTACCGTCCTTTGCGGATTTAAGTAGACGTCATCATAGGATCCACAATTGTCCTGTCATCGCACAATCAAAGAGGAAACCCAAGTGGCGAACTGTAAATGGGTCAACCACTAAACATGCTGTAGGTTGCAAAACGATAGGGTCATTGCCTCTTTTGATAAAGTTTTTAACAAGTCTAATACAGATTGTATGAAAGCGATTATGACCAAGGATCTTACGAAGTTTGTAAATCACATCACAATAGAAGAACTATAAAAAGATCGGACAGGGAATGTAGCATTCAAGGAAGACAGTCAACCACAAAAAACAGAAACAAACACGCAAACAGACAAACAAGAAGGCAAAAGAAAACGACATCACAAACACAAAAGGGTTGACAATAGGGCTACCGCCTTGGAACGTTCAGTGGCAAAGTAGGCCACTTGGGGTTTAAATCGGTTCTAGGGTGCACCAAACCTCACACTTACCCTATTGTCATCCCATAAAAACAGGACATTGTAAATAAAGAAATCCCCGCCACGATCTAATCTCTAACCAACAAGGCAGCAGCAATAGGCAATATAAGTAAAACACAAATATGCTCGTGTAAATATAATACAAAAAAACAATAGCATAGAAAGCCGCAATGAAGGTACTCAATGACTTAGCAGAAGCCAGAGCAACAAGAGAATAAACCATTAAGGGCACGACAAGAAATATCATAGAAAAACATCAAACGCCACTGTCCCAATGGGCTTTAGGTAAGCGTCTTCATAGGGTCCACAGCCTGTCCGGTCATCGTACAATTAAAGAGGAAAGCATAGTGGCGAACTGTAAAAGGGTCCACCACCAAGCATGCAATACGTTGCAAAATGATAGGGTCATTACCTCTTTTGATAAACTTTTTAACAAGTTTAACAAAGATAGAATGAAAGTGATCATGACCAAGAATCTTTCGAATTTTATAAATCACATCACCATAGAAGTCATGTTGTGATAGTCCTTGTCGCTGAAGAGTCCTTAAATTATTTTTATATTTCGAAAGAAGATCAGGGTTACGATAATACAATTTTGCAAAGGTTTTACGAAGTTTATGGTAAAGGGATACCCTGATTGAGTAGCTTTTTAGTTATACAAAGATTACGAATATTAAAGTCCTCAACTCGAGTACAAGCTCTTGAAAAACGAATAAGTTGAGATGAATACACCCCATAAGAAGTTGCTCGGGGAACATCCCCATCCAAGTGGGGATAATTAACAATGTCAAATTAAAATCATCTCTCTTGTCATAGATTTTGCTAATTATTTCACCATTTTCAATCGAGAGATCTAAATCAAGAAAAGAAGCGTTATTATCAGATATATTAGCTTTGTTAAGCTGAAGAAGTCATGTTGTGATAGTCCTTGTCGCGGAAGTGTTCTAATATTACTTTCATATTTTAAAAGTAGATCAGGGCTACGAAAATACAATTTTGCAAAGCTTTTTCGAAGTTTACGGTAACGGTAGCCCTGATGGAGCAGCTTCTCAGTTATCATTAATGGTTACAAAATCAATGTTAAATTCCACAACTCGACTACAAGCTCTACAAAAACTAATAACTTAAGAAACATAGACCCCATAATAAGTAGCTCGGGGAACATCCCTATCTAAGTTAGGATAATTAACAATATCAAAACTAAAGTCAGCTCCGTTGTCATAGATGTTACTTATTATTTCTCCATTTTCAATAAAGAGATGTAAATTACGAAAACAAACGACAGTATCAGAAATATTAGCGTTTTCGAGGTAAAATGCTTTGGGATAGATAGTATTAACCATTGTTGAAAAGAAAGGATTGTGAATGTTCAATATGCCTGCCAGATATCGAGAGGTGTCATTAAAGGCTTCAATTACATCTGCCTGACTATCTGGTGAAAGACTCAACATGAAATCTCTATAATAGCAATTCAAAAGCAAGAGGCCCAAGAGGGCATGTGGATGCTCTACTGGCTAAAATGGCTCTTATGTCAAGGGTTGTCATCATAAAATTCGAATCAGTACTTCTTTTTAAAACATTGCAATAGAAAACAACAACACAAAACAACAACACCCACAACATAAACTTAAACCCTTCACCCATGCTAACAATTTAAACAAGAGGCCCTAGTTCTATTTTAATATGGGTATTTAGGGACTTGAGGCGCAGTTATTGTTTAAATATGTTTTGAACGCCTGTAGAGGGGCCCCTTTATGCAGGCAGTCAGACCCATTTTATATAAATGTTGTGCCTCGAGTTACAAAATAACCATACTAACTAGGGGTTGTTTTTAGTAAAAACAGATGTCTACCCTAAAGGATAAAGGGTCATAAATCCATCAAAAATCATTCACCAGGAACACCACGAAGGTATGTGCAACTAGGTTTGGTAATGGTCATCCCTACCAAACTTCATGGAAATTCAGGCAGAGGATCAGGAGAAGTAGTCGGAACAAAGCTGATGTATTAAAACATTTAAGGCCATAACTCCGCAAAAACATCATTCAACCGGAACAAGACAATGATATATACGCAACAAAGTTTCATTGAAAGCCGAATAGTGGTTGAGGAGAACTAGTCCGGACAAAGTGTGTGCAGTAACAAGTTTCGTTGAAATCCGAATTGTGGTTGAGGAGAACTAGTAGTTTGTGCATTAAAACGTTTTAAAGAGCCACAACTCCACCAGCTATCATTCAACCGGAACACGGCAAGGATATGCGCAACTAGGCTTGGCACTGAATATTCCTGCCAAGTTTCATTGAAATCCAGCCAGAGATTTGAGAAAACTAGTCTGGATAAATTTTGTGTATAATGGGCCATAACTCTGTCAACAAGAGGGCCAAGATGGCCCTGAATCGATCACCTGAGTACAGGCCCATTATTGAACTTCTTCGAAATCTTATGGTCATATACAATCTGTGCAAGTTTGGTTAATATTGTTCAATAAATGTGGCCTCTGTTGTGCTAACAGCATTGATATAGTTTGGTAAAGATCAAATACAAAATGAGGGTGCTAGAGTGTAACACCTGGGGCACGGCCAAAGATGTGACCCAGGGCCACATGTAATATATGAGAGATGTGTGCATTGTGGTTTCAGAGAAGGAGAATTTATAAAGTTTTTCTCTATACAAGTTTATGTAAAACTGTGAACCCCGGGGCGGTGCCATGTGTGACCCCAGGGTCACCATTTAAACAAACTTGGTAAAGGACCATAATCTTATAGTAAATGCAATATATTAAACCTCTAGATCTTGTAGTTTCAGAGATTTTTTAATTTTTGTCCTATATAAGTCTATGCGGGGCCTATTTTGACACCAGGGTCACCATTTGAACAAACTTGGTAGAGTTGGTAGAGGACCATAAGCTTATCACAAATGGAAAATATTAAACCTCTGGCTCTTGCAGTTCCAAAGAAGAAGATTTTTTTAAAGTTTTTCCCTATACAAGCCTATGTAAAACTGTCCCCGGGACGGAGCCAAATGTGACCCCAGGGTCACTATTTGAACAAACTTGGTAAAGGATCATAAGCTTATAGTAAATGCAAAATATTAAACCTCTGGTTCTTGAAGTTTCAGAGAAGAAGATATTTTTAATTTATTTCCTATATAAGTTTATGTAAAACTGTTACCCCCGGGGCGGGGCCAAATTAGACCCCAAGGTCACCATTTGAACAAACTTAGTAGAGGACTATAAGCTGATGCTACATGTCATACATGAAAGCTCTGTGCCTTGTGGTTTCAGAGAAGAAGATTTTTTAAAGTTTTTTCCTATACAAGTCTATGAAAAACATGCAAAATCTCAATATACAAACTTTGGACCCCCAGGGCACGGTCATTTTTAATCATGGGGACTTCATTGGAACAAACTTAATAGTCTATGCATTGACAATTATGTTAAAAGAAAAACTGTCGAAAGCTGTCCAGCGGTTCTTGAGAAAAATATTTTTTAAAGTTTTAATTATATATGGTAATGTCGGCCATTTTGGATGTCTCGCTGACCTAATTTTAACAAATATAAAAAGCATTTATCTAAGAATCATACATGTGAAGTTTGGTTAAAATTGGCCAAGCGGTTAGTAGTATAGATAATGGGGGTATAAGGCCAGTTCCTCCCTCGCGACAAACAATCAGTCATTATTAGTTGTCTCCTGTTACCCTTAACACAAACATTTACAAACGCCAAATGGCGATGACATGCTTGCTGTCAGACCCCTCACAACTATACAAACTGCTTGATTGCCATCCGCTTAGGAAGAACTTTACCAAAAACCCCAGTATATATCAATTTTGTAAATAACTAAAACATTTGCAATTCATTAAGCAAAGTCTTTATCACCGCTCTGCATATCATATTTTTTACCATGGAGTATTTTACTTATATGCTAACGTATCTTGTCCGTTATCTAGTATGTATCGTTTATCATCATAAGCTGATAAACTTTTTTTATTTATTGCATAGCTGCTTATGTTATGCTTTTGTGATCTAATGACTTTCATCTCATGGTGAGCAGCTGTTGCCGTAAACAAACTATTTTTGTAATCGTCATGTGCTATCTGTTTTACAACACACTTGTTAACGCCCTTGCATTTCTTTGCGCTGACATCATTATCTAGCACATACATAGTTTACTCCGCAACACAACAAATTCAACAATGGGTATTCCGCAAGTTTCATCTTTCATCTTGCCAATAACTTTTTTATTATCATTAAAATGAAACTTACTTTTTGGATCATAATCACAATTATCAAAAAGTTCTTTATCCTTGTAAAAGTCCGCGTACACATCTTTTGTTTTTATTTCATAACACAAGGAATCGGTATCAGTTAATAATAACTTAGCTTTTTTGTCATATTTGTTTTTGATATAGTTGTAATGGAAATCATACATCAAATATTTTGACAAGTCTAAAATACACATGCTAACGTAACAAGGACGATTTAAAACTAACCGTTCTTTTATTCGGTTTATGGCAAATAAATTTTCATTAAACATTTTACAAGAAATAAATGAAGGTCTTGCTGCATATTTTAAAAGAACCTCCTCGTCATAAGTCAATTTAACATTAATTCTTTTTCTCAAATTTTCCATAGTTTTACCAAAAACTGAATTGTTCATCAGTTTGAAGAAATCCTTTTCAAAAGCATTTTTACCGGCTGTTCTCTTAGCAGTATTAAAGTCTATGTACGTCTTTAACCACTGTGATTCATCGAACTGTAGTATCCGGTGTATTTTTGTTACCTTTAATCAAAGCTTTTTATACAATTCAAAGTTTCTAAAATGCACAACATACTTTTCTTTATATTTCAACGTCGTAACAAGTTTATTAATATTGCAAGATCCTAAATTAAATTTTTGTTTTAAATTTTTACAATAGTCTGACAACCACTCATCTTTTATATTTAAACTTTCTGGAGCGAGAGGATAATCATTATGCGAGTCATGCAGTTTCTCAGGATACTTGATATCACACTCAACAATGTAATTTGATTTTCCTTTTTCAAACTTGTCAACCCACTTGAAGTTGCCAGTAGGTAACGGTTGACACATAGCCCACCCATACAAGTTATTAGCATCAAGATATATTATGTACTTGCTTTCTTTTTTCTTGTCGTAGTTTTTCATATATTTATTGTTAGCCTGTGAATATCTGTTTGCAATATAACTCGTGCCGCCTCTTAATCCTTTTTCCACAAACAAATATTGATCAATATCAGTGATTAAATCAAGCTGGATACCAGTCATCTTAAGACATGCATCCCAAGCTAAACCAGGACTACTGAAGTAATGACAAGGATCGAATTTGTAATACTCAATGCACATTTTTCTAAAGTTTTCAAAAACATCTGTCAGTAACAGCACATCAGTTTTAAGATACAGATCATGATATTCTCCCATAGTTTTAATCTTGAATGTTTTCCATATTCTTTTAGGCTAGCGTGTTTATAATCTACATCTGAAATGTGCTCATCATTTAATTGAGAATAAAAGCTATCTTTACCAGGTAACTTAGTATCCTTGAAGCGTTCAAAACTGTTCATATAATCATAAGGATAAACACCTTTTCTTTTTATTAATTCTAACTTGTTGCCAGAGTATTCCTCAGAGGTATACTGAAACGAAGGGAGGTTTTTTACTAAATTATCAAGCGATTGAGACATAAACTGGAAAGTGTCAATAAACACTAAATATTTTCCTAACATGAAAGCCATATATTTTTCCATGTTATTTGGTATAACATTTATTTTATTTTCAAACTTTCCGATGTGCTGCATTATAAAGTGAGAATCATATCCTCTCAAGTTATGAAAGACGACAGGTATTTTTTCAGTCAGTTTGAAATTAATATTACATATATTGTGAGCGCTTCCCCTATACTTTCCAGTTATATGACAATGATCCCTGACTTTTCTGATGAAGTTTTCATATACCACTTTATTACCAGCGTTACCTTTTTTGAGAGTTGTTACAAAACCAAATATGACATGATTTGGATTTTTGGAATCTAGCTTCTTCTTCTCTTGACATCACCAAATCTTTCTTAAAATGAGTATTCATAGTTTTCTTGCACCACTTTTCTTCTTCTATCATTTTTTCTAAAAACTTGTAAACAGCATTTGGTCCTCTATACGTTACAACTGGTTTTGAATATTGATCATCATAACAACAAACAACTTTATACCCGTAACTGCAATCAGTATGCTTTTGATATGCTTCTGTATGTGATTTTTTAGGATTGTTTGATGCTGAAGAAATACTTTCGGTCACTGCTTCAAAATTCAAAATCAGCATATATAACAAAGGGAACCATTAGTTGTCTTTTATAGTTTTTAAAATAAACTTTTTCATCTTTGCCTGGCACCTCTACTGCTTGCTTGCCGTTATATGAAAGACAAACAGGCTTATGTTTTTCTAAAACTCGTTCTGATGTAAAGCATTGCAGACATGTTTTACAAAACCATTTTTTCCTTGTGTGCTGTTTAATTATACATCAAACTGTTAAAGTTTTTTATCCACACATAATGATTTTTTTCTTCTTGAGTAATTAAAAGCATATCACAAGTTTCTTTTGTTGCTTCGTTTTTTGATATATGCAAAAGGTATACTTGATTATTTTTATATCCAAATATGTTAAAACAAATGTTGTTTTGTTTTTCTACTTTTGGAATTTGTTGAATTGTAACAGGAAATGTTATTCCCTTGTAATCAAGATCATCAATATGATTTTTGTACTTTGTTATTCTTTGTGGTTTATTATCAGCAGGAAATTTATAAGCTAAATGACACCATCTGAAGCATTCATTATCTTTTTCATGTTTTATATTTATTAAACCTTTTTTATGATGTTGCAGTTCTTTCGGTAATGCTAAATATGAGCTACCTCGCAAAGGCTTGTACTTAACTCGATTTATGTAGTGCGCATCAACTATTTCAATTCTCCAACCACTTCCTTCAGAAAGCCATACACCAATTTTATCCTTTATTTGCATAGCTGCTTTAAATATCGCAGCATCAATTTGAGTTTTGTTTATGATTAATTCTGCTTTGGAAGCAAAATAAGCTATTTTATAAGTGGTTGCTATTTTACCTTCTGCATCATGTGTTGGTTTATCCAAAGTAAGTTTTAAAACAACATTCATTTTAAGACCGTTTGTTTGCTCCAATTCCTTTTCAAGGATATTTGCAACAAGTGGTTTTGTAAAATAAAGTTGCCAAATTGGATATTTCTTAGATATAATACCAACTTGAAAAACTTTCATATATTGCTTTGGTGATTTTTCTTTTTCCACAACTTTACTATGTTTTTCTGATGATGATTTTGTAATTTCTACAAAATCTTTTTTTGTTTCCAAAACTTTTCTATATTCTTTTGGTAGTAATTTTACATCTTTTATTAATCTTCTAGCCGCTTCCTCAATTGTTTTAATTTTCAAATCTGTTTTAACCATTATATAATATTACATGAGATTTTTTTTTAAGCCTATATATAATTTATTGAATTATTTTAGATATATATTTCTATAGTATAATATAATGAATTGCAAATATTGTAAAAGAGTTTTAGATATTATTGATCCTTCGGGGGTGTGCACAGATTGTATATTATTTTACATGACTAATACAAAAAAGCTTTGTAAATATTGCACCAGAGCCAAGCTGTGTTACAAGTGTACATACGCATGTGTGAATTGTAACGATACTTGTGAAGTTTTTGATAACGAGCGTGTTTGCCTTAGTTGTGGCACTCACAATGGTTATAATCTTATCACAGGTTGCACCTACAGCCAAAAGAAAACTATTTACCTCAGAAAGTATCATTTGGATAAATACTTGGTAGCATTTGATTTGTCTTCTAAAAATAGGCAAAGATTTGAAGATTTGTTTTACAAAATTGTAAAGGTATTAGACCAAATAGAAGGCCGAAAAAGATCAATTAAATTTGAATACATTTTTCAGAAAATATTTAAAATATTAAAAATAGAAAAAGAAACAAAACTGATTAAAACAAAATCAACCAGAGAAAAGTATGATAGGATATGGAAACAAGTCAAAAAAGAATTACGACTGAATACCATGACCGTTTAGCTTGAATCTTTTCATATACATTTCCAGAGGTTCTGTAAAGTTATCATTCTTTTGAATCTCTAATATTTTATTGAAGGTAATCCTAATTACCTCTTCATCATTTTCTAGTCCTGTTGCTGTTTGGACATATGATAGAAGTTGTTTAAAACTCCTATTTTCTGCTATTCTTGTTTTACTTGCTAAAACAGCAACTACTGCCAACTACAGCTATGAAAACAGGAATTGCTGGAACTAATGCCAGGACAGCACCACAACCAATTATTCAACCGGTAATCTATAATGTTGTGTTTATAATACCGCACAATTTATAACTGCGTCTGTATGCAGCTAAAAGTCGCGTCAAGTGATCAATTAATTCTTCTTTGGTTTTCATGTATAATTACAGTTAGGCAATAATTTAATTAAAATATTTAGAAAATAGTTGCTCGTGTTCGTTGGGTGACATTTCACCTATTTTTAATAATTCATCGATTATGCTAATACCTTTATTTATTATCTGTGGACTATTATTTCCTGATTCGATACTTCCACATACCAACTCTAGATCATCCATCAAATCTTTAGGGCTATTGTAATATTCAACACAACCTCCTAAAATCTTCTTGAACTTTGAAGAACCTTTATGAAATGGTAAATCAGATAATTCTGTTAGTTTCTTGAAAGCATTCTGAGACAGCTTTGAATAAGTTTTTCCATTGTTGTAAAGCTTTGTTATCAAGTCTATAAAATCATCGTCTACGTTTAGGTCTAACACAACTGATTCTCCTTGTTTGGCAATAAGTTTGTGATGACCAATAAGCTTAGGTAAATCAATTTGTAACACTCCATAGCGACCATTTTTGTCGACCTTGTAGGAATATTTATTTTGTTGTAATCCTTCCCCTGAAAAAACAGGAGCATGCTGTTTCATACTTCGAACTCTGTCTCTGTAATGCATTAATTCGTTAGTTTCTCTTTGTAAATCCTCTCTTTCTTGTTCAAGGTCTTCCCTCTGCTTGGTATTTGTTGTTTTATTTATCTTTTTGGTTAGAGCGGCTTTATAATTTCCGATATCTATGATTTTGTCAGAGGCATCTTCAATTGCTTGATTTCTATCACCTGTAATTAGTTTTGATGGTAATAGTAGGTCATGTTTCTCCAGCATATCTGTATCAATTCCAGCATCTATATTTGCAGTAAGTATTTCTGGCGCAGGCTGTGCTGTATCAAATAACTGAGGTAATCCTCGGTATGCCTCATGTTCTAGTACTTCCTCGCCTATTGCTGCTGGAAGAACGGCTAATTGCTGACTTATTTTCGAAAGAGAAGCTAACTGCTCGGTTAGCTGTTCTGACTGACTTTTCATTTCGCTAGTTACAGGTTTAAATATTTCTTTGTACAAATCACGACTAGCTCCTTTTTCTAACCTTTTTTGAGTAACTTTATTCTCGTATTCTTGAACAAGCTCACTCGCTTTTCGCTTTTTATCTGCTCATTCTTTCCATTTTAACAAAGACATGTATAATATAAGGTTAGATTAAAATAAGATAAGTTAAGATAAGTCAATATGACTTAATCAAGTATTATCTAAGTGTTATTATAATGCAAATTCCAAACTATGATATGAAAACAGTAAACGGTAATGTTAAACAGATATGGAACTTCATGCCAGACTGTTGTTTTAGAATACTTATATGCGGTAATTCAGGATCTGGCAAGACAAACACATTAGTTCACATGTTGCTGAAACCTTTAGTTTATTACGATAAGATATACTTGTTTGCTAAAAACTTGGAGCAGTCCAAGTATCAGGTCTTATCACAAAAACTTGAAAAGATAGCAAAAAAGAATAAAATCCCAGTAGAAGACATATTAGAATGTTCAAATGATGAAGTTATCCCTGTGGATACTTTAGATTCAGATAACCAGAAGATAGTCATTTTTGATGATTATGTTTGTGAACGCAATCAAAACGATATAATTAATTATTTCATCCAGGGAAGGCACAAAAACTGTTGCGTGATTTATTTATCTCAATCTTATTATAAAACTCCCGAAGACATTCGGTTGAACTGTTTTCATTACATCTTCTTCGCGACTCCGGTTAATCGTGAGCTGGGCATGCTTTCCAACGATCAAGATGTCAGCAAAGATCAGTATAAAAAAGCAACTGACAAACAGTACGACTTTTTATATCTTGATCGTCCTAGGAAGTTAGTAAAGCGTAACTTCAACGGCGAAATTTAATCTAATCATATTATATATAATGGGACTTTTTAATGATCTTGGTGGAGAAGTTACTACTGGCAGTGTCAATATTACAAATTTTGGTATTGTGCTGTCTGAGTATGTAAAACAAAAACATTCGGTTAATTATCTTAACAAGGGTAGAAACCAGGAAAATGTTTTGAGAAGTGATCTCAACATGGATAATAATAAAATTACCAATGTTGGCAATCCAGCAAGAGCAGATGATGCAGCAACAAAGAAGAGTTGCAAAAATCATACGTGATTATAATATTGATAAAATTCCGGACATGATGAAAGATTTAACAATAGGTGTTGAAGATAAACTAAGTCTGATACAAACAAAGTTACAAGCAAACCGTGGGAAAATGATTGAAATTCAAAACGAATTAAAAGATGAAATAAAACTTCTGGTTGATGCTTTGAAAGAGCTAGAAAAGAAAAAAGATGGATTGGAAGATAGTGAAAACTACAAGAAATTAAGTAAACAAATAAGAGCTGGTTTTCAACATATTAATACACGGATCGGGGAAATCAATACACAAATGGTTGACAATAATGAACTTGATACTGCTATTGCTGATGCTTCTAAACAAATGAGAACTGCTTTTACTGCCGAAGTAACTCAAATTCAAATATGGAATGAGCAGATAAACACCAACGTTGCCGATATCAACAAGGAATTTGAAGATATCAAAAAGAAAATGGTTGACGGTAAGTCGCTGGAGACTGCTCTGAACAAACTGGTTGACACTGGTAAGCTTGAGACTGCACTGAGTAAACTGGTTAACACTGATAAGCTTGAGACTGCTATTGATGATGTTTCAAAGCAACTGAAAGCTGTTCAGGATGAAAGAAGCAAAGCTTTTGATGGTGAAATAGCTTTTCTTCAAGAACATAATCAAAAGTCTGATAGCCGGCACACATCAATTCTTGGTATAATGGATGAGTTGAAAGCAAAAGTAGACTATTTAAGTCGAATTTTACTGTTTGAATATACAATAGATGATGGAATTAGCATTATGAGTGATGGCGGTTATGCATCATATCCAACACGAAGACCATTTGAAATAACGAGACATGATGATTTTCTCGAAGCGTTTACTTTTATCCACTTATAAAAGGTGAAGAATATTATAAAATATATCCTACGAATCGATTACAAATTCTCAAAAAAGGCCGTTATGTATTTGAAATAGATTTTACTTATGCAGGAGCAGACTTCGAAAGATTCTTTTATGCAACAAGTGAGAATAGAAGGGTTCTCACCCCGATAATAAAAAACGACAAACGAATAGTAAAAGAAATATTTGAATTTTATATCAAACCATCATCTGATATTCTTTTCAGATTACTTGAAGCAAGCGACGCTACACAAGTTTTCAATTTTGAAAAATCAAGTTATAAACTATTTCATTTAAGTGATTAATTTTATCCATCCTATATTATATGGAACAAAAAAATGTATTATCATCAGACAAAGCGTCAATAATTAACAGCTCAAATACACCGAGTAATTTTACAACTGTATTTGACAGACCATTAATATTAGGCAGGAACAAACAATATGGCATTGGACTCGATAAGATTAATTCCTTGACTTACTCGTGGTATAATATTAGTGAAGATTTTAATAACAAAGTGATAAGGTATCACAATGGAGCAGATTGGAAAAGTATTATTTTTAGAAATGGAAATTACAGTTATGGTGATATTGATAATTACATAAAAGAAGCATTGACTGTAAACAATGATTTAACTGATGACTCACCCATTCCGATAAATATTGAGTTTGATTTATCAAGTTTCAAAAGTTTTGTTACCATTAATAATAACTTTGTGCTTGATTTGAGAGAATCAAACTTTCACACCTTGATCGGGTTTGACAACGATGCGGCTATTAGAGAAACTAAATTTGGAACTGTGACACCAGACATAACAAATTCTATCGATACACTGTATATCCACTGTGACTTGATAAGTAATTATATTGTTGATGGATCATACGGAGATGTCATTTATGAAATAAGTACAGCTGCTCTTACGAAAGCGTATCCTTTTGAAAATGAACCGATGAGAGTCGGGTTCTGCGAAGTAAACAAAACGATCATTAACAGTATTAATATTTACATAACCGATTTCTCCGGTAAAATTATTAATCTTAATGGTGTCCACAAATCATTCCGTTTTGTTTTGAAGGAATTAATGTAACATAAGTTATATGGCATGTTTAAAAAAAAGTTTATGACACTAGCACGGGAACATATACTCAAGTTGATCGATTAACTGGAGCTGGTATATTTGACATTTTTTCAAAAGTCGGATCAAAGATATTCAGCGAGTCTGTGCAAACAGCAGGCAAGAAAGCATTAGAAACTGCTGGTAAACAAATCATTGAAAGCAGTTCTAAAACACTTGGAGATGAGGTAGGAAAAATGGCTGCTGATAAATTAGTTTCAGTTATTAAACCTAAGCCAAAAGGTGAGATGATTTTAAAAGAACTTACAAAGCTGATAACGAAAAAGAAGTTGTAGCTGAAACTAAAGAAGATGTAAATACAAAAATTAATAGATTACTTTCCGGAAGGGGAATTCATGTGAGAATTAATCGATTAATTAATATAAAATAATCTAATTACTAGTATATATAGATGTTTCGAGGTAATCAATATAATACTAGATATGAACATGTACCTATTCAGTTAGATACTCCTATAACACAACCAGGAAATTATACCAGACAAATGAAAAGTGGTTATCAGTTTACGTTAAATGACAGAAGTTCTTACTTTGATTGGTATAACGCATATTTTGAAATCGGTTTTCGAGTAAACAAACTTGCTGATGGAGCCAATTTCGCAGTCGGCGATGAAATTGCTCTGATTAACGATGCAGCTTCACTAAAGTTCTCAACTAACTGAATCCGTCTTTAGAATAACGGCTGGTGTTAAAAATCCCAAATATGTGTTTGTGTATTTGCAAAGGTCAGACAAGAGTTCTTCTAAAACACAAAATCCTCATCTTTTGGATACGTTTAAGGTAAATGCTGCTAATACTAATTGCTTTTTGCAATCAGCTAGATTGGAAGTTGGAAATGGAGTTTATTATCCAGAAACCAAATACAGTTATGCCAATATCATAAGAATATTCAGAGATGATATTAATTATTCTTACAAGCAAAATGATAAAAACACTGGAACTTTACTCAATGTGAGTAATTTTAAAACTCTTTTCGGAATGATACATTTTGATTTGAGTTACAAGGAAAATGAAGTCAGTATTGATCCAAAACAACCAAATTTGAGATATAAGCTAAATATACCTCCGGGGGCTCCTTATAAAGTTTATGCTCTGGTTCTCTATGAAGTAGATATAGTTATTGATACTGTTGGAAATGAACTAGTTATTGTTTAATCTAACTTATAATATATATGACTTACGTAAATTATTCAGTAAATTTAACAGATAGGCAAAAACAGAGTTTAGAGAGAGCTTATGAGGATAAGAGTGAATTAACACTTAGGTTAAAAAATAACCAACTAACTGGGAATTTTCCTTTGCTGCTAACAGCTACTCAGATTAACAATATTAACAAAGCTAAATCTGGCGGGCGGGGATTAGACATAAATATATCAAAATCACAAATGAGGTCTCAGTCTAAAAATGGAGGCTTTTTAGGTGCATTAGCTGGTTTGTTAACTAAAACAATATTGCCAACAGTTGCTAGATTTACTCCAAAGATATTAGGGCCTTTAGCAACAGGGGCACTTAGTGGTCTGGCAAGTACTGGAATTGGTAAAATATTTGGAAATGGAATGGTAACTGTTCCTGCTGATAAAAAACAAACACTTTTAAAATCAAATAAATTAACAACTGCACAAAAAAGCAAAATAGCAAAGTCAAAAGGTTGCTGCACGATTAAACTAACAAAAACACAACTGCAAGACGTACTGGCATGTGCTTCTAGTAATAAAATGGTAACTGCTCCCAGTGGTAAAACAACAAAACTTCTAAAATCAAATAAATTAACACTTGTACAAATAAACAAGATAGCAAAGTCAAAAGGTCGCTGCCCTGTTAAACTAACTAAAAAGCAACAGCAGGACGGAGGATTTCTTGGAATGCTTGCATCATTAGGAATTCCATTGATCGGATCTCTTATTAGTGGTTTAACTGGAAAGGGTTTGCAAGTAGATAGAAGAGGACATGGTTTACAAGTAGACTCACAAATCAGGCCATATAGAAGTATACCATTTATAAAAAAATTTTTTTTTTTAAAAATGAACCTATATCTAACTTAGATATAATGAAATGGGTTAAGCAGCTAGGTATACAGCACTTCAGCGGGGTGTAGAGCAAAAACAAATTACCGACAAAACAAAATAAACAAGAATGTGGTATTATTAATCTTGATGAGCATATTGGACCTGGCACACACTGGACTTGTTACTATAATAATTATTACTTCGATCCGTTTGGCTTGAGCCCACCAAAAGAAGTTTTAGCGTACATACCTGATATAAAATACAACACTATTCAATACCAAGATAAAACAAGTGTTCTGTGTGGATATTTCTGCCTATTCTTCATTAAGAAGTTACAAGATGGAAATGGTACGTATGATATTCTTTACAAATTATTAAAGCCTTACAAACCAGTAAAAAATGAAAACATCATAACATCATATTTTGTAAACGAAGTTTAATCTAATCATATTATATATGAGTTATTGTATAAAAGAAAAAAAAGATTACTAGAAATATTGATCCTAAGTATGTTTTAGCAAAAAATGGTAGAAAAATGTTAAGAGCAACTTGTGCATCTTGTGGTATTACTAAAACAAAGTTTGTTAAAAACACAGAAGGTGGTAATATTGATATTCATAAAGCTATGCATCCTCTGTTGCCTAAAAAGGGATTAACGCTTCCTGGTTATAAATATTGTGGCCCTGGTAATCCACTTGATAGCGGGAAACCAGTAAATGAATTAGATGCTTTTTGTAAAGATCATGATTATTGTTATGATGAAAATCCTAGTAATAAATCAATGTGTGATAAAAAATATGCTTGCTGGTTTGAAATCAAGTAAGTCTAAAACTATCGGAGAAAAGATTGCTAAAAATTTGATAGTAAAACCAGTTATTAGTACAAAATATAAACTTGGTCTTGGAAACTCAAAAAACTAGAAAAGGCGTTGGAATGGGCTCACAAGTTAGCAGATGAACTTCATAAATCTATACGAAGAAAGTTCACTCAACGCCGTGTGATTGTTAATGAAATTGATAAAATATGGTCTGCTGATTTGGTTGATATGCAATCGTTTTCAAAGTATAATAAAGGTACTAAATATTTGCTTACTGTTATTGATGTGTTTAGCAAATATGCATGGGTTGTACCGGTTCCAAATAAAACTGGTTTAGAAATAACCAAAGCGTTCCAACAGATAATCAGTACAGGAAGACAGTGTAAATTGTTGTGGGTTGATCAAGGGGTGGAATTTTACAACAAATCGTTTAAGCAATTTCTTGATGATAATAATATCAAAATGTATCACACGTTTACTTTTGGAAAAGCTGCAGTAATTGAACGATTTAACAGAACATTAAAAGAGAGGATGTGGAAATATTTTACAGCTAACAATACAAATACATATTTAGACGTGTTGCAAGAAATGGTTGACAAGTATAATAGCACAAAACATCGAAGTATTAAAATGACACCGACTGAAGCAAGTGATGACAAAAATAAAGGAACGGTTTATTTCAACTTGTACGGAAAGATGAAAAGTAATCAAATTAAGCCAAAGTTTAAAATTGGAGATAAAGTTAGAATCAGCAAATATAAAAGAACGTTTGAGAAAGGCTATACTCCGAATTGGACTGAAGAAATATTTGTTGTTGATAAAATTCAAAACACAAATCCTGTGACATACAAAATAAAAGATTTAAACAACGAAAACATTGATGGCAGTTTTTATCAGCTAGAAATGATAAAAACAAAGCAAGAAATATTTAGGATTGAAAAAGTAATACGACGCGATTATAAAAAGAAATTAGCACTAATAAAATGGAAGGGTTATGATAATAGCTTTAATAGTTGGGTCCCATTTAAGGATATTCAAAACATTAAAACGTAATCGTACAAAACTTCGAGGCCAAATATAATTAGCCTGCCGCGTAATACCAAATAACGCTGTGTGCCTTTAAAGTTTCTCCGGGGACGCTTTATTGGAAAAGCTGATATCGTTATACACTCGGTGTATTTAAAAAACCGATATAAGCAGTCAGGTTTATTTACATACGTTAGCTGTGTGCTTCGTATACAATATCGATATTAGGTTTAAATCTAATAAATTCTCATTTGTGGTTTATCAATATCACGTGACAGGCTAATTATATCCAACGCAGTGCTGGTATTATTTTTCCAATAATGGTCAAAGGGAAATAATAGTTCCTTTTATTTTGATAAATAATCTGCGCGGGTTATCTCTCTTTGTATTTTTCTAATATGATGCTAAAAAGATTTAACGTTTTGTAACACTTTTTTTTTGCTTTAATTAATATTTAAAAGTACTTTTACAAATATTAGAGCAAATGTTAACGCTATTATTACCAACACAACTAATTCATCAGATTGTGTCTCAGCACAATGCTAATTAGAATTACTAACTATGATAATTTGAATTTATGCAAATTTAAAACCCTTTTTAAAGTTCTGCGGTCGGTGGTATAGTATATATAGACGATCGAGATATAGTATCTATCGGTTATATGTATGCAAGTGTAGGTTACCTGGTGAAAATGACAGTTATTTGCTTGCTAACTTGTTGTAGTCTCGTAATCGTGGCGCTTAGTAGATGGTATCTGTGTAGTTCCGTTACTAGCAAACTAATATTGGGGTGCAGCTGCTAAAGAATTCTTCCCTGATATGTGTTTGCTGGTAACAGGCCTCGCCAAACTTTATGTGTATCTCTGCGTTTCATTTCGGTAGAGATATATCAAATGGAGTTCTGGTGATGTCTATGGCGCTAGCCAGCCCATTGAAAAGTTAAACGGATTGTGAGATGAGCGCAAGCGTAGATTTCCTAATAAAAATCAGTTGACACATTAACGGCTGTGCACAGCTGCGTAAAAAGAAATTGTAAAGCCGTTATTGTAAAATACATGCGCATAACATGTGGCTTTTGCAAAAATTTATAAAATAAATTGCAAAGGTTTTAGTTATTTTCAAAATTAATAGATACTGGGTTTTTTGGTAAAGTTCTTCCTAAGCGGATGGCAATCAAGCAGTTTGTATAGTTGTGAGGGGTCTGACAGCAAGCATGTCATCGCCATTTGGCGTTTGTAAATGTTTGTGTTAAGAGTAACAGGAGACAACTAATAATGGCAGATTGTTTGTCGCGAGGGAGGAACTGGCATTATACCCCCATTATCTATACTACTGCGGTTACTGAGGAGAAGCCGTTTGAAGCAAAACTTAACGACGACGGACGACGGACGAAGAATGATCCCAATAGATCACCTTGAGCTTTCGGCTCAGGTGATCTAAAAATCATTAAACCGGAACACGGCGATGATATGCACAACTACGGTTGATACTGATCATCCTTGCCAAATTTCGATGAAATCCGTCCAAGAGTTCAGGGGCCCGTTTTATGAAACATCTTACGATAATTTTGATCGTAAATCAAATTATTAAATGTATTGCTATTAGTTAAGTTAAACAGATGAAACGATTTTCTGTAAACTACCTAATACATATGTTGTTTATGCAATATTTCCACCCTTCATTGCTTGCTTCAAATACTTTTAAGGAAAATGGCTGAAGTTATTTTATTTTGACTTACGATCAAAAGTATCGTAGGTTGTTCCATAAAACAGGCCCCAGGAGAACTAGTCCGGACAAAATTTTGTCTAGTAAAACATTTAAAGGGCCATAACTCTGCCACAAACCATTCAACCGGAACATGATGACGATACGCATAACTAGGCTTGATATGGATCATCCTTGCAAAGTTTCGTTAAAATCCGGCTAGGATTCAGCAGAAATAGTCCATACAAAAATGAAGGCGCTAGAATGTTGACATCAACAAATTAACGGACGACGGACGGACGACGGACAACGGACAACGGATAAAAGACCATGGCATAAGCCCTACTGGCCTGATGAAAACCTGACGAAAATATTATCTAATAAGAAAATGAATGCTTCACAAACTTCTTGGCAAGTCCACTTAGTGTAATTGTCTAAACTGCCTTAGTAAAAAACGCTTTAGTATTGTTACAGGCCAACAAGGTATTTTTTTCTCTGGCGAAAGTTTTTTGAATAAGAATAATGATTTTGTCTTTGATAAGGTGATGTGGTAATGTTGTATAAAGTATCTTATTTATTAAACAGACAGCCTATTATAATAGTAAACTTACTTACCGCAACCTTTTTCATCTTCGCTATGCGGACAGTGTGGTTGACCGTCACACAGCAGACGCACGTGTAAACAGAAACTGTCTGGACATTTGACATAGTTGATTGGGCACGGGAAGTCATCTGTAAGCAGATTGTTCAGAGTTTGGTTAAAGTAGCAAATACCAAAACAAATATATTCATAAACTAATATTGAAATTATAATAAGAACTTCTACATTAAACTATGCATTATTTTTATCGGTATGACCCTCTATGAAAGCAACTGACCTTTTGGTATTACATGCTGAAATGGTTTAAGATGTGTCGTTATTTGAATATAGTCTTATAGAAGAGCAACATTATACAAAGGACATTTACTACATTCCTCATACTCGAAATTATCATCGATATTATATAAATGAATTCTTCCAGCATTCTTCAAGCACTGACCTTGGTAACATTGTGTGTTCAACTACATTATCTATATATTTATTTTCTCCGGATAAAGAGATGTACACATATATCTACAATATCACAAACTAATGAAAGGTAATAGCGTGAAATCAATTACGAATTTGCATATTTACATGAAAGCTTTGGACTACATTTGAGTTCATCTCTCTTGTCATTGAATTTACTAATTATTTCTTTATTTTGAACAGAGAGATGTAAATCGAAAAAAAAAAGAAGCGACAGTATCAGAAATATAAGCTTTATTGTAGGCATACACCAGTTTTATTAATTAGATTTCTGAAAATCTTGGAAAGCGATGAAGAAATTATCAAAAATTGATGATAAATTATTAAACAAAGAAAATACGACCATTTAAATGTAGTTCTAATAGATATTTGGTAGTCGCCACTTTGAGAACTATAGTTTTAAATTACCATAAAAACAGTAACATTAAAACAAATCTGCGACAAGCATGACGAGAGATGCACAGTCCGTACCCATAGGGATACAAACAAATTGTCTATAAACGATAGTTCCATACCTGACGGTATAGGGAAAAAAATGCTTCATAAACTTCTTGGAAAGTCCAAATAGTAAAATTTTCCAAATTACCTTAGTGAAAAAGAGCTCGTTAATAGTATTACGGGCCAAATATGTATTGTTTCTCTAGAAAAAATGTTTCCCTGGTAAGATTTATATACATGATATAGTGTTGAAAAGTCATCAATACTTATCGATGAAACTTGACGCGTATTGCACATTATATGAAGAACGTGCCCTGCATGTTTGAATTGACCAAAATACATTAATCCTATAGTTGTCATAAACTTTAGAACAGTATTGTTTAACGTGATCTTTAACGGCAATACGACAAGAAGTTTAAAGTTTGGAAATGTTTGTAGTTGTACTAGAATTAAAAATAACGATGTTTGTGTAATTTAGAATCCGAATCCAGTACAGAGTAGGAAATTTGTTATGCTTTTCGTCTACCCAGGCATTAGTTTAGTGCTGTTCCTTAAAAATTCGGCCCGACTACAAATCAGTAGTGTCAATACTTACTGTCCTTTGGGATTATCAAGCCCAATATTTGTGGCTTTAAAGTAGAATATCGATCAAGCCTGTGCTAGGAGGCGTGAGAGGTGTTGCGTTTTACAATACCCATCATGAACAGACTCAATAATACCGAGTCTGCTACTTTTATCTCTTGTTTGTGTTTGTTGCTTCCAAATGATTCACTTTTCAGTATGTATTGACATTCACACAAGCGTTTATTTAGTTCTGTTTGGCAGCTTTAAAATGTCGCTCCGACTACAAATTAGTAGTGTTATTACTTACTGGTATTTTGGGATCATCAAGCCTAATATTTGTGGCTTTAAAGTAGAATATCGCTTAAGCCGGTGCTAGTAGGCGTGAGAGGTGTTGCATTTTATATTACCCCCCATGAACAGACTCAATGAAACAGAGTCTGCTACTTTTATCTCTTGCTTGTGTTTTTTGCTTCCAAGGGTTCCAATGTTCAGTATTTATTGAAAGTGGAGCACCGAGTGATATGCGTGGAAATAACGTCTCCACATTAGATGAAACTGGAGTATACGAATTAGTGCTCTAGTCATCGTTTCATTGTTGTAGACCTAATACTTTTAGAGTTATTGGCATGGTTAATTTCTAGGTTAAACCTTTACCGAAAGGAAATCTTTTTTTTTTTAAATAATCAGAGAGTTATGGGCCTTTATAAGATGTATTCATTGGATCATGAAAAAGATGTGTACACAAAGTTGTTGTTGCAAACCTTATACTTTGAAAGTAATTAGCCACAATCACTTGCAAAATGCAATGTGAAGTTCGTCGTTATCAATAGAAACAAATTAAAACAATATAATTCAGAGAGTTATGGTTCTTTATATTAAGATGTATTCATTGGGTCATGCTGAAGATGTGTACACTTTCACTGGGTAGACCTTCGACTTTGAAAGTTACATGTATTGGCAAGGTTAATTTCCAGGTTAAACCTTTTTTCGAAAGGGAAATAATTCAAACATTCAGTTTTTCAATTGTCAATGCATTAGGTCTGAAGTTATTGCCTTGCAAAGTTATCGATCAATATTGATATTTAACGTTTGTTTATGCAGCAAAATACAACTTTAATGTGTACATAACTTTATTAAGCACATTAGGCAAATTGTTCACGCGCATTTTAAATAATAGGTTAGATAATTGGGCCGAGTCGTATTTTGTTTATATAGAGGCGCAAGCCGGTTTTCGCAAAGGAATGAGCACAGTAGACAATATATTTGTACTAAACGGTTTGATAAGTCATTGTTTAAATAATGGGGAAAAGCTATTTTGTGCATTTATCGATTTCGAAAAAGCATTTGACTTTGTGGTACGAGACATTCTTTGGTATAAATTAATAAAATATGGAGTAAGGGGAAATATCTTAAAGGTACTAAAATCAATGTATAGCAATGTCAAATCTAGAATAAAGAACTTAAACACATTAAGTGATAGTTTTGCATGTAGTTTAGGAGTCAGACAAGGTGAAAGTTTGTCACCTTTTTTATTTAGTCTTTATCTTAATGATATTGAAGACATGTTTAGATCAAAGGGTGTTGAAGGTATCGATATAGGTACCATTAAGATATGCTTGCTTTTATACGCAGATGATATTATTTTGTTCTCAAAAAGTGCAGAGGGTCTTCAGGATTCCTTAAATGTTTTATCAGATTATTGTGATAGATGGAAATTGACAGTGAATTAAGATAAAACTAAGGTAATGATTTTCAAAAGGGGAGGAAGACTGACTCAAAACTTGCATTTTCATTATAGAGATGGTGAACTGGAAATAGTAAATAAATTTAAGTATTTAGGGGTGCTTTTCACCTCGGGTGCTTCATATAACGAAAATGAAAATATGTTAGCTGGTCAAGCCTTAAAAGCTATTTTTAAAATGAATACATATTTGTATAAATTTACCGATTTGCCTCCTAAACATACTCTTGATCTTTTTGTTAAGTTGATTTTGCCCATTCTTAATTATTCATCAGAAGTTTGTGGATTTAATAAAGGTTTGCAAATAGAAAGGACTTATTTAAGCTTTTGTAAACGATTATTAGGGGTTAAGATATCGGCTCAAAATAGTTTTGTGTACGGAGACATAGGTAGATATAGCCTAGATACTTATCGGTCATATAATATTATAAAGTATTGGCTGAAAATTGTTACAAGTTCAGAAACAAAATTTATTAATCACGTGTATAGAAGCCTTAAACTCAGTGCAGAGACTAATCCAAGAAAAACAAATTGGGTTTCTCAAGTAAAGTTACTATTGTCTAAATTAGGGTTCTACGAGGTCTGGCTTGCTCAAGGGGTAGGCGATATACAGTTATTTCTTAAGCAGATGAAACTAAAAATTAAAGATGTATGGCTGCAGAATTTTAACGGTGGTTTACAAGACTCAAGCAGAGCTTTATTTTATAGAAATATAGTTGATTTTGGTTTCAATAAATACTTAGATGTAGTAGACATACGCAAATACAGAATGGCCCTGTCTCGTTTAAGAATTTATTCGCATAGGCTAGCAGTAGAATCTGGAAGATGGCGAAAACCCATCTGTGTACCATTTGATGAACGAAAATGCACATTTTGTCAAGTCTTAGAAGACGAGTACCATTTTGTCATCGAATGTCTAGCTTATCAGGAGTTACGTACTAAATATATTAAAAAATATTATTGGGAACATCCAAATTGTTTTACACTTTTGAAATTAATAAAAAGTGAAAACGCTACTGAGATAAGAAATCTAGCAATCTATGTATACAAAGCATTTGAAAAACGATACGCGATGCTTAGAGTGTAAATTTTGAATAGGTTAGGTAGAGATTATTAAACAATATTTGTTATATGATATATGTTGAACATATATGCCTGTCACGCCGTCTCTTCCTGGCACAAGTGCGTGCAATTTTTTTTTTTATCTCAAACACTAACACAAATTTAACTTTCAGTGAGGTATAACGCATTTGTTATTATAACTATGTACCTGAATAGACTGTTATTTATATATATCATGATATGTACTTTGTATACCATCTTACCATGCCACAATTGTATCATAAATGTAATTATTGATGCTATGCTCATGACTCTTGTTAGGGTTATTGCATAATAAAGAATCTTCTTCTTCTTCTACTTCATCTTCACACTGACACGTGTTGTACATGTAAGTTGTAGCATAGTGAATACAGCAAATAATGATTGACAGAAACTACACAAAAACAGCATTGATTGGATCAACATACAACAAGAACAGCATATTTCTATCAAGAGAGTTTTATGTTCATGATTATTATATCAAGTGTAATGCTAAGCTTATCATGTATTGTTAAATAACTGTATTTGTTATTTGCTAGCATTTACGACAAGTATCATAGGTACCATTTCTTTGAAATTCTTTTTTAATTTTAACCAGCGGTTTCAGAGAAAATGTTTGGGTGAACCAGCCCGATTTCAGCCATTTTGACGAAGTGCCACCAATGGATGCCTGGTGTGAAGTTTTCATCAAATTTGGACAAGTCATTTTTAGGGGGCTATGTCGTTTGAAGTGGAAATGGCCACACACCCTGTCAAACACGTTTTTTTTTCAATTAATCAGGTCGGTTTTAGCAATCCTGATAGAAGATTATCTAATTATGGTTTATTTGAAATTATTATAAATTCTGATCCGTAATTTCAGAAACAAATATGTTTTAAATATTTCCAAATTATTTCTTTCTCATTCCCATATCAACAAGGTTTGAATTTTCTATATATCTATATAGAGAAACTGGCTCATCCTCTGTCAGTCATTCTTTTCAATTAATCAGATTAGATATAGCAATCTTGATAGGGAATCACCTAATTATTGTTTCTGTGAAATTATTTTAACTTCTGTCAAGTAGATTCAAAGGAGTCTTTCAACTATTTCCCTACTCGTTGCAATAGCAACCAGTTTTTTGGGTGGACCGGCCCTATTTAACTATTTTGATAAAGGGTGACTTAATCATGCGTGCAATGAAAGTAGCATTCAAGGACGACAGCCAACCACAAACACACAAAGAAACAAAGAACAACTATATATAAGAAAAACTTGATGCAAAGCATCAATTCGGCGCCACAATTTTGAAGAATTAAAACATACGTTATTAAATAACAGTACACGTGTTTATCAGTTATTTTAACTATCTTATCATCAGTACTAAACCTTGGTATATTAAGTGGTCATGGACATAATATTAACAAACGTTGCTATGTTGACTTGGTTAAATGTATTTTGAATTAACTAGGTCATTCAGACAATTTTTTAAAACGGCCCGGCCAGACATCACGGCCGTCCACTATGACCTGCCCAGGCTGTGTAAGAGCAGTCCGGCCAGACATCACGGCCGTCCACTTTGACCTGCCCAGGCTGTGTAAGAGCAGCCCGGCCAGACATCACGGCCGTCCACTATGACCTGCCCAGGCTGTGTAAGAGCAGTCCGGCCAGACATCACGGCTGTCCACTATGACCTTCCCAGGCTGTGTAAGAGCAGCCCGGCCAGACATCATGGCTGTCCACTATGACCTGCCCAGGCTGTGTAAGAGCAGTCTGGCCAGACATCACGGCCGTCCACTATGACCTGCCCAGGCTGTGTAAGAGCAGTCCCGCCAGACATCACTGTGTGTAAGAGCAGTCCGGCCAGACATCATGGCTGTCCACTATGACCAGCCCAGGCTGTGTAAGAGCAGTCCCGCCAGACATCACTGTGTAAGAGCAGCCCGGCCAGACATCATGGCTGTCCACTATGACCTGCCCAGGCTGTGTAAGAGCAGTCCCGCCAGACATCACTGTGTAAGAGCAGCCCGGCCAGACATCATGGCTGTCCACTATGACCTGCCCAGACTGTGTAAGAGCAGCTCGGCCAGACATCACGGCCGTCCACTATGACCTGCCCAGGCTGTGTAAGATCAGTCCCGTCAGACATCACTGTGTAAGAGCAGCCCGGCCAGACATCATGGCTGTCCACTATGACCAGCCCAGGCTGTGTAAGAGCAGTCCCGCTAGACATCACTGTGTAAGAGCAGCCCGGCCAGACATCACGGCTGTCCACTATGACCTGCCCAGGCTGTGTAAGAGCAGTCCCGCCAGACATCACTGTGTAAGAGCAGCCCGGCCAGACATCATGGCTGTCCACTATGACCTGCCCAGGCTGTGTAAGAGCAGTCCCGCCAGACATCACTGTGTAAGAGGAGCCCGGCCAGACATCATGGCTGTCCACTATGACCTGCCCAGGATGTGTAAGAGCAGCTCGGCCAGACATCACGGCCGTCCACTATGACCTGCCCAGGCTGTGTAAGATCAGTCCCGCCAGACATCACTGTGTAAGAGCAGCCCGGCCAGACATCATGGCTGTCCACTATGACCAGCCCAGGCTGTGTAAGAGCAGTCCCGCCAGACATCACTGTGTAAGAGCAGCCCGGCCAGACATCACGGCTGTCCACTATGACCTGCCCAGGCTGTGTAAGGGCAGCCCGGCCAGACATCACGGCCGTCCAATATGACCTGCCCAGGCTGTGTAAGAGCAGTCCGGCCAGACATCATGGCTGCCCACTATGACCTGCCCAGGCTGTGTAAGAGCAGCCCGGCCAGACATCATGGCTGTCCACTATGACCAGCCCAGGCTTTATTTGGATGATACCCTATATAGAAAATGTTTACATTTAATACAAGAAAAACTTGATGCAAAGAGTCTGCGCTCATAAATCTACTTTCGTTTTCAATACATTTGTCTGCATTTGACAGTCAAAATGAAACATTACAAAATTAGCGATTTCCCGTAAACGAAATTTAAATGCCAAAACTTTCCGATATATCATCGTATTTTCTCATTTCTTAGCAACATTTAATGTAATTTGCCAATAATAATTAATCAAAACGATTTAAAAACGAGAACAATGTGAAAACATTTGAAACGCAGATATTACGATCGATAAATTTCGTTAAATTTTTCTAAAATTCGTATTACGCATTTAACCATTTGATTTTATAATCAGCCTCGTTTTCAGTCAAAATACAGGGAGACATCGTTTTAATGAAATGATTTTGTATAATTTTTGAATTATTGGTGCATCATTTCTAACAGAAATTCAAGAAATCGCTAAGCAGTTTTATCTCTTGTGTTTTATATCTTATTCTGGTGCGTTTTATAGCATGCTTTAAATGCCATTTAAACATGTTTAATTACAATCCAAACATACTCAACTATCAGTCTCTTTGATTCCCCATGCCTAAGGTCAAAGTACTACCACAGTATGTCCGGCGCCCTCAAGGGGCGCCGAACAATAAAGATGAATAAAAGGTAATATAAGACATCACAACACACAAGGGTTGATAATAGGTCTACCACCTTGGAACGGTCAGTGGCGAAAAGGCCGATGTGGGTTTAAACCAGGTTTTAGGTTGCACCAAACCTCACCCTTATCCCATTGGCATCTCAATAAACGGGACCGTGTAAATAAAGATATCCCCGCCAGGTTATAATCTCTAACAAACAAGGCAACGTCAATAGGCAATATAAGTAAAACACATACATGATCATTTATATATTATATAATTATAAAAGCATAGAAAGGAAGCCACAACGTAAGTACTCAATGACTTGGCAGAAGTCAGGGCAACAAGAGAACAAACCGTTTAGGGTACGACAACATAGTATGAAAGGAGAAATCTGGAAATCGTAGACAAGACTAAAGACAAATATTAGACGCTACCGTCCTATAAGTATTTAGATAGACGTCATCATAGGGTCCACAATCTGTCTGTTCATCGAACAATCAAAGAGGAAAGCAGTTTCATAAAATTAGCAAAGTCGTTTATGTCTGGAGGAATGTCGATTGAAGTTAGCTGTATAGACATGTATACATGTTTTTCAACTAATCAGGTCGGCTTGAACAATCTTGAGAGAGGATCATGTAATTATCATTTCTGTGACATTATTTTGAATTCTGATCAGTAGTCTCACAGGATTATTTTTCAAACAAATTATTTATCGTTGCCATAGAAACCAGACTTTTTGGGTGGACAGCCCGAATTGTGAAGTTTCGTCTAAATTGGCCAAGTCATTTAGAAGGAGACGTCGTTTGAAGTTTTCTCCATAACTATTTAGGGAAAATGGCCCCGCCCCTTGGCAGCCATGTTTTTCAACGAATCAGGTCGGCTTTAGCAATTTTGAAAGAGGATCACTTAATTATCATTTCTGAGAAATTACTTCCAATTGTGACCAATACCTTCAACGGAGATGATTTTTAAATTTTTGCTAAATATCATTTTTGTTGCCATATCAACCAGGTGTTTGGTTGGATCAGCTCGAATTTAGCCACATTGGTAAATGACAATCCAAGGATGCTTCTTGCGAAATTTCATCATAATTGGCCTAGTCGGTTAGGAGGAGATGTCATTTGAATAAAAAAGTTTACGACGATCGACGGACAACAGGCGATCACAAAAGCTCACCTTAAAGCTACACAATGCCTATTTAATAATGTAAAGACACCAATACAACATATAGGTATTGAATCATTGCTTTGCCGTATAAGGTTTCCACTTGTGGTTTCATTTTTATGGTTCATATCAGACTTGATTGACACGATTTGGGAGTGGCAAATTCGGTCATCGCTCTGTTGAAATTGAAGTCAAGAACTGACTGCAGGGCGGTATATAAACACCTCGCTACTGTATATAATTGTATCAATACATACGCGTTGCTCGAGTCGATTACTACGTCTAATGCAACACAATACAATCATGCACAATAACTGAAACAATGTTTCAAACATGATGTAAATGTAGTTACCGTATGCAGTAGAAACGCCACGGACCTATAACATATCAGTTCTGTTCGCATTTTAACTCCGCGAACATGGACTATTTCTTTGTATTTTACGGACTATTTTACGAATTTTCAATTAAAACAGACGCCATTTTTTTTCACCAGAAATTGAGCGCGCTACGTCGGCGAGCACTACGGGTACCTATGGGGTCTACCAACACGCGTACAGTGTTTCATACCGTAGATTATGTAAAAACTAATACCTTTCCGGACGAAATAACATCCCATTATGTGTCAACACGATGCAGTGTTGGTGACTGACAGGTCACCGTGACATAATTTGACACGTGAAATTGACATGTTGTTGCAAGTTGGATTTGGGATTACCGTCTGCTGCTGGCGGTCCATGATCAAGGTATTTGTTTTGTCATTAAAATGTGTTTGTTAATAAACAGTACACACCACTTTTAGATCGTGCATATTTAGACATTGGCCAAATACAGTGCCAAATAAAGTGGTGTATGCTGTATAATAGAAAGTTCATAATTACTATAAGTGTTTTTCGTGTACTTCGATCTTTCCAGTAACTGGATGTACTGTAAACTGTAGAACGTTTCGTGGAATAAAACAATTGCTAGTAGAAATGCTATAAATGTCCCCCGCATCCCGCCCCCACCCAAGTACGGTAGATGGGGGTGGGGGGTAGATGGAGCTTTCATACCGAAAACAAGGAGGGGGTAAGACAACTAGAAACCCCCTCCACCCCAACCCCCACCCCTCAGATGCATGAATGTAAATTGTTAGCATTGTCTCTATATCGTTATGTTATCCCCATTTTCACGCACATTCGTGAATACATAACCCGATACAAACTACCTTTGAAACAATGTAATCTGTCATAGGCATTTGACTGAAATCGGTCAGATTCATATTTATGTACAGTAAAGTTTTGAGGCAAGGAAGTGATTTTGAATTGACATTTATTTACATTTACTACATACTTTCTGTTGCGAAAAAAACAACGCAATTTCGAGAAAGTACATTTCACTAAAAGCCTTTAAGGAGGTGAAGCTACTACGCTTGCCTCCAGTGTGTCTCAAAATAAGTGACTATTCCATGGGCTGGAAATATGCTGTGAAAGTGGAACAATGTTTTTAATGGATCTCCAGTTGGGCTACATTATATTTGACATGTATAATGAATGATGAGAGATGTTTTTATTACATTAACCCTGTTATTGAGCACAAGTAGTATTCATGCTTTATTCAATTTAGTTCTTCTTTTATCTTTTCTTTTTTAAATATGTTACATTATGTATAGCAAAGGATAAAATATGTCTGTTTGATCATTCACATTGGATTGATGTTGTTTTCAGAGAGGCCTCGAATGTGAATCGTGCCCTTGAGCAGCTCTAAGTGAATTGATACTGACGACTTCAGAATGTCAAGCCGTATTAAATGCCATTGGATCATATGGAGTTAAGAGCCTTTTTAAAAATTGTTTGCACTTGTGTAGTTCTTTAAATGGAGTTTGTGTTATGCTTGCACGGTGCTGTTCAAAGTTAGAGTAAAAAATGTTTTCAGTGATAGTGCAGCGTGATTGTCATATGAGCTCGTGTAAACTACATGTACTGGATACATGCGAAAACAAGTTGTGTTAAAGGGACACTAGGCAGTCTTTATTTGTTTAAAACTTCTGGAGTTCGGTTAATTTTTCTGCATAGTTTGCATTTGTGCATCATTAATATTATTTATTAGAATAGTTCAGAAAAATTGTTTTACACATTACTTACTGTTTTATAGTGCACCTATAATATAGTTAAGTATTTGATAGAATAACGAAGACAAAATGAAACACTTTTATTTAACTTTTAATGCAAGCAGGTTTAAATTTAAAATGTTACCAGGTTAACAAATGAAGATGCTTATGGTAAAGCTTGATAAACACTTCAAGATTGCCGTGTGTCCCTTTAACATCAACTCATTGGTCTATGTGATGGGTCTCCAATTTATTAAAGGGACACAGAGCAAATTTCCAATATTGTGTCTGTTTTACACACTCAACTGCCCTATTTAATCATGTTCTATTTCTAAAACTAGCGGCATCACCAGATTTTGAGAAAGAAAATAAATAGTTGTATATTAATGTTTTCTCCCCATGTAAAATGACCTTACTAAGTCATTAAAGTAAAATATCCTATGAACAAAACGTAATAAAATTTAACAATTTAGAGTTTTGGCAAGACTTGTATTTTATTCCCCTTCTAGTAAAAATGGCTTATAGAGCATTGCACCCTCTGTCAGATTTAACTTTCCTTATAATAGATTCTTGCTGTACTGTTCGGTTGAAAAATACATTAAAATGGTTCTATAATCATGTCAGTTCAATCATATACTAGTATGATACACAATATAATATGTATTGACCCTTTGCTTGATGTGCCATTTACTCAGTTTTGGTCAAAGGACGTTTATAGCATATCGGCTTTGAATCCAGTGAACACGGATTCAATTCTTACTGGCGCCACTGGGTTACTTCGATTTGTCCTGCTAGCCTCGTTCGTCTGATGGGAACGTAAACCGGATGGTCCTGTGTATCGGAGTCTGTCCTCCAAGCACGTTAAAGAACCATAGGTATCTAATCGGTAATAAGCGTAGGGCAGGGTTCCTGGATGCCTATGTATATTTCCTCCTCTCTTTGGGACGGCTCGAAATAACCTAAACAACGTGTTGATGAGGCGTTAAACAATAATTAAATTTTAAACTGTCCCATTCCCCTAAACATACCCTAGCTCCCCCTCGCAACACCCGATTCAAATTGAATACTCTGCTCGACTTATATTAACTTTTTATTCTATGTCTTTCTTTTCTTTCAGTCTGCACGTCATGTGGAAGAAGACTCCATGTACACCACTGGCCAGAGTCAATGCTGAAGTTTATGTTTGCTCAATTATTTGCTTAATAAAGTATACATATGAACTAAAATATTGTCTTTATAATTATGTCTTCCACCACAAAGTGGTAGGTGAGACAGATTATATTTGGCCTTTGCGTTCGTCCGTCACAAATCTTGTCTGCGCTACTTGTTGGATTTTGAAGAAACTTTGTACAAACTCTTTATTACTTTCTCTGAAGCTAATTTCATAAAACTTCATACTTTGACTGCCTTTGGTGAAATGATAATCCCTGTTTATTTTGAAGTCAGTGTTTGAAAGGTCCGTTACCATGACCGGAAAATGAAAAGTATAACCCACACAGTTGTTCCTATTACCTAAAGCAAATTTTATGAAATTCATTGGTGGACAGTGGAAAGAGGATGATCGTTTGATTTTTAGGTAAAAGGTCAAGTTACCTGCAGACATCCACTATCCAAGGATAAGCATATGTTACAACACACATGTTATAATATTAATGGTATAATATATGAATATTTTCTTGCACAATGTTGAATCCGATAAAACAAGTGCTTTTGTTCACCGATACTTTCGCCTGTGAACCAAACCACTTGTTGTTAAATTACAGGATTCAACAGTGTGTAAGACATATTCCGATCATCCATTTTTTTTTTTAAATCATAAATTAAAAAAAATATATATTAAAACAAACAAAACATGCTATTTGATGAAAACAGACGTATTCAAATTTTCAAAGTAGCAATATTCGCAGAATATAGTAGATTTCAACTGCTGAAAACAAACATGTATTGTTTTTTCAGGAAAAAATAATTCTACGAATATAGTATATATGTTCAGGGAAATGTTTAATATGTCTGTTTTCAAATACTACAGATCGCAACGCACCGCACATGTATAGTCAGTATTTACTTTCCATATAGTAGTGAGTATGACTGCGTTCTGGGACCATATAAATATAAAAGAATAATATATATAACTATATATGCCCTATAAATATAAACGACTCGCACTTTTTGGATTCACGCGTATAGTGTTTCACAACATCACAAATCTGGCAAGTGCTCCATTGACACAATGACATGTCCACGTTTATGTTATGAAATCTTCGAGTCTACACATAATCATGTTTGTTACTGACAGTAGCATGTCTGTTACTCGTCAGTCATTTATTTACTTGGTTAAAGGGACACATGCCAATCTTGCTTTCTTTAAAACTCGAGTCGCCCCCTCAGTTTTAAACGAACAGTTAAAAGAATATACTTCTTTCTGCCTGTTAAACTTATATTAGTTATCGCTTTTTCTGATTTCGAAAATTAACTCTGCAACGTATGTTGCCGCCATCATGATTTCATTTTCCGATATACCGTTGCAACATTGTTTGTTAAAGTAAATTGGCCATTCTGACATAAACCCAAAGCATGTATAGATCAAAAATTTAGTGTAAAATACATGGACACATACATTTTAAGTATATGTGTTTACATAAAGAAATTATTTAATTGTTTCTGTAGCCGGTCGTCTTACCTTAATGAATATGAATGTTGCCGTCTTTGGGTCGGACGGTCCTGTTACTTAATAAGTACTTGTCTCCGTTTATTGAAATTCTACATATATACAGAGGAGAGATGTATCTATATGATTTTGTTATTATGCTCGCTTCTAAAATGACGAAATAAATCGGTTTGAATAAAAGGCGCATTCTCAGCAATACACAACGTATTGTGTGTACGGGTTGGAGGGGGGAAGCCCACGGGGTTGGAGGGATACTACCGTTATGTTGCTCTCATAAATACTGTGAACATACTACATCAATAATATAACAACTACTGAACAATGCTGAAATCGATTTATCTTTATAAATGAATTCATAATTCCACAATTTTATTCCGTGCGAACATCGATTTGGAACGTCGATTCCGCGTTTTTAAACGATTACGGTGTACTTCGTTAATTTTCGGGGGGAAAAATTACTTGCCTCCGATTTTTTTGATATGTTACATATCTGCAGATGAAATATGTATTTACGCGTACATGCTTTTGTTTTTTTTCTCTGGCTTCTAAAATGATGAAATAAATCGAATTTGATTAAAACTGCACATTCGCAGCTATATACAACTTAATAAATACGGTATGGAGGGTGGTGGGGGTGGAATGAGGGGCGGGTTGCAGGGATACTACCGTAATGGTGTCCTTGAGAAAAACTGTAAACATTCTACTCTAATAATTTATTAAATACAGAACAATGTAGAAATCAATATATCTCTTAAAAAGGATTTCACAATGTCATGGTTTTATATCCCGCGTGAACATTAACTTCGAAAGGCGATTGTTCATATTTTAGCGAACACGGTGTACTTTGTTAATTTTGGGAAAAAAAAGTACTTTTTTCTGATTGACTTTAAATTTTGGGTTTTGAAAGTGTTGTCAATGAACACTTTCATGAAAAAAAATTCATTCTCGCTGTTAAAACTTCATATTTTTGCATTTTTTTCGGATTCAGAAAATTAGCACTGCAACATATATTTTCACTATCCTCATTTCCTTTCCCGACGTACCGTTACAATTTGGTTTGTTAAAACTTATTCTGACCACTCCGGCATAAACCAAAAGCATGTATAGATCAGAAATTTAATCTGGAATGCATGGATACATACATTTGAAATATATGTATTGAAATAATGGAATTATTTCATTTCTTGTGAAGCCGGTCGCGTCTGTAAATGTATATGCATTATGCCGTCTTTGCGTCCGTGGGTCATGTTAGTTAATTTTGGAAAAAAAAAGAACTTGTCTCCGATTTCATTAAAAATATGCATATGGACAGAGGAAAGATTTATTTACGCGTACATGCATTTGTTTTTATTCTCGCTTCTAAAATGACGAAATAAATCGATTTTGATTTAAAAGCGCATTTTTGGCAATTTAAACCCTAAAACAACCTAAATTCATCCCTTTGAAAAATACCTTTAACTCTTAATGGGAATTACACGAAGTGTACGCCAATTATGTTCGACCAATGTAGTTTTTGAATAGTATTACTTTAACAACGATTTGTGATTGTGTTTTGTTATAATCACAGTTTATAAATAAGAGGTGTATAAATCTGACCAGTGAAAATTTTCACAATAATGTCATTTTGTTATCGATTTTATCACGTGACCTTGTTTGATAAATATTCCTACGCCATAGGGCTGGCGTTCCTACTGATGTTTAGTTCTTTTATTAATCCGATTTATTTCCCATTACATATCACACGATTTTTTTATTAATAATTCTCGAACAAAACACTATAATAATTTTGACATTTCAATAATCCATCAAGCACCGACACCAATTTCGTGTTGCATGGGTAAAGTAAGCAAGAAAGGTTTTCTTGAGGCATATGCGATGTGGAGGAATTTATATTGTAGATTTGTGTTTGTTTGACATGTGTAACATGTAGTCTAGTCCGACTAATATATTGAGTTAACGTGTAGTACGTTCGACTCTAAAGAATGCGGAGATCATATGTTCGAGCCTCAATGACGCCATAAGGGACTTTGGTGTGTTCTTGCTTTATATTTGCTTTATATTTGTTTCTTCAAAAGTTATGCTATTGGTATGTGTTTTGGTGATTTCCAGGTTTTAGTATTCGTGTTATTTTCAAAAAACTGGGTGACCTATTATAACAGTTGAGTAGTGTGTCTGCGTATCACAGATTGTAATGGACAAAATACATGTAGCTACTTTTCAATGTCAAATAGCTAATGTTAGCCGCGGTGACAATACAATTTCCAGACACATGACATTTTTGATTTTTGGGGATTCAACACGTAATTTGGAAAGAAAAACATTGTTGTGGTGAGCGGGAGGGGGCCAACCATATACTCTGCCACACTCCCATCTTGCAAGAGTATATTGCCCCTCCACCCACCTCCACTTCTCACCCCTGTTCCAACGCCTATGTGATATGATGCATTACAGTATATATTTTTAAATATAAAACTTATTTTTTTAGCAATCTTATAAAGCCCGTTAATAGGGTGTTCCGTTAGGACCATCGTACCATCGCGTATCGACGTTTACAAGTCGAAGCGCAATGGTACGAAGATACGATGGCGATGGTACGATGGGAGATAGTACAGTGGCGATGGTACGATGGTCCAACGCGTTATCATCATCATACCATCGCGCTTTGCCTTGTTACAACTTTACAAGTAAGGTTTACAAATCGATTTGCGATGATGCGATGGGACTATCGTACCATCACGTCAACAAGTCAATGCGTGATGGTACGATGGCAATAACGCGATGGTACGATGGTCTATCGTATCATTGCGCATCGACTTGTTAATATTTTTCCAAGTTGATGCGCGATGGTACGATGGACCATCGTACCATCGCCATCGTACCATCGCCATCTTACCATCGTAAAATCACGCATCGACTTGTAAATACGCGATGGTACTATGGCCCTAACGGAACACCGTACGTAACTGTTAAAGTTGTTGCATGCGTTATGTTACTTGCATTTTTTTGTTATATAACAATTGTTTGTTTGTTTTTAATTCGAAATTTAATTGAAATTATATTTTCGTAAATTATACAGTATTCGACAATCTGGCACGGTGGCCATAAGAGTAATGGCGTCGTTACTCTAACTTGTACTCTGTGGTTTAAGGTTCGAATTCTTATTGAATGCACTTTTAATTGCTATTTTTTAAATTTCTTTCTGGGTGATGTGACCAAACTTGTTAAACCATTAAACAAACAAGCGTTTTGATTTTTTTTCTTCATAAAAAAACATTTTAAAAAACTCAAAAAACATTGTAACTGTACTCAATAAAAAAAGACTAAAAAAAACTCATCAAATAATTTTCCTTGTAAAAAGTCATGGGGAGGACACCCGGACCTCTCGACTAGGTTTGTCTCTGTGTTTTATAAACTCTGGCTACGGGCTTGTCGCTTATGTCGCTAGATAATCGACATACTTGTGTGTGTGTGTTTTATATGTTCGTTTGTTTGTGTGTATGTCGCATGCATTACAAATTATGTTTTTCTTTGCTCAAGTCTATGCCTTTGAATGTTGCGTATTTGAAGGTTATTGATTATGTGTATTAGATGTTTTCATCCAAGCAAATAAAAAACTACCTACCTACCTACCTGCCTACCTGCCTGCGGGCCTGTCGCTTATGTCGCTAGATAATCGACATACTTGTATGTGTGTGTGTTTATCAAATATGTTTTATATGTTCGTTTTTTTGTGTGTATGTCGCTTGCATTACAAATTATGGGTTTTTGCTCAAGTCTATGCCTTTGAATGTTGCGTATTTGAAGGTTATCGATTATGTGTATTCGATGTTTTCATCCAAGCAAATAAAAAACGACCTACCTACCTACTTTCCTGCCTGCCTACCTACCTACCTACCTACCTACCTACCTACCTATCTACCTACTCTACCTACCTACCTACCTGTTCTGCTTCAGTAAAACAAGAGTCATAACTCTAATGTTACTGATCCTATCCGGTTGGGTTTCGAACTTGTCCGAGCACTAAATTACATTTAAATAAAGTTATATGTTGTCAATACGGTCATTGATCCTATTATATCAATGGTAGAGGTATAGTTTTCTCAAATTTGCACCAAAAATGTTACTAATGCATGAAAAGGAAGTTAAGAATTACCACAGTCTTCCAGGTGTGTCAAATCTCTACAGCCATATGGAGCTCCATCAGGCTTGATATTCAATAAACATTTGTGACGATCAAACATCTTTGTTCTACCGGATTTACACATCATCGTGGGTTCTTCCTTTATCGAGTATGGACCTTCAACATATAGAGTATGGTTTCAAATTGTATTGTATACATAATCTGAACATATACGTGATATTTTTAACTTGCATTGTATACATGGTTTGAACATATACATAATAGTTGCAATGTGTATTGTATAAATATTCTGAGCATACACATGACAGTGTCCATGTTTACTTTATACATAGCCTGAAAATAAACAGTCATGATCATTTCAGTGTGTATCGTATACATACTCTGAAAATAAACATGATAGTTTCCATGTTTAGTGTATATACATTCTGAACATAAACATGATAGGTTCCATGTGTAGTGTATATATAGTCTGAACATAAACGTGATAGTTTCAATGTGTATTGTATACCTAGTCAGAAGAGCACATGATAGATTCAATGTGTAGTATATATATAGTCTGAACAGAATACACGACAGTTTCATACTGAATACATAGTCTTTCATAAACATGGAAACTAGAAATAAACTTCAAAAGAACATATATGAAACGGTTTAATATATCAGCTATGTCAACATGATAGTTGTCATGTGTAGTGTATATATAGTCTGAATATAAACGTGATAGTTTTAATATGTATTGCATACCTTGTCAGAAGAGCGCATGATAGATTCAATGTGTAGTGTATATATAGTCTGAACAGAATACACGACAGTTTCAAAGTGTATTGCATACATAGTCTTACACAAACATGGCAACTCGAAATAAACTTCAGTAGTATAGAAACTGGCGCGGTTCTGGCACAGTTTTTTCCTCCCAAAAACATGAAAATTACTAAAATATGTAAGGGGGGACCCAATCAAAATTTGATAAAAATAGAAAATTTTGAGAAAAAAAAGAGTGGAAGGGGGAGGGACCCTACCCGATTTGCTCATTTGTAATACAGACGTTTTGAAAACAAAGAGTGGAAGGGGGTACCCAACCCGATTTTCTCATTTGTAATACAGACGTTTTGAAAGAAAAAAAAGAGTGTAAGGGGGAACCCTTGCATATTGTAGCAGTTTTTCATACTTTTTGGAAAAAAAATGTACTGATGCCCTCACTATATATTCTACTCAATCGTGAAAACCCGTCAAAAAATATTTTGCCCTCGGGCAAAGTCTGACGGAACAAGATAGTCGTCATCACGATCCAAACGGCATCAACTCCGGGTCTAGTCTCGGCAGTTGAACAAAATCAGAAGGAGCAAAGCAATCCTCATCATCCCTATACATACCACACTCGATCATGACACTCAAAATAGGGTTCTGGTAATGTTTGTGGAGCTACGTATTGAAATATCACCCAGTCAGAGATATCGAAATATCAGGGATGCTGAAATAGCATCAAATCAAGAATACTGAGACATCAAAGAGCCAAGAATACTGGAACAGCATCAGACCAAGAATACTGAGATATCACAGAATCAAGAATACTGAAACAGCATCGAATCAATCATACCGGGAAATCACAGAATCAAGAATACTGAGATATCATCAAATCAAGAATACTGAACTCGGGGCAAACCGGAGATATTGAGATTTCACCAAACCCGAGATCTCGGATATCATTAAATCAAGAATACTGAGATATCACAGAATCAAGAATACTGAGATATCACCAAATCAAGAATACCGAACGTGCAGCAAACCAGAGATATTGAGATATCATAAAACCAGAGATATTGAGATGTCATCAAATCAAGAATACTGAGATATCACCGAATCAAGAATACCGAGATATTACAGAATCAAGAATGCTGAAACAGCATCGAATCAGGCATGCTGGGATATCACGGAACCAAGAATACCGAAACAGCAGCAAATCAGAGATACTGAGATATCATCAAATCAGAGATATTGAGAATCCATCACAGAATCAAGAATACTGAAATAGCATCGAATCAGGACTATTGGAATAGCATCGAATCAAGAATACTGATATATCACAGAATCAAGAATGCTGAAATATCACAGAATCAAGAACACTGGAACAGCATCAAGTCAAGAATACTGAGATATCGTAGAATCAAGAATACTGAGATTTCATTGAATCAAGAATACTGAGATACCATCAAATCAGAAATATTGAGATAGCATTGAATCAGAGATACCGAGACAACATTGAATCAGAGATATTGGGAAATCATTAAATCTAGAATACCGAGATAGCAGCAAGTCAGAGATATTGAGATATTATCAAATCAAGAACTCTGAACTTGCAACAAACCAGAGATTTTGAGATATCATCAAATCAAGCATACTCAAACAGCATCAAATCAAGAATGCTGAAATATCACAGAATCAAGAATACTGAGATATCATAGATTCAAGAATATTGGGATTTCATATAATCAAGAATACTGGAACAGCATCAAATCTAGAATACTGAGATATAATCAAATCATGAATACCGAAATAGTAACAAATCATAGATCTCGCGGCATCATCAAATCATGCATGCTGAAATAGCAGCAAATTAAGAATACTGAGACATCACAGAATCAAGAATACTGGAACAGCATCGAATCAAGAATACTGAAATAGTAGCAAACCAGAGATATTGAGATATCATCAAATCAAGAATACCGAGATATCGCAGAATCAAAAATACCGGAACAGTATCAAATCAAGAATACTGAGATATCATCAAATCAAGAATACTGGGACAGCATCAAATCAAGAATACTGAGATATCATCAAATCAAGAATACTGAGATATCATCAATCAAGAATACTGAACTTGTAGCAAACCAGGGATATTGAGATGTCATCAAACCAGAGATATTGAGATACGACCAAATCAAGAATACTGAGATATCATCAAATCAAGAATACTGGAACAACATCAAATCAAGAATACTGAGATATCATCAAATCAAGAATACTGAGATATCATCAATCAAGAATACCGAACTTGTAGCAAACCAGAGATATTGAGATATCATCATACCAGAGATATCGAGATATGATCAAATCAAGAATACTGAGATATTGCAGAATCAAGAATACTGGAACAGCATCAAATCAAGAATACCGAGATATCACAGAATCAAGAATACTGAAACTGCATCGGATCAAGCATGCTGAGATATCACGGAATCACGAATTCTGAGATATCATAGAATCAAGCATGTTGAGATATCACAGAATCAAGAATACCAGAACAGCACGAAATCAAGCATACTGGGATATCCCAGAATCAAGAATACTGAAACAGCATCGGATCAAGCATGCTGAAATATCTCAGAATCAAGAATACTGAGATATCATCAAATCAGAGATACTGAAATAGCATCGAATCAGAGATATTGAGAAATCATCAAATCAAGAATACTGAGATAGTAGCCAATCACGAATATTGAAATAGGAGCAAATCAAGAATACCGAGATATCATCAAATCGGAGATATTGAGATAGCACGGAATCCAGCACAGAATCAAGAATACTGGAACAGCATCAAATCAAGAATACCGAGCTATCACAGAATCAAGTATACTGAGATATCATAGAATCAAGAATACTGAGATATCACAGAATCAAGTATATTGAGATATCATAGAATCAAGAATACTGAGATATCACAGAATCAAGAATACAAGAACAGCATCAAATCAAGAGTACTGACATAGCAGCAAATCAAGAATACTGGGATATCGTAGAATCACGAATACTGAGATATCACAGCATCAAAAAAACTGAAACAACATCAAATCAAGAATACTGAGATATCATCAAATCAACAATAATGAACTTGCAGCAAACATATCAAATCAAGAATACTGAGATATCATAGAATCAAGCATGTTGAGATGTCGCAGAATCAAGAATACTGGAACAGCATCAAATCAAGAATACTGAATTTGCAGCAAACCAGAGATATCGAGATATCATCAAATCAAGAATACTGAGATATCACATAATCAAGAATACTGGAACAGCATCAAATCAAGAATACTGAGATATCATCAAATCAAGAATATCGAGATAGCAGCAAATCAAGAATACTGAAATAGCAGCATATCAAAAAAACTGAGATATCATCAAATCACGAATACGGAGATATCAAAGAATCAAGAATACCGAGATATTATCAAATCAAGAATACCGAGATATCATCAAATCAAGAATACTGAACTTGCGACAAACCAGAGATATCATCAAATCAAGAATACTGTCATATCATCAAATCGAGCATGCTGGGATATCACATAATCAAAAATACTGGAACAGCATCAAATCAAGAATACTAAGATATCATCAAATTAAGTATATTGAGATATCATCAAATCAGAATACTGAGATATCATCAATTCAAGAATACTGAGATATAATCAAATCAGAGATCTCGAGATATCATCAAATCAAGAATACTGAAGTTGCAGCAAATCAGAGATACTGAGATATCATCAAATCAAGAATATTGAGATATCATCAAATCAGAATACTGAGATATCATCAATTCAAGAATACTGAGATATCATCAAATCAGAGATCTCGAGATATCATCAAATCCAGAATACTGAAGTTGCAGCAAATCAGAGATACTGAGATATCATCAATTCAAGAATACTGAGATATCATCAAATCAGAGATACTGAAATAGCAGCAAATTAGAGTTACAGAAATATCATCAAATCAGAGATACTGGGATATCATTAAATCAGGGATGCTGGGATGTCATCAAATCAGTGATACTGGGATAGCAGCAAATCATGAATACTGGAATGGCAGCAAAAAAACATAGATACTGAGATGTCATCAAGTCAGAGATACTGGGATATCGTCAAATCAGGGATACTGAAATAGCAGCAAATCAGAGATACTGAAATAGCAGCAAATCAGAGATACTGAGATATCACAAAATCAGAGATATTGAGATAGCATGGAATCCGTCATAGAATCAAGACTACTGAAATAGCATCGGATCAAGACTATTGAAATAGCATCGAATCAAGAATACTGAGATATCATAGAATCAAGAATATTGAGATATCACAGAATCAAGAATATCGGAACATCATCAAACCAGAGATCTCGGGATATCATCATATCGGAGATCTCGGGATATCATCAAATCGGGGGTACTGAGATATCATCGAATCAAGAATACTGAGATATCATCAAATCAGAGAACTCGAGATATCATCAAATAAGAAATATTGAGATAGCAGCAAATCAGACATATTGAGATATCATCAAATCAGAAATATTGAGTTAGCAGCAGATCAGAAATAATGAGATATTATCAAATCAGAGATCTCGAGATATCAATAAATCAGAAATATTGAGATATCATCAAATCAGAGATCTCGAGATATCACCAAATCAAGAATACTGAGACATCACAGAATCAAGAATATCGAAACAGCATCGAATCAGGAATACCGAGATATCACAGAATCAAGAATACTGAGATATCATCAATCAAGAATACTGAACTTGCATCAAATCAAGAATACTGAGACATCACAGAATCAAGAATACTGAAACAGCATCGAATCAGGAATACTGAGATATCACAGAATCAAGAATACTGAGATATCGTCAAATCAAGAAAACTGAACTTGCAGCAAACCAGAGATATTGAGATATCATCAAATCAGAGATACTGAGATATCATCAAATCAGAGATACTGAAATAGCAGGAAATCAGAGATACTGAGATATCATCAAATCGAGAATACTGGGATATCATCAAATCAGAGATCTCGAGATACCTTCAAATCAAAGATCTCGAAATATCATCAAATCAGAAATATTGAGATATCATCAAATCAAGAATACTGAGATATCATGAAATCAGAGATCTCGAGATACCACCAAATCAGAGATCTGGAGATATCATGAAATCAGAGATCTGGAGATATCATCAAATCAGAAATCTCGAGATACCACCAAATCAGAGATCTCGGGATATCATCAAATCAGAGATATTGAGATATCATCAAATCAGAGATCTCGAAATATTATTAAAACAGAAATATTGAGATATCATCAAATCAAGAATAATGCGATATCATCAAATCAGAGATCTCGAGATACCACCAAATCAGAAATATTGAGATATCATCAAATCAGAGATCTCGAGATATCATCAAATCGAGAATACTGGGATATCATCAAATCAGAGATCCCGAGATACCTTCAAATCAGAGATCTCGAAATATTATCAAATTAGTTTTCCTGACTGGGCGATATATCAGTATACCTGCGATTCGGTGATGTTCCTATAGCCTCGATTCTTTGATGTTCCAATATCCTTGATTCTGTGGCGGATTCCATGATATTTCAGTATTCCATGATGGATTCTGTGACGTTCCAATATCCTTGATTCTGTGATGGATTCTAGACATTTCTATATTTCATGATGGATTCTATGAGGTTCCAATATTATCGATTCTGGGATGTTCCAGTACTCTCGATTCTATGATGTGTCAATATCCTTGATTATGTAATGTTTCAATACTTGATTCTATGATGTTCCAATATTCCTGTATTCTGTGATGTTTCAATATCTTTGATTCTGTGATGTTCCAGTATTCCCTGATATTTCAGTATTCATGATTTAATGATATCTCGAGATCTCTGATTTGATGATATCTCAGTATCTCTGATTTGATGATATCCCAGTATTCTGATTTGATGATATCCCAGTATTCTCGATATGATGATATCTCAGTATTCATAATTTGCTGATATTTCTGTATTCATGATTTGATGATATCTCCAGATCTCTGATTTGCTACTATCCCGGTGTTATTGATTTGATGATATATCCAGATCTCTGATTTGCTGCTATTTCAGTATTCGTGATTTGCTGCTATTTCAGTATCCCTGATTCTATGATATCTCAGTATTCTTGATTTGCTACTATCCCGGTGTTCTTGATTTGATGATATCTCGAGATCTCTGATTTGATGATATCTCAGTATTCCTGAATTGATGATATCTAAGTATTCTGATTTGATGATATCTCAGTATCTCTGATTTGCTGCAACTTCAGTATTCTTGATTTGATGATATCTCGAGATCTCTGATTTGATGATATCTCAGTATTCTTGAATTGATGATATCTCAGTATTCTGATTTGATGATATCTCAATATTCTTGATTTGATGATATCTTAGTATTCTTGATTTGATGCTGTTCCAATATTTTTGATTATGTGATATCCTAGCATGCTCGATTTGATAATATGACAGTATTCTTGATTTGATGATATCTCTGGTTTGCCGCAAGTTCAGTATTCTTGATTTGATGATATCTCGGTATTCTTGATTCTTTGATATCTCCGTATTCTTGATTTGATGATATCTCAGTTTTTTTGATATGCTGCTATTTCAGTATTCTTGATTTGCTGCTATCTCGATATTCTTGGTTTGATGATATTTCGGTATTCTTGATTTGATGATATCTCAGTATTCTTGATTTGATGTTGTTCCAGTATTCTTGATTTGACGATATCTCGGTATTCTTGATTTGATGAACTCCCAGCATTCTTGATTTGATGATATCACAGTATTCTTGATTTGATGCTGTTCCAGTATTCTTGATTATGTGATATCTCAGTATTCTTGATTTGATGATATCTCGATATCTCTGGTTTGCTGCAAGTTCAATATTCTTGATTTGATGCTGTTCCAGTATTCTTGATTCTGCGACATCTCAACATGCTTGATTCTATGATATCTCAGTATTCTTGATTTGATATGTTTGCTGCAAGTTCAGTATTGTTGATTTGATGATATCTCAGAATTCTTGATTTTGATGCTGTTTCAGTATTTTTGATGCTGTGATATCTCAGTATTCTTGATTCTACGATATCCCAGTATTCTTGATTTGCTGCTATTCCAGTACTCTTGATTTGATGCTGTTCTAGTATTCTTGATTCTGTGATATCTCAGTATTCTTGATTCTATGATATCTCAATATACTTGATTCTTTGATATCTCAGTATTCTTGATTCTATGATATCTCAGTATACTTGATTCTGTGATAGCTCGGTATTCTTGATTTGATGCTGTTCCAGTATTCTTGATTCTGTGCTGGATTCCGTGCTATCTCAATATCTCCGATTTGATGATATTTCGGTATTCTTGATTTGTTCCTATTTCAGTATTCGTGATTGGCTACTATCTCAGTATTCTTGATTTGATGATTTCTCAATATCTCTGATTCGATGCTATCTCAGTATCTCTGATTTGATGATTTCTCAGTATACTTGATTCTGAGATATCTCAGCATGCTTGATCCGATGCTGTTTCAGTATTCTTGATTCTGGGATATCCCAGTATGCTTGATTTTGTGCTGTTCTGGTATTCTTGATTCTGTGATATCTCAGCATGCTTGATTCTATGATATCTCAGAATTCTTGATTCCGTGATATCTCAGCATGCTTGATCCGATGCAGTTTCAGTATTCTTGATTCAGTGATATCTCGGTATTCTTGATTTGATGCTGTTCCAGTATTCTTGATTCTGCAATATCTCAGTATTCTTGATTTGATCATATCTAGATATCTCTGGTTTGATGATATCACAATATCTCTGGTTTGCTACATGTTCGGTATTCTTGATTGATGATATCTCAGTATTCTTGAATTGATGATATCTCAGTATTCTGATTTGATGATATCTCAATATTCTTGATTTGATGATATCTTAGTATTCTTGATTTGATGCTGTTCCAGTATTTTTGATTATGTGATATCCCAGCATGCTCGATTTGATGATATGACAGTATTCTTGATTTGATGATATCTCTGGTTTGCCGCAAGTTCGGTATTCTTGATTTGATGATATCTCGGTATTCTTGATTTGATGATATCTCGGTATTCTTGATTCTTTGATATCTCCGTATTCTTGATTTGAAGATATCTCAGTTTTTTTGATATGCTGATATTTCAGTATTCTTGATTTGCTGCTATCTCGATATTCTTGGTTTGATGATATCTCGGTATTCTTGATTTGATGATATCTCAGTATTCTTGATTTGATGCTGTTGCAGTATTCTTGATTTGACGATATCTCGGTATTCTTGATTTGATGAACTCCCAGCATTCTTGATTTGATGATATCACAGTATTCTTGATTTGATGCTGTTCCAGTATTCTTGATTATGTGATATCTCAGTATTCTTGATTTGATGATATCTCGATATCTCTGGTTTGCTGCAAGTTCAGTATTCTTGATTTGATGCTGTTCCAGTATTCTTGATTCTGCGACATCTCAACATGCTTGATTCTATGATATCTCAGTATTCTTGATTTGATATGTTTGCTGCAAGTTCAGTATTGTTGATTTGATGATATCTCAGTATTCTTGATTTTGATGCTGTTTCAGTATTTTTGATGCTGTGATATCTCAGTATTCTTGATTCTACGATATCCCAGTATTCTTGATTTGCTGCTATTCCAGTACTCTTGATTTAATGCTGTTCTAATATTCTTGATTCTGTGATATCTCAGTATTCTTGATTCTATGATATCTCAATATACTTGATTCTGTGATATCTCAGTATTCTTGATTCTATGATATCTCAATATACTTGATTCTGTGATATCTCAGTATTCTTGATTCTATGATATCTCAGTATACTTGATTCTGTGATAGCTCGGTATTCTTGATTTGATGCTGTTCCAGTATTCTTGATTCTGTGCTGGATTCCGTGCTATCTCAATATCTCCGATTTGATGATATTTCGGTATTCTTATTTGCTCCTATTTCAGTATTCGTGATTGGCTACTATCTCAGTATTCTTGATTTGATGATTTCTCAATATCTCTGATTCGATGCTATCTCAGTATCTCTGATTTGATGATATCTCAGTATTCTTGATTCTGAGATATCTCAGCATGCTTGATCCGATGCTGTTTCAGTATTCTTGATTCTGGGATATCCCAGTATGCTTGATTTCGTGCTGTTCTGATATTCTTGATTCAGTGATATCTCAGCATGCTTGATTCTATGATATCTCAGAATTCTTGATTCTGTGATATCTCAGCATGCTTGATCCGATACAGTTTCAGTATTCTTGATTCTGTGATATCTCGGTATTCTTGATTTGATGCTGTTCCAGTATTCTTGATTCTGCAATATCTCAGTATTCTTGATTTGATCATATCTCGATATCTCTGGTTTGATGATATCACAATATCTCTGGTTTGCTACAAGTTCGGTATTCTTGATTGATGATATCTCAGTATTCTTGATTTGATGATATCTCAGTATTCTTGATTTGATGTTGTTCCAGTATTCTTGATTTGATGATATCTCAGTATTCTTGATTTGGTCGTATCTCAATATCTCTGGATTTGATGACATCTGAATATCCCTGGTTTCCTACAAGTTCAGTATTCTTGATTGATGATATCTCAGTATTCTTGATTTGATGATATCTCAGTATTCTTGATTTGATGCTGTCCCAGTATTCTTGATTTGATGATATCTCAGTATTCTGGATTTGATACTGTTCCGGTATTTTTGATTCTGCGATATCTCGGTATTCTTGATTTGATGATATCTCAATATCTCTGGTTTGCTACTATTTCAGTATTCTTGATTCGATGCTGTTCCAGTATTCTTGATTCTGTGATGTCTCAGTATTCTTAATTTGCTGCTATTTCAGCATGCATGATTTGATGATGCCGCGAGATCTATGATTTGTTACTATTTCGGTATTCATGATTTGATGATATCTCAGTATTCTAGATTTGATGCTATATCAGTATCCCTGATTTGACGATATCCCAGTATCTCTGACTTGATGACATCCCAGTATCTCTGTTTTTTTGCTGCCATTCCAGTATTCATGATTTGCTGCTATCCCAGTATCACTGATTTGATGATATCCCAGCTTCCCTGATTTAATGATATCCCAGTATCTCTGATTTGATGATATTTCAGTATCTCTAATTTGCTACTATTTCAGTATCTCTGATTTGATAATATCGCGAGTTCTCTGATTTGATGATATCTCAGTATTCTTGAATTGATGATATCTCAGTATCTCTGATTTGTTGCAACTTCAGTATTTTTGATTTGATGATATCTCGAGATCTCTGATTTGATGATATCTCAGTATTCCTGAATTGATGATATCTAAGTATTCTGATTTGATGATATCTCAATATTCTTGATTTGATGATATCTCAGTATCTCTGATTTGCTGCAACTTCAGTATTCTTGATTTGATGATATCTCGAGATCTCTGATTTGATGATATCTCAGTATTCTTGAATTGATGATATCTCAGTATTCTGATTTGATGATATCTCAATATTCTTGATTTGATGATATCTTAGTATTCTTGATTTGATGCTGTTCCAATATTTTTGATTATGTGATATCCCAGCATGCTCGATTTGATGATATGACAGTATTCTTGATATGATGATATCTCTGGTTTGCCGCAAGTTCAGTATTCTTGATTTGATGATATCTCGGTATTCTTGATTTGATGATATCTCGGTATTCTTGATTCTTTGATATCTCCGTATTCTTGATTTGATGATATCTCAGTTTTTTTGATATGCTGCTATTTCAGTATTCTTGATTTGCTGCTATCTCGATATTCTTGGTTTGATGATATTTCGGTATTCTTGATTTGATGATATCTCAGTATTCTTGATTTGATGTTGTTCCAGTATTCTTGATTTGACGATATCTCGGTATTCTTGATTTGATGAATTCCCAGCATTCTTGATTTGATGATATCACAGTATTCTTGATTTGATGCTGTTCCAGTATTCTTGATTATGTGATATCTCAGTATTCTTGATTTGATGATATCTCGATATCTCTGGTTTGCTGCAAGTTCAGTATTCTTGATTTGATGCTGTTCCAGTATTCTTGATTCTGCGACATCTCAACATGCTTGATTCTATGATATCTCAGTATTCTTGATTTGATATGTTTGCTGCAAGTTCAGTATTGTTGATTTGATGATATCTCAGTATTCTTGATTTTGATGCTGTTTCAGTATTTTTGATTCTACGATATCCCAGTATTCTTGATTCTATGATATCTCAGTATACTTGATTCTGTGATAGCTCGGTATTCTTGATTTGATGCTGTTCCAGTATTCTTGATTCTGTGCTGGATTCCGTGCTATCTCAATATCTCCGATTTGATGATATTTCGGTATTCTTATTTGCTCCTATTTCAGTATTCGTGATTGGCTACTATCTCAGTATTCTTGATTTGATGATTTCTCAATATCTCTGATTCGATGCTATCTCAGTATCTCTGATTTGATGATATCTCAGTATTCTTGATTCTGAGATATCTCAGCATGCTTGATCCGATGCTGTTTCAGTATTCTTGATTCTGGGATATCCCAGTATGCTTGATTTCGTGCTGTTCTGATATTCTTGATTCAGTGATATCTCAGCATGCTTGATTCTATGATATCTCAGAATTCTTGATTCTGTGATATCTCAGCATGCTTGATCCGATACAGTTTCAGTATTCTTGATTCTGTGATATCTCGGTATTCTTGATTTGATGCTGTTCCAGTATTCTTGATTCTGCAATATCTCAGTATTCTTGATTTGATCATATCTCGATATCTCTGGTTTGATGATATCACAGTATCTCTGGTTTGCTACAAGTTCGGTATTCTTGATTGATGATATCTCAGTATTCTTGATTTGATGATATCTCAGTATTCTTGATTTGATGTTGTTCCAGTATTCTTGATTTGATGATATCTCAGTATTCTTGATTTGGTCGTATCTCAATATCTCTGGATTTGATGACATCTGAATATCCCTGGTTACCTACAAGTTCAGTATTCTTGATTGATGATATCTCAGTATTCTTGATTTGATGATATCTCAGTATTCTTGATTTGATGCTGTCCCAGTATTCTTGATTTGATGATATCTCAGTATTCTGGATTTGATACTGTTCCGGTATTTTTGATTCTGCGATATCTCGGTATTCTTGATTTGATGATATCTCAATATCTCTGGTTTGCTACTATTTCAGTATTCTTGATTCGATGCTGTTCCAGTATTCTTGATTCTGTGATGTCTCGGTATTCTTAATTTGCTGCTATTTCAGCATGCATGATTTGATGATGCCGCGAGATCTATGATTTGTTACTATTTCGGTATTCATGATTTGATGATATCTCAGTATTCTAGATTTGATGCTGTTCCAGTATTCTTGATTATATGAAATCCCAATATTCCTGAATCTATGATATCTCAGTATTCTTGATTCTGTGATATTTCAGCAATCTTGATTTGATGCTGTGTGAGTATGCTTGATTTGATGATATCTCAAAATCGCTGGTTTGTTGCAAGTTCAGAGTTCTTGATTTGATAATATCTCAATATCTCTGACTTGCTGCTATCTCGGTATTCTAGATTTAATGATTTCCCAATATCTCTGATTCAATGCTGTATCGGTATCTCTGATTCAATGCTATCTCAATATTTCTGATTTGATGGTATCTCAGTATTCTTGATTCAATGAAATCTCAGTATTCTTGATTCTACGATATCTCAGTATTCTTGACTTGATGCTGTTCCAGTGTTCTTGATTCTGTGATATTTCAGTATTCTTGATTCGATGCTATTCCAATAGTCCTGATTCGATGCTATTTCAGTATTCTTGATTCTGTGATGGATTCTCAATATCTCTGATTTGATGATATCTCAGTATCTCTGATTTGCTGCTGTTTCGGTATTCTTGGTTCCGTGATATCCCAGCATGCTTGATTCGATGCTGTTTCGGCATTCTTGATTCTGTAATAACTCGGTATTGTTGATTCGGTGATATCTCAGTATTCTTGATTTGATGACATCTCAATATCTCTGGTTTGATGATATCTCAATATCTCTGGTTTGCTGCACGTTCGGTATTCTTGATTTGGTGATATCTCAGTATTCTTGATTCTGTGATATCTCAGTATTCTTGATTTAATGATATCCGAGATCTCGGGTTTGGTGATATCTCAATATCTCCGGTTTGCCCCGAGTTCAGTATTCTTGATTTGATGATATCTCAGTATTCTTGATTCTGTGATATCTCAGTATTCTTGATTTAATGATATCCGAGATCTCGGGTTTGGTGATATCTCAATATCTCCGGTTTGCCCCGAGTTCAGTATTCTTGATAAGATGATATCTCAGTATTCTTGATTCTGTGATTTCCCGGTATGATTGATTCGATGCTGTTTCAGTATTCTTGATTCTGTGATATCTCAGTATTCTTGGTCTGATGCTGTTCCAGTATTCTTGGCTCTTTGATGTCTCAATATTCTTGATTTGATGCTATTTCAGCATCCCTGATATTTCGATATCTCTGACTGGGTGATATTTCAATACGTAGCTCCACAAACATTACCAGAACCCCCTTTTGAGTGTCATGATCGAGTGTGGTATGTATAGGGATGATGAGGATTGCTTTGCTCCTTCTGATTTTGTTCAACTGCCGAGACTAGACCCGGATGTTGATGCCGTTTTGAATCGTGATGACGACTATCTTGTTCCGTCAGACTTTGCCCGAGGGCAAAATATTTTTTGACGGGTTTTCACGATTGAGTAGAATATATAGTGAGGGCATCAGTATAGTTTTTTTCCAAAAAGTATGAAAAAACTGCTACAATATGCAAGGTTTCCCCCTTCCACTCTTTTTTTTCTTTCAAAACGTCTGTATTACAAATGAGAAAATCGGGTAGGGTACCCCCTTCCACTCTTTGTTTTCAAAACGTCTGTATTACAAATGAGCAAATCGGGTAGGGTCCCCCCCTTCCACTCTTTTTTTTCTCAAAAAATTCTATTTTTATCAAATTTTGATAGGGTCCCCTCTTACATATTTTAGTAATTTTCATGTTTTTGGGAGGAAAAAACTGTGCCAGAACCGCCAGTTTCTATACTACTTACTTCAAAAGAACAGATATGAAACTGTTTACTATATCAGCTATGTCAATTGGATGTTACACTTGCCAGGGAAACCAATACAAAGACTTTGCAACACACGAAATACTTCTGAAATACAGGGACTTTGTTGAAGATAATGAGGCAAAACTTATTACTGAAAAAGGAAACAGCATAGAGGTTGAATTGGTTGAACAAACAAAAGAAAAGAAAAAAATAGATGCTGAATAGGTTGATAAAGAACAATTATAGTTAAAATGTACTATAGATAATCAACCAGTTGAGCGTGTAGTATCCACGACCGATGAAACAAGACATATACACTATGAAACAACAACTCTGATTCAAGCTATACAGTGATAATAGAAGACGATAATGAAATACACAAAACAACTTGAAAATATGACGGTCACTATCAAAAGTAGATATAAAAATCGAAAGGGAAAAGTAGCATCCAAAGCCGACAGTCAACCACAAACACACAAAGAAACAAACAACAACTATAAAGAGGCAAAAATGGCCGCTGGGGTATAAACCAGGATCTAGACTGCACCAAACCTCACTCTTACCCTATTGTCGTCCCAATAAACGGGAAAGTGTAAAAAACGATAGCCCCGTCAGGTTATAATCACTAACAAACAAGGAAGCATTAATAGGGAATACAATTAAAACACATACATGGTCATTTATATATAACATTACAAAAGAAAAGTCTAGAAAGTCACAAAGTAAGTAAGAAACCAGACCAACAAGAGAAAAAACCAGTAAGGGTACGACAAGTAACGATTAAAGCCAAACATCAAAAGCTACCGTCCTATAAGGATGTAGGTAGACGTCAACATAGGGTCCACAATCTGTCTGGTCATCTCACAATCAAAGAGGAATGCATAGTGACGAACTTTATATGGTTCTACCATTACACATGCAATGCATTGCAAAGTCATAGGGTCATAACCTCTGTTGATAAACGTTTTAACATGTTTTATAAAGATTGTATGAAAGTGATTTATATGACCAAGGATCTTACGATGTTTGTAAATCACATCACCATAGAAGTCAGGTTGTGATAGATTATACATGTAAATCAATATTTGATGCAATACAAAAGCTGGAGGTCAATATTGCCATTTTGTGAAATTAAATGCAGATGTCAAATACAGGAAAGTTAACCAACAAACAATGGAGAACCGAATAACTTAATTAAAAGATGAGGTTGAATCATGTTAGCAAGATGTCAAAAAAATGAAGGAAAATAAGAGAAAAACTTAGCATCTGAAGTGAAATCATGGAAGGAAAATATAAAAGAAAACGCAGACCCAATAATTATCTAAACAAACAGACAGCATACAACAGAAATTCAAATCATTAAACAATAATTTTCAGAAACGATAATGAATTCATCAAGCTTTGTGAATAGTTAGGTCTGTTAGAAAAGAGCTCAAAATAGTAACATGTAAACTTTTCTCAACCTGACACTCAATAAATTGTACCCATTTTATAAACAGTTTATCAAACGCATGCTTAAAATATTTTATTAAATGTTGTATGTCTACATGAATACAGCCTTGGTATTTCGTGTATTATTTATTTGTTATATTATATTATGTTTTGCAATGTAAGTCGACGCTAACTTTCAATGAAACTGCATGTATATGGTATACATCGTCTGAATATATGCATGATAGTTATAAGATATATTTTGCACAAAGTCTGAACATTATCAAGATAACTTCAATTACATAAACATGATAGTTTCAATCTGTATTATATATAGATGTATAATCTACATATACACATGATCGTTTCAATGTGCATTGTATGAAAAACCTAAACATAATCAGTATAGTGTCAATGTATATTGTACACAGTTTGAACATAACAGGCATGACAGTGTCAATTTGCATTGTATACAGAGCCTGAAAATAAACAGGATTATGGAAGCGTATATTGACCCCTACTATCTTTAAAGTATAATCGAAATTCAGATAGAGTTACCGAATAGTTTTCATATATATATCTTTTTATATATTAAATTTACCTTTTTGTTTGCAAGAAATAAGCCGACTTATAAATCTAAAGTTTGTTCAAACGAAAAATAAAAATAAATGTTTTTGTCGTTGAGTTGTAATAGTTATCTTCGTCGTTTATGTTTTCATATTACTGAATATAAATATAATGATCTTTGTGGTATTGTTAATGTCGCAATATATAAATATATCGACCCTATTGTGAGAAATTATAATCAAATTAACTATACGACCTTATTATGAGGGGTTATACTTATATCAACTATATATCGATCTTATTCTGAGGGGTTATACTTATATCAACTATTTATCGACCTTATTCTGAGTGTTTATACTTATATGAACTATATATCGACCTTATTCTGAGGGGTTATATCAATCGACCTTATTGTGAGAGGTTATACTTATATCAACTATATATCGACCTTATTCTGAGGGGTTATACTTATATGAACTATATATCGACCTTATTGTGAGGAGTTATACTTATATCAAATATATATCGACCTTATTTTGAGGGGTTATACTGATATCAACTATATATCGACCTTATTGTGAGGGGTTATACTTATATCAACTATATATCGATCTTATTCTGAGGGGTTATACTTATATCAACTATATATCGACCTTATTTTGAGGGGTTATACTTATATCAACTATATATCGACCTTATTTTGAGGGGTTATACTGATATCAACTATATATCGACCTTATTTTGAGGGGTTATACTTATATCAACTATATATCGATATTATTCTGAGGGTTAATACATATATCAACTATCTATCGACCTTATTCTGAGGGGTTATACTTATATCAACTATATATAGACCTTATTCTGAGGGGTTATACTCAAGTTATATCAAATACATATGAACTTTATGGACCTTATTCTAAGGACTCATTTTAAAAATCTATATCCACATTATTTTAAGAACTTATCAATTATTTTACATATATATCGACCTTATGGACTAAAAGTAAGAGTTGCAAAGTTGCAAAGAATTCCCGTAAGAAATATCAAAATTATTCCGTTGATCATGGTACGTGGCCGACATAACTTGGTTATGCAAAGACCAATGTCACAGATAGATTTAAAGGTCATAGATGTAATTGTAGGTCAGGCCTGTAACTTATTTACGATTTGAATCCAAATATCGTATAGACAAATATAGTTACCACCATGAGATGATGTGTCGCGACCAACAAACAGGTGCTTACCATCAAGGTGAAAACTGAGATGCATTCCAATCCCATTCGTAGTTTTCAAGTTATGCTCCTAACATTTTGTATACGTATACAATTACAAAGAGTAATAAATCTCATTTAAATGAAAATAGGTAAGAGCCTTGTGTTCTGTTATGGTTATAGCGCTCTGCACTTACTATCATTGCCCTCCATCCGTTTAATCCAAGGACAATAATTCCATCTTTATATGGAGCTACCTGATTGGGATTCAAACAAATCGCTCGGGCGAGGGGAGGGTCTGCATGTCTTCATGGGGTGAGAATTGTGTCAAGATAGCGGACAAAAAATTGACTTTATTAAACTAAACTCATATAAGAAAGATATAACATTGACCTTGAAAATACCGACATGGGTGTTGGGTTCTGAAGGTCGTCTTGATCACACCCGAGAATCGCACTAGAATTGCGTTGGCAATACCGAGAGTTTAAGGCTTACGATCAAAATTGCCGCAAATGAGGTAGGTGTTCGAAATCGTGCACGATTTATTTGAATTGAAACGTTTTTCAAAAATTTAACCGCTTACTTCTCGCTGACTGATTACCACAGAGACATTATATCGAGGCCCCATCACAGTTTTTTTATTTTCATTTACTATTACCTTAGTGTTTGATATAAAATATATTGTAACTAAAAAGACAAGATTGTTTATTATGGGGGAGCATATAGTCACCGCTTTTTCCGTCCGTCCGTGTGTGCGTCCGTGCGTCACACTTTTTGTCCGGAGCATAACTCAAAACGTATGCTTGATTACATTTCGTGTGAATGATTAGGAAACTGGGGCGGGTCCAAATTTGACCTCAGGGTCACCATTAGAACAAACAAGTTAGAGGACCATAAGACGATGTTACATGCAAAATATCACAGCTCTATATCTTGTATGTTTGCAGAAGATTTTTTAAGATTTGTTAAATGAAACTCATAAGCCCCATTGCGGGGGCATTTATGACCTCAGGTGCACCACTCGAACACACATATAATGATGCTTCACATAAAATAGGGGTCGTCCGTGGTCGAGTGGTCTCAGACTTGAAATCACATGTCCCTCACCGCTGTGGGTTCGATTTCCCATGGGACCAGGACTGTTTAGTATGTGAGTATCAAGCTATCCAGATTGCTTGCGGAACGCTGGTGGTTCTACTCAGGTGTGTGCCCGTGCACGAAAAAATGCCCGGTTTGCACCTGGGGTCTTCCTCCACCAATAAAAAGCTGGAATGTCGCCAAATGACCTTAGCTGTTGGTGAAACTATAAAATCCAGTTTAATGAATTCATATAAGATTTGGTTGAATTCCGACAAGCGGGTTCTGAAAAAAAGTCGTCAGAAGCAAAAGAAACGACGACGACTGACGACGGACAGAAAACGGACGGACGATGGACGAAGAGTGATTCCAAAACATCACACTGAGCCTTCGGCTCAGGTGATCAAAAACACCGACAGATGTTAACGATTTTTGAATTTTGAAGTCCCGATGAGTTTCTTGCATTTGAGATTTACTAAAACATGGCAGAGAGGTAACTGATAATAGAGTATATTGTGCTAAAAATACAAAGACTATTAATTGTTAACACGAGTCTTTTAAGAAAATCCATCTATACATAGTTGTTTTAACATATATACAAGTGCACATAAAATGCAAAACGGTTATAATGTTTACTACATTATTATCACTCTTTATGGGACGGGACGGGCCTCATCCTTTGACAAAAAACTAATAATCTCAATTTCCTTGTGCAAATGTATTTCTAACAGCGATTTACAGTTACTTATAGAATTCTCTCACCCGCCGACCCCCAAATACAATAGGTTCGAAATGTGTCTTTAACAGATATATGTAAAGAGAAAGGAAGAGGAGGAACAGGACAAACAGTTAAAAACGTCTCGTAAGGGATCAAATGTGAACAAAGTGAGTTTCAGCGAAAACGCCTGGTATCTTTGATATATTTTTGCACTGCTATAAACACAAGCTCATTATTATGGAAGACGGATGCGGCCATTTCGACTTTTCTTCCTTGCGACTTTTCGCCCTGTTAATAACCCTTTCCACAAAGCGAAAAATCGAAGGCAAAAAGTCGTAGGCGAAAAGTCGCAAATCCGAAAAATCGAAGACGAAAAGTCTTAAACCCGAAATTGTAAGACTTTTCGCCCCGAAATTTCGTTCAAAATGTCGGGTTTGCGACTTTTCGCCTTCGACTTTTCGGGTTTGCGACTTTTCACCTTCGTCTTTTCGCCTTCGACATTTCGGGTTTGCGACTTTTCGCCTACGACTTTTTGCCTTCGGGTTTGCTACTTTTCGGCTTCGATATATAGTCTGGACGAGTTTATATGTTGGCCGCCTTCTATATTTGTATTAAAAGAAAAAGACCTGCTGGCCCCCAGAATAACTTCTTTATTATTATATCAGAATTAATAAACCTATCATTAGAAAATGATTAACGTCGACCATGCACTTTATAAAACAGTAAAGATATCTGAAGATATTTAAATTACGACGCGAAATAAGCGACTTAATGAATGCAACATATACATTTATAAGAATCACATATTCGACCTATTTTGATGAAGGAAAACACCCCTACTACCTGGCCCCCTCTCGGAATTATTAAATACAGCTTTGATCTGAATAAGTTTATATATATTTATATTTATTTAGCTGAAGATAACTACCTTCTAAACCTGTAAGGATACTTAGGATACTTAAAATCGTGTAAAAATTGGCAAAGTTATAAGAGGCTATAGAAACATGAAATGCGAAATTGTATGCTTTTTTAGAGCCGCGGTATTTGGTTCGGAACACCTGGCCCCCAAACTATTTTATTAAGTTCGTTAAAGATATAATCATTATTTAGTATCTTTAAAACCTATGTTATGTAGTTTATCCGGATGTAAAAATGACTAAAATCCGTTTATAAATGAAAACGTTATGAACTTCTGAAAACAACTTATACATGTAATGAAATTACCGAATTTGTATCCGCTGACAAAGTTGTTCGTGTTATCAAAAAAATTATCCATGAATCGAATGTGTATTGTCGCACTGTTTTGAATATGTATACTGTTCTTATTTTATTACTGTTACTATTTTATTAAATAATTATGAGCATTTATTATATATGTAATTAACAATTAAGGTATTCTGATCATTATTTTTCAAAATTGTATTGTTTACTAATATGAGATCATGGGCGTTTATTTAGGTTTATGATGAGATCAAACAGAATATCTTAATAGACCTCTTAATATTTGTTTGCAGCAATTGTCATTTTGATTATAGAGATCGCAGTAAATCCGAAATAATACAAAAACGGTCCATTTGAAATTAAACGAAGCGCGAGTTTGTAGCAGTTGTTGTTTAATGTTGTGTTAATCCAGAAATTAAACACACTATTTGAATATTTAAAGTGTTTAAAAATAAAATAAGTGTTAAATTTGTAGAAGTTTTCAAGAAATTCTTAAGGTAAACCCAATTTTCAACAAATAACTAATTGGCCAAAGACAGACTTTCAAAGGGTATATAATTACCGTGTATATTACACGGATACTAAACATTGACTGTAGCTCTTTTTGGAGATATATGAAAACGAGAGTCAATGACACTTCCGAGGTAGAGGCAAGGACAAACAAAAAAACAGAGTAGAATGCTATTCCGATTATATGTGTTCATGTTGCACAAGTATTGCCAATTTTTGTTTAATTTTACGCCTAGGTATTTTATAAGTGTGGGAGCTCTGTATGTTTTCTCCGACAGGTCGCACACTTCGGTGCATATTTGTATTTATTCATGAAAGACAGATATGTGTATACGTGGAGATGAAAAGCCCATCGTGTGATCATGACACAGTATTAGAATTTAATATAAGAACACAGTGTATAGCATATTTATCGTCAACTTTGGGAAAGAGATAGATTCAATGATCCGGAGCTAGGGTCAATGACACGGAGCTAGCGTCAATGCTAAGGTATTTGGTGTATATTGTACAGTGATAAACTATATTGGCATAGACGATATGTTATAGAATCTTCATCTTGATCTGTTAACGTGCAACGTCAGAAGATATTTAAAGTACCGCACATACGTTAACGGGAAGAGTGATTGATCAGTCTTGAGCAGTCTGACAAATGATGTGACCTGATTTGGGATTTTTTTGGCAGAGGCGATAACTGATGATGGGATTGCATTCCAATATCTTATTGTGCTTGGGATGAAACTAAATTAATAAGAATCTGTGCTAGCGAATAATATATGGAAAGAAAGCTCATGACGAGTCTGACTTTTCCTTGTTGGATTTCCTTTGTGGCAATGTTTAGCATGCCTTTTATATAGAAGGATCAAGCGCGATTCCTTTCTATGTACAAATCGAGCTGCTCGGTTCTGTACACTTTCCAGCTTCTATTGAAACCTTTACATTGAGGGTCCCATACCGCATCTTCATACTCTAAGATATGTGTGACCAAACCTTTATATGCAACCTCCTGAACATTGCGGGGACTACTTGATACATTCCTTCTGAGTAGAAATAGGGTTTTGTTTGCTCTGATGCAAACATTCGCCATGTGTGTATTCCACTTTAAATCTTCTGATATAGTAACACCATGATACTTGACACCGGAGACATTCTCCGAAATGGAGCATTCTAGGGAATAAGTTCCACCAATATTCTTTGAACTTTTTCCTAGAAGACATCATGTTACAATTGCTATGCCGGAACATCATGCCCCATTACCTTGCCCATATTCCTAAATTGTCTATGCTTTCCTGTAACCTTTTCCGATCTTCCTTATATATAACACACACACTCAGCCGAATTTCTGACTGGATACCCTTAGTTATATCATGTATGTACAATGTAGAAAACTACCGGACCTAGCACAATGCCTTGTGATAAACCCGAGATGACAGAAGACCAACCTGATTCACCATTAACTACACCACATTGCGACCTGTTATTGAAATTAACCGTTAAATCAGTGATCAATACACGTTTATATATACATGAGAGGTAACAGGAAGACATTTATGAACTTAAATATATTCCCGTAACGCTTGTGTGGTGCTTTACATGTCTTCCGATGATACAGCTTAACAGATCAATATCAATATTCTACAAAATGTTGTCTATGCCAATATTGTATCACTGTACAATGTACACCAAATACATTAGCATCGACGTTAGTTCCGTGTCCGTGACACTAGTTCCGGATCATTGACTCTAGTTCTTACACAAAATTGACCTTAAATCCGCTATGCACTGTTTTCTCATATTACATTATAATACTGTCTAATGATTATATTATGGGCTTTTCATCTCCACGTATACACACATCTGACTTTCATGAATAAATACATATATGTACAGAAAAGTGCGATCTGTCAAAGAAATCACACAGAGCTCCCAAACTTATAAAAGACCTAGGCGTAAAATTAAACAAAAAATGGCAATATATTTGCAACATGAACATTGTTTGAACACATATAATTGGATTTTTGAAATAAATCGTTGGATTTATGAAATAATAAAAAATAACGAGTTGAACTCACCCTCTATTGTGTATTTTTGTCCTTGTCTCTACCTCGGAAGAGTCATTGACTCTCGTTTACATAAAGAGCTAGAGTCAATTTTTAGTACCCGTGTATTGCTCTAATTTGGAATAAAATTCTACAGAATGCCAATAATTAATAAATTGGATTCTCTTATGTCAAAGTAATCTAAACATTGTTTGAAACAATTAAGTAAATAATTATATTATGCCGATAAAAAGGCATTCAAACTAATTAGAGTACATAATTAAGCATGTTTGCCTAAAATGGGTGAACCTGAACTATTTGTGTGCGCGATAGACATCCATGGTATTGGAAGCCATAACCGTCAACATGTGGATATTTACAAACCATTCAATGACAGGCCGTTTAATTCAACATGAAGTCATTTGATGACGTACATATTGATTCGATGCGACGTGTAACCTCTGTTCATTCGTTACAAAGTGAGTTAATACGGTTCGAAGTGAAATGATACGGTGCAAAATGTCAAACCATACGACGCAACTAGAAATCATTCAGTGCAATGACAAACAATTTGACAACACAACTAATGCAATACAATAAAATACAAGTCGGTACGATGAAAACTTAAATAATTCATCGAAAAATGATACACAACAAAGTAAATCAGTATGATGCAATATGAATCAGTTTAACGCAAACACATTAGTTTAACGCAAACACATTTAGTCTTGTGGTAAGTAAAATAATCAGACGAAAACAAAGTCGGTGCAATGCAAACACAGTCTGTTCGACAGAAACTGATTTCATTGCGTACGTGCAAAGTGAAACGGTACGATGGCGGCTGCAGCACTGTCGATATTTGATTAAGCTGAAGTTGGCCGCCGGATGTTCATCCCGCAAAGAAGGATGAAAATTCATCCACACTTTTAGTATATGATGTGAGATTCACTAAACATAATATTAGCACGACTACGTTCGCGATCGGTATATATTATGAGGGTATATGACCCTGCAAGCACACATGTACGTTCGTACGCGTACGTACGTCTATTTTATATATGCATGTATATACGTATACGTTTTGAAGGGTTCAGGACGTTTCGTACCTTGGACGTTTCGTACCCTAGGATGTTTCGAAGCCTATGATTTAATGTTTTATTAACACAACTACGTTATCGTCATTACTAGGTTCGCCCCTTGTTTGTGCTCCTCGAAAAATGTCGGTCCGTCTGTACCTCCGTCCGTCGGTCCGGCACACTTTCTAGTTCGGAGCATAACTTTGAAACTACTTATGGGTCGGCATTGAAACTTCACACAATGATAAAGGACACTAAAAGGAAGTGCAGAGCGCAAGAACCGTAACTATGTCTTCATTCAATCTAGATTAGTCCCCTTTGTTATTTTATACTTATAATTCTTGCCCAGAGCATAACTTCGAAAGTACTTATGGGACTGGATGAAACTTCACAGAACGATAGAGGCCAATACGAGGAAGTAATGTACGTCTATATGATCGGAATTTCAGGCAAAGTCGGAAATAACTATTCTGCACCTCACGTAGCATTTTCAGCCTCTCATATGCTGTAATATATGATGATATTGCTGGGCCACCATACTTTCAATCGGGATAGGATTGGGCCCTATTTGTATACTCCGGTGTGTACCCCGCAGGTTTGTTGAAAATACCCAGCCCACATACCACAAATAGACTTATCAGCCATTATTATTACATGTGGGGTACACACTATACTACCGTCATACAGAATACTAATACCTAACGAAATCCGTTGAAATCTGTTCGATCATATCCTGATAGTATTGTGGCCCAGCAAATTCATTATTCAATGCTACGTATAACTGACTAATAAGCCTATTAAGGGAACGTGGGCTGTGTATTTTCAACAAACCTGCGGTGAACACACTATTCTAGCGTCCTACAAACTACAAACAACTAACGAAATCCGTTGGAATCGGTCCGATCATATACTCATTAAAAGTATGGTGGCCCAGCACATTCATCATACAATGCTACGTATAACTGGCTAATAAGCCTATTTGGGGTATGTGGGCTGGGTATTTTCAACAAACCTGCAGGGTGAACACTATACTAGCGACATAGGGAAAACTAATACCTAACGAAATCAGTTAAAATCGGTCAGATCATATCCCGATTGAAGGTATGGTGGCCCAGCAAATTTATCATATCAAGCAATATATAACTGGCTGAAAAGCCTATGGTAGATATTTTCAACAAACCTGCTGGATACCCACTATACTAGCGACATACTGAATACTAATACCTAAAAAAATCTGTTGAAATTGGTTCAATTATATCCCGATTGAAAGTAAGTGGTCCTGCAAATTTATCTTATAATACAGTATATATTTCCAACAGACCTGCAGGGTACACACAATACTAGTAACATACATAACACCTGTACCTAGGAAGAAATTGATGCGATCATATCCTGATTGATAGTATTGTGGCCCAACAAAATCATGATATATTACAGCATATGAGAGGCTGAAAAGCCTACTTGGGATGCGGGATAGTTATTTCCGACTTTGCCTGAAATTCCGATCATATAGACGTACATAACAAAGGGAAATAACTCTATTTTGAATGAAGACAGAGTTACGATTTTTGCGCTCTGCTCTTTCTCTTATTGGCTTCACTTTGCACGTAATGAAGTCAGTTTCTGTCGAACGGACTGTGTTTGCATTGCACCGACTTTGTTTTCAACCGATTATTTTATTTACCATCAGACTAAATGTGTTTGCGTTTAACTTATTCATATGGCATCATACTGATTTACTTTGCTGGGTATCACTTCAAGTTTTTCGATGAATCGTTAAGTTTTCATCGTACCGACTTGTATTTTATTTTATTGTATACTTTCATATTGTCCCGTTTAGTTTGCATTGAGCTAAGCGTGCAATATTCTACGATATTGCACGCATTGATATTGCACGGGAACTTTTGCTCGTGCTTGCTAAGAGCCGCGAAATAGAAATAAGGAAATATTTTCCAATAAAAATAACGGAATCCTTCCTATGGTGTCAACAAAAAAATACGTGTTTTTTTACAACCTTTTATGGCACAAATTGATAAAATAATTCAAATGGTCACTCACCCCCTGTTTTTAACGTTATCGAATGGTAAACAAACTTCCGAAAATCGCTTGATGTTTTTAATGACGTCATCCGACGTCGACGTCGTTTTCGCGAAAAATAATCATCCACACAAAATGAAACTGAATGGCAAGATAGGAATTCCATCAAAAGCTATAAAAATAACACAAATACAATGAAAAGTAATAGTCATACAATTAACATTGATCAAAAACAATATGAAAGTATTCAATAAAATGGTTATTGAATTTGTATGGCTAAATATTACTTGGAACTCATTGTTTTGGCGCAGGACGACTCGTAAGCTCGTCGTTCTTTGCCAAAACAACTCGTTCCATGTAATATTTAGCCATACAAATGCAATAACCTATAGTATTGCATTAGTTTTGTTGTCAAATGGTTTGTCATTGCACTGAATGATTTCTATTTGCGTCGAATGGTTTGACATTTTACACCGTATTATTTCACTTCGAACCGTATTATTTCACTTTGTAAAGAAAGAACAGAGTTTACACGTCGCATCGAATCAATATGTACGTCATCAAATGAATTCATGTTGAATTAAACGGTCTGTCATTGAATGGTTTCTAAATATCCACATTTGGGCTTCCCATATCATAGGAGCCAACGAGTGTTGTGACAGTGCTTTTTGTCCGCGCGGCGCTTTTTGTCCAAACACAATTTGAAAAAGTGGCGCTTTTTAAATGCACAGCGCCTTTTGTCTTCAGAAAAAAAACAAAAAAACATTGCGTTATTTGTCCCCGCAGCGTTTTTTGTTCGCACATAATCTGAAAAAATGAAGAGTATAAGGTGGAGGATTTCCAGATATGCAGGCGTGCGATAAAAAAATAAATATGCTCGAAGTGATGAAATGCAGATTGTCTAGATTGTAATTGATTACATTTGTATGTAAGCCTAACCGTTCCAAGTCGATAAACCTGTCTTCAAACTCTTTTTGTTGTGTATTGTCCTTTTCATTGTATAGTTACTTTGCTCTTTGTTTGTGGTACAGTGAGGATCTACGGTGCCATTGCGTTTTCTGTGATGGTATTTATAAAGGACCATTTATCTCATTATTATCCAAAACTCAAGGAATGTCTTGTGATAGCCTAAAGACCAAAATGATCATTCCCAGAATCTGCGCATCGACGATCTACGCATGTCTGAGAAATCATACTGGTGTATGTAATTTATGTGAAAAAAAACTCGCATAAAACATGGAGATGCTCAGTTTATCAAAGGTGCGTCCTCCGTCCGTCAATCTATTTGTTATTTTGTGGCGAATACTCCTCTAAAAGTACTTGCTGCATTTTCATGAAACGTCACGTGAGTGTTGCTCTTGAATTCTAGTTGATCCTAGTAAAAATCGCGATGAAATAAAATGTAAGATGGCCGTCACAGCTAACAATAGAGTTTAAATATACTTTTTTTAATTTAATAGTAATGCTAGGTTCCCACTGTCGTGCGATCCGTTACGAACGCCACGATTGGCCATTCGTAGCTGATCGTGGAATTTCTCTGAAATTTCAGGTTTGGATACGAGGTGATGCGAGTCGATACGTTCTGATATGATTTGTTGCGCTCGGATGCGATCTGGTTACGATTTGTCAATTTCATGTGTCACGATCTGTCACGGTCAGATCTCCCGTTCAGATACGATCACATATGTTCCGATAGGATGTTTCGATCGAGTCCACGATTGGGTCTCGATCTGACACGATCATGACGATCGGGTTCCCCGAATTGGGACGATCTGGTACGTGCAGATACGCTCCGATACGTTCCGATACGTTCATCACGAACCGATGCGCTCCGTTACGATAGGATACGATTGTGGTCGCGATGTCTTTCACGATCATGATCGAGGGTGATCACGATTTGAGCTACGACTGGACCCCGACGGGTATATATACAGCCCGACTGACCATGGACTTCATTGTTTCTTGAACTTTTACAGAGTGAACACTACAACCCTCAACCATTGATGATGGCAGGAGTTGCGGATGATGACAACGTGGCATTTGCAGTATTACTGTATACTTACATTATCGCCATATATATATGGGCACGAGAACTCGTAACAGATCGTGAGCGTTCGTGTAAAAACGTAACTACTCGTATCTACTCGCATTTACTCGCATCTTCTCGTATCAACTCCTATCTGCTCGTGAGTCATTCGTGTCAGGTCTTGAGCAATGGGACCCGACAGAGCGTAACAGATCGTGACAGATCGTGGGAGATCGCAACACATCTCAACAAAGCGTGGTGTTTGTCTTGTCTAAGATCGATCCCGATCACCACGATTTGGAAGCACGATTAGATGCGATCTGTCGCGCTTTGTTACGATGTAATACGATCTGATACGATTATCCCGATTGACAATTGATCGTGTTGATCGTAGAAAAATGTTGAACCGTTCAAACATTTTCTACGATTAACACGATTGCCACGACTGACCTCAAGATCTGATAAGATCTGATAGGATCACCACGATTAGTCCACGATTAAGACCACGATTTCAATCGTGCCGCGAATCGTGATAGTGGGAACCTAGCATAATGGTAACGCAAAGTACAAATAGATACACGAATAATGTTTCAAATGATTTGTTGTAACAAATATAACATTTAATAACGTGAACTTTGGGGTTGTATTAACTAATGAAAAGAAAATTAAACAATGATGAACAAACATTAACAAATAGTCTTATACCGTCTATAACCTTACAGTACCATTTATATCCTTGCATAATAGGACCCATACCCTATACATATTGACATGTTATATCCCCATACTCTGACTTTCCTTACACGAGCTATTAGGTTTTCATATCCTATATATCCTTACATATTATGTCCCATACCCTCTATATCCTTATATTATATGTCCCCGTACCCTTTATATCCTTACATATTATGTCCCCATACCCTCTTTATCCTTACATATTATGTCCCATACCATCTATATCCTTATATTGTATGTCCCCGTACCCTCTATATCCTTACATATTATGTCCCCATACCCTCTATATCCTTACATATTATGTCCCCATACCCTATATATTCTTACTTATTACGTCCCTATACCCTATATATTCTTACATATTATGTCCCCATACCCTAGATATCCTTACATATTATGACCCATACCCTCTATATACTTACATATTATGTCCCCATACCCTAAATATCCTTTCATATTATGTCCCCATACCCTATATATCCTTACATAGTATGTCCCCATACCCTAGATATCCTTACATATGATGTCCCCATACCCTCTATATCCTTACACATTATGTCCCCATACCATAGATACCCTTACATATTATGTCCCCATACCCTATATATCCTTACATATCATGTTCCCATACCATGTATATCCTTACATATTATGTCCCCATACCCTATATATCCTTACATATTATGTCCCCATACTCTATATATCCTTACATATTATGACCACATACCCATATAGCCTTATATATTATGTCTCTATACCCTCCATATTCTTACATTGTATGTCCAAATACCCTCTATATCCTTACACAGTATGTCACGATACCCTCTATATCCTTACATATTATGTCACGATACCCTCTTTATATCCCATACCCTATAAAAAGCTACATATTATGCCACGATACCCTCTATATCCTTAAATGCGGTAGTATATCACAATACCATATACATTATATTCTTTCATATTCTGTCCCCATACCCTCTATATACTTACTTTAAAGGGACATATACCCATAGAACTCCGAATAAAGAACTAATATAATTATCATGAAAATATGTTGTTTTTTTCAATTCCCACACAGTTATGTCTTTTTTTACCAAAGAAACCATAGAGTAACCATTTATTAAGCTGATCTGGTGAAAAAAACAACACTTTAAATGGACATGTAATCATAGAACGATGTCAAACTCCGAATAAGAAACAAGAAGATGTTTATTTTTCAATTTCTGTACAGGAATGTTTTTTTTACCAAGAAACATCGAGTTTCCATTTGTTTAAGATGATGTGGCGAAAACAAAGAGTTTACTTTAAAGGGACATGTAGCCATAGAACGATGTCGAATTCCGAATAAGGGACTAACATATCATCAAAATATGTTTTTCAATTCTCACACAGTAATGCATTTTGTACCAAGAGATATCGAGTAACCATTTCTTTAAAATGATCTACTTTAAAGGAACAAGTAGCCATAGACGGATGTTTAACTCCGAATGAGGAGCCGGACCCGTATATATAAAGACTCTTAAGATATTTCTCAACGTCAGCTTAAGATTGAAATTTCACTTAGGTAAGATAGGGAAGATTTATTCTTACCTTAAGTCAAATTCGTATTCATAAAGTATCTTACTTGAAATCTTAGCTAAGAAGTATGTTAAGGTTTTAATATTTCTTAAGTTAATTGTTCCTTTCTTAGGTTTGTTTCCAGGCTAATCTAGAATGTCCCCATATATATTTAGAAACCGTAATCCTCTATAGCTTACGATTCCCTACACATACAATATAAGTACTGGAGTTAATAATCTTTAGAGTTGCTTCATGTTCAATATTTATTGTGCTCCCATCATACATGTTTAACTCAATACATGTCAACCAGCGTGTTACTAGATGAATGGCCACCCTTGTTATAGTAGTATCAATTAAAAAAATTAACTCTTAAACATCATATGAACATTTATTGATAGTCTCGGAGAGAAACATATATTGAAAACCGCTACTAAGTTGTATGTAAAAATAAGTATTGTTTGCATGACGTAGATACTACTTTTAACACTGCGTGACTGTACGGGGAAATGAAGTAAATCTGAATTGTATAGCTGCAATATTGCCAGGTAATTGATAAATACATTTACCTTTGGATTAATTTACCTGCTCAAAGTTTTCTACGTCATCAAATAAAATGTTATTCTCGCTTTTCACAGATATTGCAATGTGCGAAATGTAAATATCTAGTGTTGTGTATTGATTTCGATTTAAATAAACATAAACATGTTCATGAAGCAATACCTGACCGGAGAACTTTAAATATTAAGTTCTGTCTGTGTCTCTTTTTTTTCTTAAAGGGAGGCGATCTCGAATCATGTTTGGTGTCAATACAAATACGATTAAAGCCATAGTAATGTGTTTCAGTTTCATGTTCAATGTGCATAATATTAAGCACTAAAATAGGTCCCATGCTCAATACGATTTAATTATTGTTAATGCCAAAGCTTGATATGGAAAAATGGACGACTCGGCTAGTTTGGTGGTGTAACTCATTAATATTAATTATAAGAGGCTGTAAAAGAGTATGAGAGTGGACCTTTGGAAACGGCCGAACACGATGACGTCTCTAAATGATGCTTTTGTTGTGATCGATATACACTTTATCTGAATTATATATACAACTGTTAGCAATATAAACCCAGTTTAAAATTATTATTTATGATTCAGCAACAACAACCAGCCGAGTCCTTTACATTTCCAGACCAACCGTTTTCATAAACAATAGTAACATGCGTCTTAATATAATGCATATACACAATTCATATGAACCTGATGCACACTATGAGGGTTTTCATGACAACAATCACTCCTTCAGATCACCCCAGTCCCTTTCAACCGGGAACTGGGAACTGGGAACCAACTTTATGCTCATTATTTCTTAAAGTTAGGAAAATGACGAAAATATGCGAATCAAAAATAAATAAACTCTACTGCCAATGCAGATTACCGGGCCTTATTGACGACCTTGTAAAGCGTGACAATAAATCATGTTCCGTCTGGGGTGAAAATTCATATAGGGCCCTGTTCCATTGGATGGTTCTATAAATCTTGCATATACCATTTAAATTGTCCTTCATGGAATTGTTCAAACGGCATGTACACAATAACGATTTAACAATAAACTCCAGTGTGTATTTCTAAGGATTATAGTCCCTCCACCTACGACAGGCGTCCTACCCGACGATTATAGGCACAATGTCTGGACTTGTATCTGTGTGTTGTTGTGTGATGTGATGATATGTCTACTTGAAGCAGCGAACTCAATGGTTTCTTTATAGTGCTGCCACACTGGAATACCACGCCGTAGTAGACATGATACCCCCACCCACCCAGTCACATTATTCTGACACTGGTCAATCAGTCGTAGCACTACCCATTATTTGCTCGTCAGGCAAGGGTTACAAGTGACTACTCCATTTTTAAAGTATTTGGTATGACGCTGTCAGGGGACTCGAACCCACGACCTCCCGAATGCAAGGCAGACGCTATAACCACTACACCACAATGCTTCGGTAAAACAATAAACTCCAGATCGGACCATATGTATATATACATTTAACAAATACAACTACAACCGTATCTTTATACCGTATCTTTATTCAGCGATTCAACTCTTTTATTTATAAACCCATATTATTCATTCCTAAATTCAGATAAACTACATAACATAGGCTTTAAATATATTTAAACACAAATAATATCTCTTAAATAATTCATAAAACTATTATGGGAGCCAGGTGCTTCGAACCGCGTTAAAATAACAAAAATATTTCGCATGTATATATACAGCGTATAACTTATTTACACGATTTTAATTTTCCTCATAATTTTGGAATGTAGTTGTCTTAAGCTAAATAAATAGATCAAGTTATTACAGATAAAATCTGTATTAAATTATTCCGAAAGGGGCCAGGTGTTTTCCGCGATCAAAATAGGTCGAATTTGTGATTCTGATGGATTTAAGTATTGCATTCATTTAATCACTTATTTCGCGTCCTAATTTAAATATCTTTAAATGTCTTACTGTTTTAGAAAGTACATGATTGACGCTTTCTAACGATATATAGGTTTACTATATATGTTAAATAATCAAGAAGTTATTCTGGGGGTCAGGTGGTCCTTTTTCTTTGCTATAAATATAGAAGGGGCCTACATATAAACTCGTCCAGACTATATCTCGAAACCATAAAGTCGCCAACCCGAAGGCGAAAAGTCAAAGGCGAAAAGTCGCAAACCCGAAAGTCGAAGGCTAAATGTCGCAAACCCGAGATTTTAACGAAATTTCGGGGCGAAAAGTCGAAATTTTACAATTTCGGGTTTGCGAGTCGAAAGATCGCACACAATTTCGACTTTGCGACTTTTCGCCTTCGGATTTGCGACTTTTCGCCTTTGATTTTTCGGGTTTGCGTTGTTTCGCCTTCGACCTTTTGGGTGTGCGTTTTCGCCTTCGACTTTTTACCTTTTGGAAAGTGTTATTAACAGTGCGTGCGAAAAGACGCAAAATAACTCAGTACTCCTTATTGGAGTGACATAGTCATTCGAGTTTCTTAAATCATAATCGTTTACATCTCTGAAGAAGGGCGGAGATAATTGAGCTATTGAATTTGGTATTGACGTATTGTTTTTTGTTTTATATACGGTGATACATTTTTGAAAAACACGTCTGTCTGCTAATGAGAGTCAACCGATTTCAGCAATTAACTTATTAATTCAAACGGAACTAGTTAATACTGTAACAATTCTTGCAGCTTCATATTGTAGCTTTTCCAAAGAAATTTTTTCATAAACTGTGCAGCCATCCCAAACAATAGAAGCATACTCTTATAACGGTCGCATATATGAAATATGTATTTGGTTCATTGTTTTCCGTCCAATTTTATAGTTAAGGAATCACATAATACCTAAAACGTTTGATGCTGACGATAACATATTATTGATGTGTTCATGCCATTTACCATCATTATTTAAAGTTAACCCCAAATTTTTGGTGATTTTCTACACAAATTCTAACTGCACATTATTGAAAAATAAATTTGATTTTCGAATATTTTTCGATGCTGATATGAATAATACTTCAGTTTTGTTTGGATTAAACGTGACTAACCAAATAAGCATATATTCAGTCGAATAAGATCACGGTCCAATTCAGTTGAAATTGAACATCGGTTTTGTACTGATCATTCCTGCCACGTTTCGCTGAAATCTGGCCAGAGATTCAGGAGAACTAGTCTGTACAATGTTAGTGTATTAAAACCTTTAAAGGGCCATAACTCTGCCAACATTCATTCAACTGGAACACGGCGAAGACATGCACAACCAGGATTGGTACTCATCAACCCCGCCAAGATTCGTTGAAGTCCGGCCAGGTATTCAGAAGAGACTAGTCTGGACAATGTTTGTGTATTAAACCTTTAAATGGCCGTAACTCCGCCAAAAATCATTCGACGGATATGCACAACTAGGTTAGGCTTGATGATCTTTCTTGCCAAGTTTCATTGAAATCCGGCCAGGGGTTCGGATGAATTAGTCCGGACAAAGTGTGTGTATTAAAACTTTTAAAGAACCATAACTCCGCCAAATATCGTTCAACCGCAACAGGGTGATATGCACAACTAGGCTTGGTACCAATCATCCCTGAACAGTTTTCTTGAAATCAAGCCAAGTGATCAGGAGATCTAGTTCAGACAAAATGTGTGTATTTAAACCTTTAAAGGGTCATAACTCCACCAAAAATCATGCAAACAGAACGCGGCGACGATATGCATAACTAGACCTGGTACTGATCATCCCTAAAGTTTCGTTGAAATCCGGCAAGGAGTTCAGGAGAACTAGTCTAGACAAAGTTTGTAAATTAAAACCTTTAAAAGGCCATAACTCTACCAAATCATTCAACCGGATCACGGTGACGATATGTACAACCAGGCTTGGTACTGATCATCACTGCAAAGTTTCACTGAAATCCGGCTAAATAAAGGTCCCTAACGTAACAAAGGTCCCTTTACGAGGCCAAATACAGCATCTTTGAAATAAATCAAGGGTCATAACTCCGGTGTTACTAATTTTATTTGGTTAGTTTTCGAACTCGTCCAAGTTTTCATTAATAGCAACAATCTGGTAGAGTTTGGTAAAGATTGGATGAAAAACGAAGGACCTATCAGGTTAACAAGGCAAAATACAGCAGATTTGACTAAATCAAGGGCCATAACTCCAATGTTACTGGTCCAAACTGGCTGGTTTTCAAACTATTCTGAGCTTTCATTGATATTAACAATCTGGTACAGTTTGAAAAAGATCGGACAAAAAATGAAGGACCTATCCTGCAAATGAGGAAAATATATAGCATATATCAGACAATCAAGGGCCATAACTCCAGTGTCAATATTCCGATCTGGCTGGTTTTCAAACTATTTTGAGCTTTTATTTATATCAACAATCTTGTAAAGTTTGATAAATATCGGATTAAAAATGAAGGCCCTATCGTGTTAACGAAGCAAAATATAGCAATTTTAACTAAATCAAGGGCCATAACTCTAGTTTTTCTAATCCGAACTGGCTGGTTTTCGAATTCGTCCGAGCTGTCATTCATATCAACAAGCTGGTAAAGTATGAAAAAGATAGAAACAAATTGAAGGCTCTATCGTGTTAACGATACACCGTACTCGTCATCGCATAAGTTCTGCTGGCCTTCGCCAAAGCTCTGCTGGCCGAAGGCCAGTACAGCTAAAAATCAATGCAATTAAACAGAAGTCTAATACAATTAAACCACTCTTCAATTAGACCGATATTTAATAGACCTGATTCTTTACAACTGAATAGGAACTGTCTTTCATTGATGAATTAAACCGATGTTCATAAGACCAAGGTTCAGCTGAGTTTTAATTGACTTTCTGTTAATTCGGCTTTCCAAAAATACTATAGTGATATTGATAGAAAACGTTCAACACCAAAACAACTAGTCTAGCGCAGTGTATAGAGCTTCGGAGTGTCATGAAAGGTTCTTGGTTAGAGCATTGAATCATTTTCTGTTCGAACGAATTAGTTGCGAAAGGTTGTAATTAATTTTCGAAATGAAAACATCACATTTGACGTGTCCTCAAGCGGTTTGGTGTCACGCTGTAGATTAATACTACTATATACTGTATTAACGCATTAACGCATTTTACAACGAATCAGACTCAGTTATGTTTCTTTAGGTAAGTTAAGATATTTAGATGTATTGAATTGAATTGAATTGGATTGTATAGTCCCACCAACAGCTAATGTCATATGGCAACGTTCCAGCTTCAATTGGTGGAGGAAGACACCAGGTGCACCTCCGGGAAATTGTCGTGCACGGGCGGGCACCTGGGTAGAACCACCGACGTTCCGCAAGCCAGCTGGATAGCTTACTCACATAAAGATTCCTAGATATTTAGATGTTATCGAGTGTTTCCTTATATCTATTTAAACAATAATTATAATATCGTGATAGTACAACATAAACAAACATCGCTAAACACGAGGAATATGTCCACATTGAGTCTGTTCTTATTTTATTGATCGCCTGCATTGTAAGTTGCACGTCTGTATTGTCGTGTATATTTAACGACAAATCTTATTCAAATTACGCCATTCAGTAGGAACGCCAGTCCTATGGCGTAGGGATATTTATCAAACAAGGTCACGTGATAAAATCGATAACAAAATGACATTATCGGGAAAATTGTCACTGGTCAGATTTCTTCACCTCTTATTTATAAACTGTGATTATAACAAAACACAATCACAGATCGTTGTTAAAGTAATAATATTCACAAACTACATTGGTCGAACATAATTGGTGTACACTTCGTGTAATTCCCATTAATAGTTAAAGGTATTTTTCAAAGGGATGAATTTAGGTTGTTTTAAGGTTTAAATTGCCAAAAATGCGCATTTAAATCAAAATCGATTTATTTTGTCATTTTAGAAGCGAGAATAAAAACAAATGCATGTACGCGTAGATAAATCTTTCCTCTGTCCATATGCAAATTTTTAATGAAATCAGAGACAAGTACTTTTTTTTTCCCAAAATTAACTAACATGACCCACGGACGCAAAGACGGCATGATGCATATACATTTACAGACGCGACCGGGTACACAAGAAATGAAATAATTCCATTTTTTCAATACATATATTTCAGATGTATGTATCCATGCATTCCAGATTAAATTTCTGATCTATACATCCTTTTGGTTTATGCCGGAGTGCTCAGAATAGGTTTTAACAAACCAAATGGTAACGGTACGTCGGGAAAGGAAATGAGGATAGTGAAAATATATGTTGCAGTGCTAATTTTCTGAATCCGAAAAAAATGCAAAAAAAAAATGTTTTAACAACGAGAATGAATTTTTTTTCATGAAAGTGTTCATTGACATGTCTACTATTAAAACCCAAAATTTAAAGTCGATCAGAAAAAAGTACCTTTTTTTCCCCAAAATTAACAAAGTACACCGTGTTCGCTAAAATATGAACACTCGCCTTTCGAAGTTAATGTACACGCGGGATATAAAACCATGAACTTGTGAAATCCTTTTTAAGAGATATATTGATTTCAAAATTGTTCTGTATTTAATAAATTATTAGAGTAGAATGTTCACCGTTTTTCTCAAGGACACCATTACGGTAGTATCCCTGCAACCCCGCCCCTCATTCCACCCCACCACCCTCCATACCGTATTGATTAAGTTGTATATAGCTGCGAATGCGCAGTTTTAATCAAATTCGATTTATTTCATCATATTAGAAGCGAGAGAGAAAAACAAAAGCATTTACGCGTAAATACATCTTTCCTCTGTAGATATGTAAAATATAAAAAAAATCGGAGGCAAGTACTTGTTTCCCCCGAAAATTAACGAAGTACACCGTAATCGTTTAAATACGCCGAATCGACGTTCCAAATCGATGTTCGCACGGAATACAATTGTGGAATTATGAATTCATTTATAAAGATAAATCGATTTCAGCATTGTTCAGTAGTTGTTATATTATTGATGTAGTATGTTCACAGTATTTATGAGAGCAACATTACGGTAGTATCCCTCCAACCCCGTGGGCTCCCCCCCCCCCCCCCCCCCCCCCCCTGCAACCCGTACACACAATACGTTGTGTATTGCTGAGAATGCGCCTTTTATTCAAATCGATTTATTTCGTCATTTTAGAAGCGAGCATAATAACTAAATCATATAGATACATCTCTCCTCTGTATATATGTAGAATTTCAATAAACGGAGATAATTAAGTAACAGGACCGTCCGACCCAAAGACGGCAACATTCATATTCATTAAGGAAAGACGACCGGCTACAGAAACAATTAAATAATTTCGTTATGTAAACACATATATTTAAAATGTATGTGTTCATGTATTTTACATTAATTTTTTTATCTATACATGCTTTGGGTTTATGTCAGAGTGGCCAATTTATTTTAACAAACAATGTTGCAACGGTATATCGGAAAATGAAATCATGATGGCGGCAACATACGTTGCAGAGTTAATTTTCGAAATCAGAAAAAGCGATAAACTAATATAAGTTTAGCAGGCAGAAAGAAGTATATTCTTTTAACTGTTCGTTTAAAACTGAGGGGGCGACTCGAGTTTTAAAGAAAGCAAGATTGGCATGTGTCCCTTTAACCAAGTAAATAAATGACTGACGAGTAACATACATGCTACTGTCGGTAATAAACATGATTACGTGTAGATTCGAAGATTTCATAACATAAACGTGGACATGACATTGTGTCAATGGAGCACTTGCCAGATTTGTGGTGTTGTGAAACACTGTACGCGTGAATCCAAAAGGTGCGGGTCGTTTATATTTATAGGGCATATACAGTTATATATATATATATTTATATATATTATTCTTTTATATTTATATGGTCCCAGAACGCAGTCATACTCACTACTATATTGAAAGTAAATACTGAATATACATGTGCGGTGCGTTACGATTTGTAGTATTTGAAAACAGACATATTAAACATTTCCCTGAACATATATACTATATTCATAGAAGTATTATTTCCTGGAAAAAAAATACATGTTTGTTTTTAGCAGTTGAAATCTACTAAAATCTGCGAATATTGCTATTTTGAAAATTTGAATACGTCTGTTTTCATCAAATAGCATGTTTTGTTTGTTTTAATATATATATTTTTTAATTTATGATTTAAAAAAAAAAATGGATGATCGGAATATGTCTTACACACTGTTGAATCCTGTAATTTAACAACAAGTGGTTTGGTTCACAGGCGACAGTATCGGTGAACAAAACCACTTGTTTTACTGGATTCAACATTGTGCAAGAAAATATTCATATATTATACCATTAATATTATAACATGTGTGTTGTAACATATGCTTATCCTTGGATAGTGGATGTCTGCAGGGAACTTGACCTTTTACCTAAAAATCAAACGATCATCCTCTTTCCACTGTCCAGCAATGAAGTTTCATGAAATTTGCTTTAGGTAATAGGAAAAACTGTGTGGGCAATACTTTTCATTTTCCGGTCATGATAACGGACCTTTCAACTACTGACTTCAAAATAAACAGGGATTATCATTTCACCAAAGGCATTCAAAGTATGAAGCTTTATGAAATTAGCTTCAGAGAAAGTAATAAAGAGTTTGTACAAAGTTTCGTCAAAATCCAACAAGTAGCGCAGACAAGATTTGTGACAGACGAACGGAAAGGCCAAATCTAATCTGTCTCACCTACCACTTTGTGGTGGAAGACATAATTATAAAGACAATATTTTAGTTCATATGTTTACTTTATTAAGCAAATAATTGAGCGAACATAAACTTCAGCATTGACTCTGGCCAGTGGTGTACATGGAGTCTTCTTCCACATGACGTGCAGACTGAAAGAAAAGAAAGACAGAATAAAAGTTAATATAAGTCGAGCAGAGTATTCAATTTGAATCAGGTGTTGCGAGAGGGATCTAGGGCATGTTTAGGGGAATGGGACAGTTTACAATTTAATTATTGTTTAACGCCTCATCAACACGTTGTTTAGGTTATTTCGAACCGCCCGAAAGAGAGGAGGAAAGATACATAGGCATCCAGGAACCCTGCCCTACGCTTACTACCGACTAGATACCTATGGTTCTTTAACGTGCTTGGAGGGAGGACAGACTCCGATACACAGGACCACCCGGTTTACGTTCCCATCAGACGAACGAGGCTAGCAGGACAGATCGAAGTAACCCAGTGGCGCCAGTAAGAATTGAATCCGTGTTCACTGGATTCAAAGCCGATATGCTATAAACGTCCCTTGACCAAAACTGAGTAAATGGCACATCAAGTAAAGGGTCAATACATATTATATTGTGTATCATACGAGTATATGATTGAACTGACATGATTATAGAACCATTTTAATGTATGTTTCACCCAACAGTACAGCAAGAATCTATTATAAGGAAAGTTAAATCTGACAGAGGGTGCAATGTATTATAAGCCATTTTTACTAGAAGGGGAATAAAATACAAGTCTAGCCAAAAATCTAAAATTTTTAAATTTTACATGTTTTGTTCATAGGATATTTTACTTTAATGACTTAGTTAGGTCATTTTACATGGGGAGAAAACATTACTATACACCTATTTATTTTCTCTCTCAAAACCTTGTGATGCCGCTAGTTTTAGAAATAAAACATGATTAAATAGGGCAGTTGAGAAGACACTTTTGTAGATGTGTGGTCTGTTTTGATGTGAAAATGTGTAAAACAGACACAAGATTGGAAATTTGCTCTGAGTCCCTTTAATAAATTGAGGACCCATCACATAGACCAATTGGATGATGTTAAAGGGACAAACGGCAATCTTGAAGTATTTATCAAGCTTTAACATTAGCATCTCCATTTGTTAACCTGGTAACATGTTAAATTTAAACCTGCTTGCATTAAAAGTTAAATAAATTATTATAGGTGCACTATTATCAACAGTAAGTAATGTGTAAAACAATTTCTTCTGAACTATTCTAATAAATAATATTAATGATGCACAAATGCAAACTATGCAGAAAAAATAACCGAACTCCAGAAGTTTTAAACAAATAAAGACTGCCTAGTGTCCCTTTAACACAACTTGTTTTCGCATGTATCCAGTACATGTAGTTTACACGAGCTCATATGACAATCACGCTGCACTATCACTGAAATTTTTTTTTACTCTAACTTTGAACAGCACCAGCATTTAAAGAACTACACAAGTGCAAACAATTTTTAAAAAGGCTCTTACCTCCATATGATCCAATGGCATTTAATACGGCTTGACATTCTGAAGTCGTCAGTATCAATTCACTCAGAGCTGCCCAAGGGCACGATTCACATTATGGACCTCTCTGAAAACAACATCAATCCAATGTCAATGATCAAACAGACATAGTTTATCCTTTGTTATGCATAATGTAACATATTTAAAAAAGAAAAGATAAAATAACTAAATTGAATAAAGCATGAATACTACTTGTGCTCAATAACACGGTTAATGTAATAAAAACATCTCTCATCATTCATTCTACATGTAAAATATAATGTAGCCCAACTGGAGATCCATTAAATACATTGTTCCACTTTCACAGCATATTTCCATCCCATGGAATAGTCATTTCTTTTGAGACACACTGGAGGCAAGCGTAGTAGCTACACCGCCTTAAAGGCTTTTAAGTGAAATGTACTTTCTCAAAATTGCGTTGTTTTTTTCGCAACAGAATGTAAATAAATGTAAATTCAAAATCACTTCCTTGCCTCAAAACTTCTGTACATAAATATGAATCTGACCGATTTCAGTCAAATGTCTATGGCAGATTACATTGTTTCAATGGTAGTTGTATCGGGTTATGTATTCACGAATGTGCATTTCTACTAACAAAAAAAAGGGGTGTGTACTATTTATTAACAAACACATTTTAATGACAAAACAAATACCTTGATCATGGACCTCAGCAGCAGACAATACTCCCAAATCCAACTTGCAACAACATGTCAATTTCACGTGTCAAGTTATGTCACGGTGACCTGTCAGTCACCAACACTGCATCGTGTTTACACATAATGGAACGTTATTTCGTCCGGTAAGGTATTAGTTTTTACATAATCTGCGGTATAAAACACTGTACGCGTGTTGTAAGACTCCATAGGTACCCGTAGTGCTCGCCGACGTAGCGCGCCCAATTTCGGGTGTAAAAAAATGGCGTCTGTTTTAATTGAAAATTCGTAAAATAGTCCGTAAAATACAAAGAAATAGTCCATGTTCGCGGAGTTAAAATGCGAACAGAACTGATATGTTATAGGTACGTGGCGTTCCTACTGATTTGTGTCTAGAAATAAGATGTACAGCATATTTATGATTTGGAAATATTTCTCAAACATGCGTAGATCGTCGATGCCCACAGCCTGGGAATAGTCGCATTGTTTAACTGGCTGACGTATGCAATTCTTTGATTTTTGAAAAAATAGTCTAAATACAAAAAAAATATCATGCACATACAATATCTAGCATCTACCTCAATTCACGCAATATTGATCGCACGCCTGTATTACCGGAATTCCTCCATTTTAAAGTCTCGGTATTGCCAAAGCGATGCTGGCGGTGCGATTCCCGGACGTGTTGACAAGGTGAGTATTTGTCTTAATTTATTTCCAAATCCCTCCCTGCATTAGTCTAGATGACCTGTGACGCTAGCCTGTGCTCAAGACAAACGTCTAGAACCTTTCTTTTATTTTATTGACAGGGCAGCCGTTTTTGATTGTCTGATACAGATTCACATTCTTTCCGCATTCTTTCCCAGATATACAGAACTGCATAAAATAAAATAACTAGTGGTTGTTTTTAGTAAAAACAGATGTCTCCCCCTACTGAGGAAAGTGCAATAAATCCAACAAAATCATTCGACTGCAACACGACGACGATATGCACAACTAGGCTGGCACAGATCATCCCTACTAAGTTTCGTTGAAATCCGGCCAGGCGTTCAAAGGAACTACTCCGGACAAAGTTTGCGTATCAAACACTTGAAACTCCGACAAAAGTCATTCATTCGGACCACGTCATCGATATGCGCAACAAGGCTTGGTACTGATCATCCAAGCCAAGTTTCACTGACATTCAGCCAGGGGTTCGGAAGAACTAGTCCGTCCAAGTTTCTATATACGGGACCATAACTCCGCCAAACTCATTAACCGAAACATGGCAATGATATAATGATCCTCCCTATAAAGTTTCGCTGAAATCAGGCCAGGGGTTCATGATAACTATTCCGGACAAGATTTGTATCTTATAGGGGTCATAACTGCGCCAAAAATAAGTTGACCGGAACACGGTAACTATATGCGCAATTAAGCTTGATACTGATCATCCCGCCAAGTTCCACTGAAATCCGGCCACGAAAAATGTTTGTTTATTAACACATTTAAAGGGCCATAACTCCTCCAAACATCTCTTCAACCGGAAAAGCGGAAAACATAAAAAGTCGAAGATAATTATTTCGATCAATTATAAAACAATGAGTATAGAATTTATTTTTATTTTTCGTTTAGCACAAACTTTAGTTTCATAAGGATTATTTATGAAATAAGCTGTAAACTTCATCAAAAGTATATGAAATATATTCGGTAACTCTGTCTGCTTTTCATTACACTTGAAAAATAGTGGGGTTTAATATACGCTTCCACAATATACAGATTTATTATATACTTTCCAGTGAAATTGTGGACTGTATGACTAAAATAAAACCTTATATTTTCATTGTTTATATTTCACATGGGAAAATATAAAATATTTTCACTCAAGATGACGTCATGCAACTGTTGACGTTGTTTACGTTGTTGACGTTATTGACGTCATTGTTTTGGCGCATTATATTTTTTCTGCATAAACGTCCAGGTTGTGAGTATATAATAAATAGAATATTTGTTTGTTTGTCGTGAATATAGGATTAATATTTATCTCGAAGTGAGAAAACACAAATATTTTCACTCGTGCTAAAGCACTCGATGAAAATATAAGCTTTCTCACTTCTCGATGAAAATAAATCCTATATTCACTCAAAACAAACAAATATCCTCTATATCTTTGGTCAAAGTTTATATTGTTTCATTATTATTTGCAAATGTGAGTGTTTTACTACTAAATCTTAAGCTATTTACACGTTTTCTTTCTTTTCTTATATGAAAGCAATGAAACTTATTTTTTTAGTGGAGGAAATCATAAAAATGCCTGAAGCTGATGTTTCGAACTAGAAGTTTTCACAATTGTAATCATTTTCAAAGTCGAATTACATGTAAATTTTCTCTGAAATCGTGAAAAACGACAAATAACCAAAACGTGCATATTCCAATTTCTTTACGTTCAGAAATGGACATACATGTATCCGACTTTTATATCCTTAAACGACAATTTACAAGTATATTTTAAAATGTGTATTACGGATGCAACAAAATTAGAAATTACATAATAGTTCATGGCATAATGTTTTATATGGAAGGAATCATTAGACTTAATAATAAAATGAACATTATTCGGCGAGAATGTCAAGATATTTGGTTCAATTACAATATGAAAGTGTTACGTTATAAGTTGAACAAATCTTGTATTCAAAATTAAATTCAGTAATATGTTAAAGATGTTATCTTACCAGCACAATGAATGTAGAAGTAATCAATCTTTATTTCATCAGAGTATCCCTTCCACTCCCATGTTAGCTGGGGCTCTTTAGAGTTGACCAAGTTCAACGAACTGGAAAAAAAGACAATAAAGTGCATAATAGCCACAATGCAAGACAAATCTGAGATGTTTAATTGTTGCTTAGTTATAACTCATGATTTCTTAAAAAACACTGTATGTTTATAAAGAGACAAACTATTCCAGTTATGGATAAGTAGAGGAGAAATATGTAAAATCTAAATTTATTTCCCCGTAACCTCAAAAACTAATTTTCACCACATTCAAATTAACTCTTACAATAACTCACTAGCATAAACATATTCTAAATTTGCAACCTAGAAGGATGGTCTACTGCGTCATGTTGCTTGCAGGTTTCTGAACATATTTCTTCGTCATAATACATATTAAATTGAATGTAATAGAAATTAACTCTTAATTTTGTTCAGAGGGTTGCCCAGTAAGTAAAAGTAATCTACTGGAAATTCTCAAGGTATGATTTCGATTAAAGACGGAAACATTCGAGTTAGACACATTTTTTTAATATGCCTACCTTTCAAGTAACCTGTAGTTAACACATTTAAGTGCACTACCTACAGCGTCCAAAAAAGATATGCTCTTAATGTGTAATTCTGTTGTAGTTTTATCTTTTTTATACTTTTCCTGTTGTGTCATATTTATAATATGAAATACAGACAACTGTAAATGACAAAATTAATTTCAGTTGTCTAATTAGTCTATTTAATCAACTCATTGAATAACTGAAAAGAACGAATAAGCTTATATTCATTGTTTAATGATGTTGAGTGTTTACTTTTTATTTCACCAGTTTGTCATCAGTCAATTCCAGCCTTTGTACAAACTAACGTCATATTTTTACAAAGGAACACGCATTCATGCTTTTTTAGCAATTCATGAAAAAATTTCATTGTATGACTCTATGTGTTTTTAATATTGGTCTGTTAAACACATCCTTACAATTGTTTTTTTTACTTTGATACCGCCACTAGGTGTCTACTAGAAATTCATTTACGACTCGTAAACAAACACATGTACCAATGTATTCTTAGTTCTTGTCGCGTAACTAGATGAGAAGAATATCTTTCCGTCGTGGCATATGTATCTCTCCTTAAGTGAACAATTGTACATAATCCCTGAATTGCCTTGTTCTTACTGCATGCTTTGTTTTCATGAATATTCCAACGTTTTCAAAAATATTTCACAATTACCTTGATATTTATAATTCATCATTGGCAATTTTTTTAGAATAAAACAGCTTCGTCTGTAACAGCAAATAGTAAATATTAGTCTGTAATAGTTACGTTTATCTCATTAACTCCTTACGAAGACATTCAAACTCAACTGTCCTATTTCAAAATCATATCTTTAAGAAACTCGTTTATTATGTAAAACGGATTACCAGCACTGTTACAGTTCGTTGTATTACATGTTTTTATCTGGATCCTCTCCTGGTTCATATATGTTTCCTAGACAAGGTAGCTTGTACATTCATCTACATTAGGGGCCAATTAATTTCGTCTGTTCTGGACAGTATTCCATATTCTGGAACAGTGTTCCAGATCAGTGTCCAATGGAGCGTTTTAGGACGCTGTTCCGGAACAGACATATAAAGGAACAAACCAGAACGTGTTTGGAACATACATAAGATAATAATCAGAGCTGATTATTATATTTCACCGGGCTGAGTAAAAGCCAAATATAAAAGATGAATAAACAGTGATGTAAGAAAAATGATTTATTACGTCAATGGAATAAATAACGCGTTTAGGGAAAGAGAAGGCTCGGATTGTGATTTGAAGAGCGGTTAAATATCCAGGGCCGTATATGACGATTCAATTTTCATCCCAGAAATATCTTAAGAGAACTCGAAATCATTTATACCTATCTTACAATCATGAATTACAGTTCTTTTAAATCATTTGAAGAGCAGTTTACATCATTGGAAGAGAGGTATATATCATTTAAATTGAACCGCTCTTTATCTCATAATCTTCAAATGATTTATTTATATTTATTGAGCTGCCCTTTTATCAATTTGAACCTCTATTCAAATGAGTAAGACAGCTTTTTAAACGATTTGAAGAGAGGGATAACCCATTTAAAGAGAGGTAAACAATTTGAAGGGAGGTGTACCTATTTGAATTACTGAAATTTCGGCGTTTCATATATGTTCTCTTCAGTAACAATTCAATAGCGTAAAGATTAAAATAATAATAATAAAAAAGAAATATCATAATAATGTCAACTAATTTGAATGTTTTGATGCACGTAACTACCTGTACATATAGTGCGCAGCTGCGTACATCCTTCAAAAAATAAGAAAAATAAGTGAAGAAAAGGCAATAAAAATGAGGGGTAGTAGATATAATTTAAGTTCAGCATCAAAACAGGTATTAAAAATATCGGGATATACTCCCGAAACACACTACAGATATGCGCGGATTCAATGGTTGAGTGTGGGTTCATCCAAATATGATTGGTTGGTTTGTGTTTTTTCAGCACATTTTAGGCTATGTATGATCGTCATTTTTTTTGTGGTGGAGGCAGACCATCGAATTTTTTCTTGGAAGAACCAGTACTGTATAACTCCAGCCATCCTTAAGAATCGACACTTTCTCACTGGTAAGTCGAGCTGCCAGTGGGATTCAAACTTGCAGCGGTGAGAGGCAAGAAGGTTTACCCAAAAACTGAGAAGTAATGACAATTTATGTGAAAATTTGGTTATGTTATAATAACAGAAGGCAAATAAAGGCAATTATTAGAAGATACAATTTCCTGTGTTCCCCACCCCCAACCTCCACCGTACAATATCAAATCCTGAATCCAGGCACTGAAAAAGTACCTATGTATGTAAATCTGAGGTAGGAGCATGCCCCAGAACTCAATTACCATAAAGTGGCTCTTTCGAATTTGGCATAGAAAAAGAAAAAAAATATTGTGGGGTGTGGGGGTAGGTGGGTGGGCAGGACATACTCTGCCCTAGTCTCCCTGTCCAATACGCCTTTGTAATACTTTTCTCTGGTCTGACAGGCTTAGTTCACGAACGTTTACCCTATCAAGATGTAATTTAGATTAATACTAGAACGAAATCGACGGCGTGCCATCGCAAATATCCACGTTTTCTACACAGGTCAATACCCTTTAACCTATATACATTTTACAAGTAAGTGTTTCGATCATTCTTTGATACTCAGATCAGATATAGTATTATTAATGCGTTTTTGTATACATGTATGACACTTTAAATGAATAAAAAATGTTTAGGGAATTTGTGTATTTGAACATTTGACCCCTGTCCAAGAATCCCATGATGACCCTGGAGCAAATTATACTGATATTCCCAAAATAATTACATTTTATCGAGAAAGAAAAATAGATATTTAACCGAATTTACCTCTCTCCCCCCTCACCCCACACACCCAGCTCCATTCCCCCTGCTCTTGCACACCTTGAATTTTGTGTATATTGGACCCGATGACGCCCCTTACAACCTCCACCTCCACCACCTACCAACCCACCACCACCACCACCACCACCCAAACATACGCATACAGGAGAAAAACATAGTATAGCTTCACACTGTAATCCCTTCATCAAAATGTTCGTTTGAGACATACTTTAAAAAAAATATGACACCCTGATACCCTCCCCCCATCACCCACCCCCTCCAACCCCATGGAAGACGTCCGGGTTTTAAATAATAACTCATTTGACATGCTGTGTATCTCTTTCATAGACGACTATTATACCAACTAATGTACAAAAGTATCGGAAATGACACTGTTCTTGAATTATTAGTATATTTGATGCCCCTTCAAGCATTTTCAAGCATAGCCAGTTATAAATTGTATAATTGACCAAACTGGCTGGTTTTCAAACTTTTCCTAGCTTCCATTAATATCAACAATTTGGCCAAGTTTGGAAATTATCGGATGAAAAAAGAAAGTCCTATCGTGCTAACGAGACAAACTATAGCATATTGAAGAAAACAAATTAAGGGTCGTAACTCTGGTGTTAATGATATTAACTGGCTGGTTAACTGACTTGTTTGAATTTCTACTGATATCAACAACCTTTCAAAGTTCGGTAAATATCAGATGAAAATATGAATACCCTATCTTCTTAGGGAGGCAAACTATAGAATAATTAAGAAAATCAAGGGCCATAACTCCGATGTTAATGGTCCAAACTGGCTGGTCTTGGAACTTGTACGAGCTTTTATTGACATCAGCAATTTGACCATGTTTCGAAATGATAGGATGAAAAATGAAGGGCATATCGTGTTAACGACGACGGACGGAGGACGACAGACGGACGACGGACAATACGCCATCCATAAGCCGTTAGCCAGTAAACCTAAAAATCCATCCAACCCTCCAATTCATTGTCTCCCGTATGTTATTATATCCGAACCTTCCGAATGCAAAGAGGGCATACTGTATGCCCGCTTTACACTGTGCCAAATATGAACATCCGTCTTAAACTAATGAAGGAGACGTGTCAGGCTACGGGCAAACCTAACCTTCATTGGTTGGATAGGATATGTCGATAACAACGAATGCTTCACATCCATGGTATTTTTGTTCAAATTCACCACAATGAACATTAAAAAAAGAGTATGATAATGGACCTTTGGAAACGGCCGAGCACGACAAATACGAAATATCGCCCACGCTTTTCAATTTCCTCTGTGGTCAGAGTTCAAGGTCAAAATCACCAAAATGAACATTTAACCCGCAATTTTCTATATTTTGTTAATGAAATGTCTTACACGCTATACGTCGTGATATACATGTAAGCATACAATGTGGAACGGGTTTTGTGATTTGATGTATGGGTCCCCCGTCCTGCTAAAGGGGACATGTGTTAATGTGGGGTCAGAATGCATTTTTATTGTTTCATCGTAACCTAAACTCCTCCTAATAAAATATAACCTAAAATTCTCCTACATCAGTTGAAGAGGGTGTTCATTTTTAGCACAGTCTTTGCTTAGGATGTGTAGATGACAACACATGTTTCGATTCTAGACTATGTTCCCTGATGCCAGACGTCAATGTCAACTGGCAAATTTAACTAAAATGAACTTGAAAGCCAAGATTTTCAATATTTCCTAATGAAATAGCTTACACATAAAGAGTAAAGATATAATCATACCATATGGAACGGGTTCTGAGAATTTACATACGGGTCAGAATGATGTTTTATTGTTTCCTACAAGCCTAAACTTCTCTTACATCAGTTGAAGAATGGTTTTCATATTTAGCGCAGTGGTTGCCTAAAATGTGTAGATACCATCGAATATTTGTTTATTTCGCCCATTTTTTTTCTTGTTTAGGGCAAAGCATTTTCAAATTGTTAGAAATTGGGACCATACGCTACTGTCCATGGAATGGTATGACAATTACGCAATAAAGGTTCCAAGTTCACGTCATATGCATCTTCAGGATGGGTAACAGGTTTGTACTATTGACATTTTAAATATTGAGTTCTGCTCTAAACGGGGCTACAGGGCGTGAACGGCAACATGCTTTTCAAGTCTCAAACTGAGAATACAACATTATTTACAGTTATCGTGTTTGACGATTTCCAAATTTAATCTTTCATACTCTTTTTGTATATCACAGTAGCGTTGCCTGCAGGGTGGCGGCGACGAAACGTCTCTTCGTGCTTTCAGTAAAAACTGTAATTCATTCGCTGAGCCCGATATTTATATACTGATAGCGTGGTAATTCTCAAATATTTCGCTGCCACTCTAATGTCGAATGTCCAAGATTTAAAGGCGCTCAATATTGTTTAATCACCCTTGGGATATGTAGTCTGCTTTTTAATTTAGTCGTTTGCCTGTTACTTGTGTAGCGCTGATATCAAAAGGTCGTGGGTTAGATCCCATCCATGACCATATATATTGACTCCATGAGCAAGAAACTTTATCTGCATTGTCTTAGTACTGGTTCTAACGAGGAAGACGTTCGATCCCAGCCATGACCATATGTATTCTGTCCCTGAGCAAGAAACTTTATCTGCATTTGCTTAGTACTGGTTCTAATTAGGAAGACGTTCGATCCCAGCCATGACCATATGTATTCTGTCCCTGAGCAAGAAACTTTATCTGCATTTGCTTAGTACTGGTTCTAATTAGGAAGACGTTCGATCCCAGCCATGTCCATATGTATTGTGTAACTGAGCGAGACACTTTATCTGCATTTGTTTAGTACTTGTTTTAACCAGGAAGACGTTCGATCCCAGCCATGACTTGTACATTTGCTTAGTACTGGTGTTAAACAGTACATCGGAAATGATTAAATACGTTCAAAGAGCTTTCGTTACAATCGATGTAAAATAAATATATTCAAACTGAAACTGTTAACTTATCACAGTTGTGATATGCAGGCTTCATAACTTCTGCTCCTGTTCAGCTTGGATTTCACATGAAACTAGATCCGCTTGCTTGAGTACTTGCAACATTGTTATTCGCCAAGATATCAGCATGGTTCAACTTCTGGGTCTGTCACAAACATAGTTTGATCACTTTACTTTACTATGATACGTGGAGGAAGACAGTTTTGCTTTAACAAAGCTACTAGAGTGTAATATAAATCAATTATCTGCATCCTTTCTTGGAGGCGACCTGTTGTTAAACTCTTAGGGATACTTTGTAATTTCGTCATCATCCGCGTGATGAATTAAATTTTTGTCGGATTCGCTGTCCGGTCCCAGGTTATGTCATTTATTTTATAATTTAAACTTTTTTTATTTTCTTGTTCGACCGTGTCGAGAGCAAAACGGAAATGTATTAGTTAAAGATAGTAAAACATATTTGCCAATGAAACGGCTTGGAATACCTACAATATGTCAGTCGAAAATCAAAAGTATCAAGTAACATTTTCCAGCGCCTTTGAGTTCTTACCGCTTTCCGGTTTTTCCTTAGAGGTTTCCAGCATTTAGTGCGGAGTATAGTTATACTCGGACTACAGTTCTATGTACTAGAGCAAGCGTCATCACTGCTTAACTGAGCACACGTTGAGAAGGGCAGTGTAAACATGATTTGACCTTTGTTCGTGAAACTTTACATACAACTTCATCTGACCACGATAAAAGTCGTTACATATATCCAATAACTCTTAACTTTCATTTCGGCGGAGTTATACACTTTTTCATAAAACTGTCATCTGCTACATGACCTAGCTCATAACTTTGCAAAATATTGTCATAATTTGACAAGTATTTGACCTATTTTCATGAAATTTCGTACACGTTTTAATCTTACCCCAAGGAAAGTCGTTGCACGTGTCCAATAACTCTGACTTTCATTTTGCTAGAGTTTATATACAAGTCCAAAAACTCTGAATTTCATTTCGACAGTTATACATGTTTACATAAAGATTTAACATGTAACCTTATCTAGCTCATAACTTGGCAATATATTGACATAACTTGGAAAGTGTTTGCCCAATGTTACCGAAACTTCACAAACATCTTCATTGTACCAAAAGAAATCCTTATCAATTAATTGATGCCATTTTCCAGTAACTCTGAATTTTGTTTTACATACCCATTTTCATTTTACTTTAACCTGCACCTAATATAGCTCATAACGTGGCAACATATTAGCCTAAAATATTAGCCTATGGTCATGATGATCATGCAACTTTATACAGTTGTTCGGTATCAATTATGAAATACTTACACAGCAGGCGACACAAGTATTCAGTCGAACACCCTTATATTTGTCAGTTAATAATTACGTGAACGCATGCATACGGTGTTGAAATAGTATAAATGTTGCAGGTACGCAACACTACGGAGTTAAACATGTTTAAAGCTCCCGTATACGCACGAACACGCAGTTTTAGATTCCCTAAAACTTCCCAAATAGTTTATATGTTCTCTCTCTCTCTCTCTCTCTCTCTCTCTCTCTCTTATTAAGTAAAAAAAACAAAAAAAACAACGACATACGCTTTCAGCTCCAGTGGTTTGCTGCTTGTTAGTATAAGAGAAGAATGATTAGGTGCCTCGTTTTCACATGCAGTGGCAGTTCTACTGATGAAAACATGCGGTAATACTACGTTAGATCACGTTAAATGCATGTAGATGGCATTTTTTTTAGGGCATATTTTATTTTATGAAAAGCCATGGGATAATATATATATATATAAGAATGACCCTGGATAATGTGAAATATCGAGTTTTACCTTTTCACTGCCAATTGTTGCAATGTAAAAAACAACTTTATTTAGAGAAAAAATAGTTAATTTTAAATATTAACTTTAATTTGGAAATGTCCTAACTAAGAAAAATGAGCTGTAGTTTTTGAAAATCGGTCAAGTGCATAGTATTATTAAGATATATCGAGAATATCATGTTAGTGCCTGATCACATCCAGTTTATCAGGTGAGGCTGAGAAAAAAATGAAGCTTGAAATGAATGTTTCGTGCCGAACCTAACAAACTGGATACGATCAGGCACTAACATGATATTCTATTTATTATGTTGATCGTTTAAAATCATTTATTTTACCTTTTTCTTCCCATTTTTTCCTCATTTTTTTCCGTTCAAAAATACCCAGATGTCATCAAATATACCCTGACGTCATCAAAAGATGTGCTGACGTCATCAAAAAGGGTGCAACTGACGGGATAGGAGCGTAACTGTCGAGATAAGGTTTTTATCATGTCGATCTATTTAATTCTGCCGAGAAACAGAGTGCCTGAGATAAAATCTTATCTCGGCAGTTACTTTCCTATACCGTCAGCTGCACCTCTTTTGATGACGTCATCGCCTCTTTTGATGATGTCATGGTATATTTGATGACGTCTGGGTATTTTTGAACGGAAATAAATGGGGAAAATATAAATTAAATCATATTAAACGATCAACATAATAAATAGAATATCACAAAAAAAAAATGAAACCCTCGGCACTGCCTCGGGCTTCATTTTTTTCTCAGCCTTACCTGATAAACTGGATGAGATCAGGCACTAACATGATATTAACTATATCTCAGGCACCCTGTTTCTTGGTAGAATTATGGAGATCGACATGATAAATGTCGTTGTTTTGACATACACAGACATACGGATAGGGGATTAATTTCTATGCGAATTAAAATATCAAGTACTACATATAACGAGTAGCAATAATTTGACAAACTCAGATAAACCATACATTAATTTATATATAGCCACACAGACATCTGTCTAAAAAGTTTAAAACAAGACAATATTATTAAATTTCAGATCGTGTTTAGTCATGGCGTGTTATGCATGTAATGCGTGTAAATCAGACTTACTGTTAGTTTGTTTCGTAGCATTATACACTAGTATAGGATGATACTTTAGAGATATGTTTGAATTAATCCTCCTTAAAATCGCAAATCTGAACCCACTAAAATGCACAAAAACGACCGCAAAAGAGTTCTTCATTGGCAAATCCCTTTTTAAAATGTTTTCCATTTTATGCAAGAAAACGAAGTTAAACTATGTCCCTATATCCACATATACGGAGCTTTATATTCTGCTATACGCACTAATATGGAATTGTGTATTCCCTTTTACGCACGAGTACAACGTTTAGATTCCAAAATACGCACGAATACTGAATTGTAATTTTCCGTATACGCAAGAATAATTAGTTAAATATTCCCATGTTCACATATACGGAGCTTTATATTCACGTGTATGCATGACTACGTAGGTTTCTGTTCCTGTATTTCACCAAAACGAAGTTTTATATTCCCGTCTTCGCACATATACGAAACTGTCAGATTTCGTATGCACGCCGCGGTATGCGGACTATTTATGCAAATTTACGGAGTATTGTATATTTTCGTATCTTGAATTACATTTTCTTTTTTCGATTTCACGAATATTTTAATGCGCTTCTAAATATTCAGAAGTTCATCAATAACATTTAACAATTGATTACAATAATCGACGAATGTACTGAATTTGGTGTTAATCCGTATACTTAGGTATTTTTAAAGTTTAAACTTTATAAGTCTACGTGAAAAATAACCCTTGGGTGGTGTCAAATCTGACCACATGGTCACCATTTGAATGGAACAAATGGTGTTTTACGGCACGTCGACGCATCAATAGGTCATATTGGGCGCAAAAAACGGATAAAAGATGAATGAATAAATGAATGGTCACCATTTGAATATAGTTTGTAGACGACTATACGCTTATGTTACTTGCTAAATGCCTATAGCTCGAAGTTTCGGAGATGAAAACTATGTATTTATTTTATAACATGGGGTCTCAGTAGGTCAAATGTCTAGGTCATCACGACTTTGTATGGCAATATGCATTCCGCGTGATTACTTCGAAAACGTGACACCCATCTTCATGAAACATGGTACAGTGCCTTTGGTCAGAACAGGGTTCATATGGGTCACTAGGGGATTAACTCCAGGATTGGTCTAAAAGGAATTATCTTTTAACTATTCCGAAACAGTAAATTGTAAAATAGAAAGATAAGTTAAAGATAAACGTGGTTATGGTGTTTTCAAATTGATTATCCATTTTTAATCTGAAATGTGTCTAGCTTTTATTTTAAAATTTTTAGTGGCATCATTATCATATATTACCCAGGTTGAACATTGACATTATTGAAACTATGACCTAACTGACGAAAGTGTTGGTACAAATATACTTATCTTTTGGATTACCTGCATTGAATTTGAACAGTGCGCTTAAATAATGTGTTAAATAGATATTAGTTTTGGTTTATAAACAAATTTTATTTTGCAAATGTTCAAAACATTACTTACGTATAAATTGGATAACAGCAGAATTGCAAAATTGCCTATAGCAAAATTTTCCTTATAGGAATAGAGGCGATTGATTTCAATCCCAAGTACAAATGGGAAACGTCATAGTGCGCATATATATTAATTTAAGCTATATATTACATACGGTTTAATCATTGTTTATGAAAGAAAATTGGTCTGGAAACTGCGACGTCTAGGTTGTGTTGCTAATGCATGAATATTAATGTAAGTGGGGATTGGAGGGATGTTACATTGCTAAGAGTTATAATTCAAATAACGTAATTCAATCACAAAACGAGAATTGATAGCGCATTAAAAAGCCAAACGAATTAAAGGGAAACACAGCAATCTTGATTTTATTTTTAAAACTCACGGCGTCCCGTTAATTTTCCTACATAACTTGTATTTGTTCAATCATTAATATTAATATAAGACATATATGCTCCATTAAATATAATAGTTTTGCTTTTAAAATATAGATACTGTTCCAATCCGAAATTTATATTCAACACTATGATAATGAACAGTAATTGTGAGACATAGCTTCTAACACTCAGCACACTGAAACAGGAGTTTTGAATATCAGGATAGGAATATACACTAAGATACTTACATGCCTTTATCTCCATCCGGTGTTCTATACTTTAGAGATCCGTCTTGACTGCAGTTGCGTGAGATGTTGTGAAGCTTATTTACTAGATATCTATTGTCTACGATAATATTAACTGTTGTATAGTTCAAAGGTTCATCATACTGCTGCGTTAAGCTGATGTAAGGAGTATAGATGTACCACCCTCCGCAATATACATTCAGTGTACCTGAAAAAACAATGGTTCTCTGGAAAAAGAGAATCAATGATGTGATGTGACAATCAGTAAATGAGGCTATTAACAATACTTTCATTCAAATTTATTTCATTTATCTGGTCATTACGTGTCCTTATTGGACCAATAAAGGCAAAGCGGAAAAAACACGATCCTCTGTTCAAGGCCAATACTACAGTTACGTAAGTAATTCTTAATGTTTCCAAGTAAATTCAACTTCTTTATTTCAATTAGGGTCATACATCATATATATACGAACAGCATAAACAACAGTTTCCACAATACATAGCGATACAACTTGAAATAGAAAAAGACATGTATGCATCAGAAAACGTATACAAATGCAGTCTATAGATGTCTAAACAACATATTCACTGGCCAAATCATTTGCGGAATAGTTAGTTCTTCCGGAGGTATTTTGGTGTCATTATACGCAGAGCTCTGTTACAAAAAGCTCGATGTGGTGATTTATTCACCAGAACCAGGTGTTTCGTTGTGTATCTTCCAATTACCTCAGCGTAAACTAATATATCTTTCCTCACGGAACGCACAAATTATGCGGTTTTGCAGTGTTTGTATACGTTTAGTAAAGAAACCTACCATTTGTGTAAACATTCGTGTACAGCGGATGGTCTGTTTTACAAGTATTCTTATTTTGGAATAAAACGTCTCGATTTTGAACAATTAGACCAGAGTATGAACAAGGCAATATTAGTGGACAATTTCTCTGCTTTTGTTTGTTAACTGATTACTTAACGCATAGTATAGTGGTGATTAACAAGGATGTATTTGTGAGCACCGATAAGGTTAAACAGCCTTATCGTTGTAGAGAGTTATTACATTAATAAACTCAGAGGTATGACATAAGTTTCCTATTCAATTATTACTCATCTTTGGTGGACATATAGCACTATTTGTAAAACTAGTTTTATGTTTTGTAAACATTTTAATTTCTTCCATATGTAAAATGAAAATTCAAAAGCCTAGAAGATTATACAGAATAAACAAATAAAAATACCCCACGACGAAACTATTGACACGTATCAATTTATGATTAACCATATTTGTTGTCAAATATTTTATAAATGACACTCATTGTGGATTCTTTTAAAATGTAGTTGAACTATTCTGTGGTCACTGGCACTTTTCTGTATGTTTTTGGTTTAGTAGTAGTCATCATCTTGAGAAGCAAGAATTGTATATGTACAAGCATTTTGACGTTTTCTGCTCGCAAACGTGTGAGTGCTAAATGGCGCTATTTTGATGAATAGTTGTTGCGTCCAGGCAAAATTAATAGCAGTTAACACCGATTTTGAAATGCAATCTGTGATAGTTAGAAACTAGGTGTGAATCCACGGTGAAGGGTTAGCATAGCAGGTGGACAGACCATGAATACTGGGCAAGCGAAATGGATGTACGACTCTCTAAACACGCACGCGCCTACGCAGAAAGAATGAGAAACAGACTTCTTAACACGGTTGTCGTTTGATATTCCTGCTTGTCAATATAAATCTTCAAAATGCATGCCACCACCATTTTATTCAAATCCTGAATCCGCTCCTGGAATCCAATAGCCTACGCAACTGCATGTAGGTGTCGTAATAAAGAGATATTTTCCGAAAATTACGAAAATACTGATAATTCAAACACTAATTAAGAAAATACTGATAATATAACAATAACTACTTTTTTCTGTTGGAATAGGTGTTCTTCTGCTTATTATGTGGATAGCAGGTTCGACTCTGAATCCGGAGATGACGGGTTTGAGTCTCACTGTCATCACTGGGTTAATTTGGTGTCTTCTTTGGCAAGACACTTTTCTTAGCCTCGTTCGTCGGTCCCGTGTATCGAAGTATATCCTCATAGCACGTTAAAGAACCAAAGGAAGGTATACGATAGTACGAGTAGGGCAATGTTTCCGGACTCCTATGTGTTGTTTTCCCCTTCCTCTGGGGCGGCCCGAAATAGCCTAGTCTATGTGTTGGTGAGCCGTTAGACAACAATTTAATTATTATATTGTTATTGTTATTGAGTAACACTATATGAAAGTCTGTGTGTCAAGACTGTCTGATGCAACTAGATTATTAGCATTCACATGATCGGTGTGAAACAAATCTATAACTACTGTCTGATGCAACTAGATTATTAGCATTCACATGATCGGTGTGAAACAAATCTATAACTACTGTCTGATGCAACTAGATTATTAGCATTCACATGATCGGTGTGAAACAAATCTATAACTACTGTCTGATGCAACTAGATTATTAGCATTCACATGATCGGTGTGAAACAAATCTATAACTACTGTCTGATGCAACTAGATTATTAGCATTCACATGATCGGTGTGAAACAAATCTATAACTACTGTCTGATGCAACTAGATTATTAGCATTCACATGATCGGTGAGAAACAAATCTATAACTACTGTCTGATGCAACTAGATTATTAGCATTCACATGATCGGTGAGAAACAAATCTATAACTACTGTCTGATGCAACTAGATTATTAGCATTCACATGATCGGTGAGAAACAAATCTATAACTACTGTCTGATGCAACTAGATTATTAGCATTCACATGATCGGTGAGAAACAAATCTATAACTACTGTCTGATGCAACTAGATTATTAGCATTCACATGATCGGTGAGAAACAAATCTATAACTACTGTCTGATGCAACTAGATTATTAGCATTCACATGATCGGTGTGAAACAAATCTATAACTACTGTCTGATGCAACTAGATTATTAGCATTCACATGATCGGTGTGAAACAAATCTATAACTACTGTCTGATGCAACTAGATTATTAGCATTCACATGATCGGTGTGAAACAAATCTATAACTATAAATGAAACATTACATTAACAGGTTATTCGACAGTGCTTCGGTATAAAAGTCGGAAAAGTATAAAACAGGAAATGCAGCTTTCACAGAACACAGTAAACCCAAAAAACACGCAAAAAGACAAACATAAAATCAGACATGGCAACATTAATAAAAAATAAATGCATATGACACATATGTCACAAATACAAAAAGGGTTGACAATAAGGCTACCGTCTTGGAACGGTCATAAAGGAAGGACAATTCAAGCGGTGGCGGACCCGACGCGCAACCCACCTAATATCCGGCAAACATAGTTGTAAGATCTAAAGGTGGTACGCACCGGGTCCACCATTGCTCATCATTGGATTGAACAATTAACAAGAGGGCCAAAATGGCCCTGAATCGTTCACCTGATGATCTTCGAAAAGATATCAAACAAGCTTATAATTTCATAAGAAAATTAGATTAGGCAGTCGATGGTGCCCCATCGCAAATTCCCGCGCCCACCTTAAAGTGTTCAAGCACATTTAGTGTATATATTGTTATGATATGGGAATCTCAACGGTTTCCAAGATATGACAGACGAGGTGTGTGCTCTGGAGTAGGGATGGACCAGGGGCCAATGCGTGTTGGTTTGCTGTAAACGTTCATGCTCAATAAGTATATATATGGTGTTAGGGTGAGGATCTCAACAGTTTCCAAGTTATGGCCCAAGGGTTATATCACAGGGTTAGAAACGGACCCCGACGCCTATTCTGGTTGGATGGTTTTATCAGTTTGTTCATGCCTAGTATGTTTATATGTGGTTATATGGTGGGAATCTCATGGTTTCGAGATATCACGCCCCAACTCACATCTTGGATCAGCAACAGTAGCTTTTGCTAATAATTATTATGTGTTATAATTGTAAGAGAAATACTGAAGACTGAAGAAACAAACATATCAAAGCATTAAGTGTGTTGTATGTGTGTATATATATATACTGTCGAATATAACTTTATATGTGTAGAAAATGACGTAAAACACCATACAAACACATCTTTCTTTTCCGGTGGGGGTGAGAGAGGAATTCGAATTGGGTGGGGATGGGAATACTCCACTGTATATGAGATTAGAGTATACTGGGTGTGGGTGGGAAATCCAGACGATACTCCGTAACCCTATGAGACAGAATATTCCAAATATTCACACTTTATTTTTATTTGGTTCCCAAAATCCCTCCCTCAGCAACAAGCCACCAAAACAAACAAGTAAATAAATAAATCATAACGTATATATATATATACACACATCCGATATGTGGTCACACGTTTAAAGACCCAACTGGGTTATATAAAGGAGGTAATGGCTGGTTTCCCTTGTATATTGAACATGTTTAATGTCACGGACTCTATTTCTTTAAAAAATCATAAAAACAGTTATAGTTATCTTTCATAAAAATATATACTTGAAATTTAATTGATTTCCTTTCATTATTATGAAATTAATGTTATATGGTTCTTTCTGACTTTCATAATTAAATAAAATCATAAAACCAAAATTTAAAATTTAAAATTTATGGAAGGAGCCAAGTATTCCTGAGATCATGTGACTCTACTGTTTGTAAACAAATGAATAAGAAACATATGGTAGTGTGCTATTGTGTGTTGCATTATTTTATGTTCATTTTTCTAAACACTTATTAATGTTTTCACCAATCAAATTTTGCATCATTTTTACGATTTTAGTATTATACAGTTTGTGTTTAGTTGCTCAAATATTGATGTATACACATATCTTTTTATTGAATAATCTGTGCAACAGTACATATATTAAAAGTATATCACAAAGTGTGTTGGATTACCACCAAAGACCGGTATATGGCTCTCCTGGTAGGTAAGGATAACGAGACCTTACTACGTTCCATACACATTCTGGTATTATCTCTCTTTGAATTCTAACAACACTTATGAGTCAGGCTAATTGATCCAGTAGAACATGATCCTTACAATGCAACCTTATCAAAGGTGTTGACATATATGTCTGGTATTTGTGGAACAGTGTTGCTGTATACAGATTACACATTCATTAAACATATACTACTGTAAACTAATGTAAACAAACACACAAAGGAATTAAATGAACAAGGACAAAAAAGAAGAGAAAATTATGTCATATCTGTTTAAAATTAGTAACACTCAACAGGTAAACAATGTGTTTTGCTTCGGCTGCATGATTTGTTTTTAGCTAACTGCCATTCACTGATAATAGTGTGCACACACAGCAGATGTAATTTACATCCAAAGGTCTGTTCGGATGTTGGGTCTTTAAGGCTAAATGAGTGGGAGTTACTGGACATGTGTTAGGACATTGCTTTGGTTAAGATGAATATGTTTGAGAAAGTTTCATGTACAAAGGTCAAATACTTCTGAAGGTATGGCCAGATATGAGCTGGATTACGTTGCAGGTGAAAGTTTAATGAACATGGGCATAACTGTGCCAAAATTTAAGTCAGAGTTATTGGTCATGGGTAACAATATTCTTTTTGTTAAAATGAATATGTGTGTGAAGTTTCATGAACACAGGTCAAATACTTCTTAAGTTGTGGCCAGTTATGATCATGATGAGCTTGGTTAGGGTACAGGTTAAAGTTGTATGAAAGTGGGCATAACTCTGTCAAAACGACAGTCAGAGTTATTGGACATGTGTTACAGCATTCCTTGGGTTAGGATGAAAATGTATGTGAAGTTTCATGAACATAGATCAAATACTTTTCAAGCTATGGTCACCGTTAAGTTGCAGGTCAAGGTGCGACGGACGACGACGGATGACGACACACGACGGACAAAGGGATCCATAAGTGTTTGCCATGCTACGCAGGAGACACAAAAAGGTATACTGTTGATTACATTTTGTTTTGTAAAACATGACCTCTTGTCCTCTGTTTTGACCTTAGTGTAAAACGTTGTACTAAGTACTTTAAATAGATATAAATGATGATGTAAATGTACATGAAGTATATACTACACCAAATGTGCGAAATACACAATAAAGCAATAATGTATACGGGTATTACTTGTTTGATGGCCAAATTGGACGCTATCTGAAATGTCTTGGCGTTATGCCATTTTATGCCAGCAGTTTCAGAAACTATAAACCATGACAATTATTTTGATATATAACATTGCTTGTTATACCGGGGGTTCCGGGTTCACATTTTACGATATCCTAAAAGTTGCCCTACAATACCCTATAAAAGTCAAGGAGACAGAATATATTGCCTTGTTACTATATAAACAATATGCGCGCTAGCCATACGTGTTGATGTATGATTTAATAGAACAACACAGATTAAGGTTTAATCAGCGCTTTCATGTAAATATACTTTAGAAACCATAATCGGCTAAATAACATTGCACAACTTGGATGATAATATTGACTGTGAATGCCTTTGGTGGGTACCGACATGTTTATTGTTATCACCGATATGGTTCCCTTCTAGATACATTGAAGATAATTATGATTCGATACATTAATCGAGATGTCTGAAATGCCCTAACCCCTTAAACAAGTGAAAGTCCCTAAAAAGAATTAGAGTCCAAATAAGTACATATTAATTCTTAGAAAAAAACTGATATAGCTTACACGTACGAATTCAGGATTTGAGTTGAGAGCGTGATCTCTTAAGCAGATAAAACTGCGAACGGCTAGGATGTCCGAGGGCATTCACACCTCTGCGTCTGCTCTAACGGATAGAAATGTTTTGGGGCATGAACACATCCGGGTCCATCTCGAACGACTAGAATTGTCATGGGCATGTACACATCTGGGTCTATTTCGAATGGCTAGTATTGCCCGTGGGCATGCACCCCTTTGTCAACCACCCCAACAAATGTAGGGAAACTACATGTTGCCCTTCAACGAAAGTGGGTGAATATTCCACAGGATGTTATTGCAAATATAATCCTATTGATGAGGAAGCGGTGCACTGCTTTTATGCGAGTATACCAAATATAAACTTCAAAAGTTGCAGATTTAAATTTTAGGGTGGTATGATTGGAATATGTTTTTAAATAAATTGTTATCGAAAATAAAATAAATTGTTCTACAAGATGTATCAGATATTGTTTTATTATTCTACTTTCATCCCTGTAAAAAAATAGACCAATGAAAATAGCAAATAAACAATTAATATCTAAGTGGTCGTTTCTTGTTGGGTTCGGTGTATACTTGGACTGCAGAAAACATGCTATAAAATTGCATAGCCTTGTAAGGGCGCAAGACTAAGAAGTATCTACTAGTCTCCACGTCTGCAGCCAGGTCGCTGGATGAGATAAGACTCCACATGACCTCCCATCCTTTATATAGCTGTTATTATAGTTTTACTTAGTGCATGTAAATACTTGTTAAAAGTCGACTATCAAATCCACAAGACATGACATATCAATATACTTACAGACATTGCTTGATCACCTAGCGATATCGTTTATTTTTGAAAATAACTTATTTAAACAACGGTATCTATTTCATTAATTTAGCCAGTCTTTTTAGTGACAAGTGAGTGACAAAATCCCAAACTATTTAAAGAATATATTGAGACTTCAAGGATATGTTACAAGTCTAAGAAACCAACAAGAAATCTTATTTTCAATTATCATTCACGTAATATAGATTCTTATGTTGAAATCGCGATTTCCAATTCCACTGATTGAGAATTTCAGTTTTCCTCTCGGTCAAACAATCACTGACAATCTTGATATTATTGAGGATAACTAGATCAGGCAGATTATTGCCAAAGGTAATAATTATCCCCTTCCTTGCATCGGATATATGGTATTGCCTGTCAAATGAAATTGCGGTTCCATTAAAATATGTTTGTATCAAGTAGTTTTAACGCAACATCCCAGATAAAAATGCACTTACTGGATGAAAAATATGTATACAATGTTATGGGTAAAATTCCTCTCTGCTTTTCATCTTGCTCACAATTCACGTCATCTGAAGCAGGAAATCAAGAATCTTCGTACTTAATTTGTTCTAGTTCCTGCAGACAAACGTCTCCAACAATAGTATTATTTCCTGACGATTGCACTTATATCATTACGTAGAATGCAGGAATATCAACAGATTTATTCTATGGAGATGTGATCTATAAACCTGAGAAATTAAAGGGATGAGACATATTTCCTGACCACTTTATAAAATTAAGTAGGACATTCGTCAGAAAAGGATATGCCCCTTTAGTATTGCAATGCACTTCATTCCCCTATACAGTCGGTCACTACGGTTGACCTTTCGCTTGTGCGACGACCGGAAACCTCGTGAGAGTATCTACTAAAAGCCTGAAAAGGGAAGTTAATGCATGATATTTCGTCCCTCGGGTTTTCTGGTCGTACCGTGGATTGGTTTTATTAACTCTACTGGCCAAAGGTTGTCCGTCGTCCTTTGTCTTTTAACTTTTACCTCGTTAAGCCGGTAGGGCCTTCGTTTTTCATGTGATATTTACCAAATTTTACCAGGTTGTTCATATCAATGAAAGCTCGAATAAGTTTGAAAAGCCAGATCGGACCAGTAACACCGGAGTTATGGCCCTTGATTTAGTTAAAAATACTGTATTTTGCCTCGTTAAGACGATAGGGCCTTCATTTTTCATCCGATCGTTACCACATTTTAACAGATTGTTAATATTAATGAATGCTCTGAAAGGTTTGATAATCAGCTATATCGGACAAGGAAAACCAAAGTTATGTGCCCTCGAATTATTGAAAAATGCCATATATTGCTTCGTTAAGACGATAGGGACTTCATTTTTCATCCGATATTTATAAAACTTTATCAGACTGATAATATTAATACAAGCTCATTCAAGTTTGAAAAACAGCCCGATCAAACCAGTAACAGTTGAGTCATGGCCCTTGATTTAACAAAAACATGCTATATTTTGCCTCGTTAAGACGATAGAGCATTCATTGTTAGTCCGATCTTTACCAAACTTTACCAGATTGTTAATATCAATAAAAGCTCGGACAATTTCGAAAATCATCAGTCAGATCGGACCGGAAAATCAGTCAGATCGGACCAGTAACACCGTATTTATGGCCCTTGATTTAGTTAAAATATTGTATTTTGCCTCTTTAAGACGATAGGGCCTTCAATTTTCATCCGATCGTTACCACACTTTAAAAGATTGTTAATATTAATGAAAGCTCCAAACATTTTGAAAATCAGCTATTATATTGGACAAGGAAAACCAGAATTATGTGCCCTGGAATTATTGAAAAATGCCATATATTACTTCGTAAAGACGATAGGGACTTCATTTTTCATCCGATATTTACCAAACTTTATCAGACTGTTAAATTTGATTGTAAGCTCAGAAAAGTTTGAAAAACAGCCCGATCGGACCAGTAACAGAGGAGCAATTTAAACAACTAGTGGTGTGTGTGCTTTGGATGTTATTGTTCAATTGCCAGCTAAGTTACAGCTACATAGCTTTCCTTAAACTAATAGCCGGAAGGCGGGTGATTTACCGAAAAATGCTATATTTTGCCTCGTTAAGACGATAGAGCATTCATTGTTCGTCAGATCTTTACCAAACTGTACCAGATTGTTAATATCGATGAATGCTCCGACACGTTCAGAATCCAGCTAGATCGGACCAGTAAGAATGTAATCTTGGAAAATATTAGTAACTCTGGAGTTATGGCCCTTCATTTAGTTAAAAAATGCTGTATTTTGCCTCGTTAAGATGAAATGGCCTTCTTTTGGCCGGATTTAAATGAAACTTTGCAGGGATGATCAGTAACAAGCCTAGTTGTATGTATCTTCGTCGTATTCCAGCTAAGTTACAGCTACATAGCTTTCCTTAAACTAATAGCCGGAAGGCGGGTGATTTACCGAAAAATGCTATATTTTGCCTCGTTAAGACGATAGAGCATTCATTGTTCGTCCGATCTTTACCAAAATTTACCAGATGGTTAATATCGATGAATGCTCCGACACGTTCAGAATCCAGCTAGATCGGACCAGTAAGAATGTAATCTTGGAAAATATTAGTAACTCCGGAGTTATGGCCCTTCATTTAGTTAAAAAATGCCTCGTTAAGATGAAATGGCCTTCTTTTGGCCGGATTTAAATGAAACTTTGCAGGGATGATCAGTAACAAGCCTAGTTAATCCGAATCTTGGCAGGAATGATGAATACCAAGACTAGTTGCTCCTGCCATTGCCGTTTACTGGTTGAATGATTCTTGGAACAGTTATGGATCTGTTAAGATTTTAATACACAAACTTAGTGCAGACTAATTTGCTTGATCCCCTAGCCGGATTTCAAAGAATCTTGGCAGGGATGATCCATTTCCTGGCCGTTTTTCAGTTAAATAAATGTTGGCAGCGTTATGGCCCCTTAAAGGTTTTAATACACTAACATTGTACGGACTCGTTCTCCTGAACACCTTGCCGGATTTCAACGAATCTTGGCAGGGATGATCAGTTGCAAGTCTAGTTTCGTATGCCATTTCCATGTTCCGGTTGAAGAATTTAGACAGAGTTATGGCCCCTTATACATAAGCTTTATCTTCAGACAGCAGAGCGTCCACATGCCCTCCTCGGCCTCTTATTTTTGGCTGTGACTGTTCTGTACAATTCTAAATACATCATGAGGTGTTTCTAATTAGGTATCAACAACATGTACGTGAATCGTTTGCTAATTTCTCTGGATGTGGATTTTATTCTTAGAGATTTTCTTTCCATGGGATGTACGTTTATGTGCACTGTCTTGCTACTTTGGGCGCTGAAGACAGGACAATAGTGAGGTGATGCAAACATAAATCGATTTAAATTAAACAGTAGGCCATATTCAATTTAGCTACTGACTGTTACACGTTGGTAACCCTGTCTTCACCGCTTCTTGTGTTGTGCATTGTCGTTCATTGTGTATTTAATTTGCTCTTTGTTTGTGATACATGGAGGGCCCACGGTGACATTTTGTTTGCTTATTGTGGTTTTCATAGGACTATTTGTCTCATTTTTGAAATGACTGATGTAAAGGTAGATATACAGTAAATTCAACATTCCACCATTGTTTTGTAATCAATTTTCCAGATTTTTTCATAGTTTGTTTGGATATTTGCAATTAAAACAACTAGTGGTGTGTGTGCTTTGCTTTTATTGTTTAATTGCCAACTAAGTTACAGCTACATAGCTTTCCTTAAACTAATAGCCGGAAGGCGGGTGATTTACTTTCCAAGATTAAGTTTAGCAGTCCACAATACAACAACAAAACGAACAAGAAATCATCCCATGGTTGTAAAACTTCCTCGTAATTCAGAAAAAAGATAAAGCTATGTCAGCTGACGTGGAGTTCCAATCGCCAGCGCGTGAAGAAAATACAGAAAACAAGTTGAATTTCTGGATATGCATTGATAGAAGACTACAATAATATATCTGAACTACATGTATAGGCCGTCTAGTTTCGGAAAAGTTATTTGTTTTACACTCTGGGGAGGTGTCATCTATGACTCCAGGATCATCATTTGAAATAAGAGGTCCAAAATGACCCTGCATCGCTCATCTGATAATCATCGTAAGGATTGAAAAATGAAGGACTTAGATCACGCAGTCGATGTCGTGCCTTCGCAAATTCGTCTTAATATGTCTAGATCCGGTGAAAGTATGTATGCTTATAGAGTCGGGATCTAAACGGTTTATGACCCAGGGGCTATGTCCCCAGGGGTGAGGTTGGACCCCGAGGGCAATGCTGTCTGGATGGTTGTATCCTTCTGTTCATGACCAGCACGTGTATATATGGTTGTAGGGTGGGATCTGCACAGGTTCCAACTGAAGACCCTGGGGTTATGTTGCAACGGGTGGGGATAGACCCAAGGGCCGATGTTGGTTAGATGGTTTAATAGTTTATTTAAGTCTCATCACAGTACACTATTATCTACAATACAAATCATAAAATACAACTGTGCCATTCTTTTTAGAATTACAAGAGACTATACAATATCAATATACATATGACTGTTCACAATGTTAAAATATTGAGCATCTGAACCGACTGCCACAGCCGTGTCATAAGACTCACAAAAAAGCCACAGCAGTAGGTCCAGTAGTCAATGCATACACATATATCACTGTTTTAATTTAAAGAATCATTTTCTAAAAAATTTATTATCACACACATTTATACATAGTAAAAATTGAGCGGCCGTTGCTACATGTAATCTTGACATGTTGTCTAAAAAGTACTTAAAATAGAAATATTATAATGTGAGTTAGAGAATCGCAACGGCTACTGAAACCTTAAAAAATAGTAAAAAAAATTCAGATCTGGATCGCACTGATTAGCATCGACTTCTCAACGTCGTTATAAAACCTTATTTCTTATCTAATAATGATTGCATTATTAACAGCATAAAATATGATGAAATTAACTTTAAAAAAAAAAAAGAAAAAAAAAGCTTCCTACAAGTAAAATAAATAATAATAGTAACAAATAATTAAGAATATAAAACAGAATTTCGCTTTTTGAGAATATTACAACAGGTTTTGGCACTCACGCGTATCATATCTTTATTGGAAAATAAAAATAACGTTTTGTCTGTTTCGTTTACATCTATAAAATTATGATATACAGACAATGCTTTATCAAATAAGAGTTTTCTAATATCACCATACATAGCACATTCTAAAACAGCATGCATCTCGTCCTCAGCCTTGTGAATACAAAATGGACAAAACGCTCATTTTCTGCAATAGTTTCATATCGGCCTGTTTCGATTCTCAACGGTGCCATACCACACCAAAACTTTGCTATTGCAGCTCTGTGCTGTAAAAGTAATATAAGTTTGCAATATGATTCAACTTCATACTCTGATTTAAACAGCCTGTATGTTCTTAACTTGTTTCTACCTACTCCACTTACTCCTGTTACTCTGTTTATACTATTCTTCCAATCTATTACATATAAATCCATTAGAGCCGTTGTAACATCTTCAGTAAATTTTAACTTTGGAAAGGAAAAATGTATATTCGTGTATGCATCTAAGCCAATTCTTTTTAACTTATTAACAACAGAGTGGAACCAATTTTTACAACTTCGGTTAGCTTTATAATATGCCCAAACAAAAATACGTTTATTTATCCTTGTATTGTTAAGATGTACATTACGACTCCAATGGTTACAAACATTTTTCCATTGTCTAATACAAGGAGGTATCCAACCCATATCACCTGATAACGCGGCCACTGGAGTGCATTTGCCTACTCCTAAGTAAAACCTCATGGCTCTATGTTGTATAGCATTTATACAAGAGAATGATTTATTTCCCCATATAGAAGCTCCATATGAAATAACAGGCCAGACAAGAGAATCATACAGTTTTGTATAAACATCATAGGGCATGGTTGTATCCGTCTGTTCATGCCGGGTTAATGTATTTATGGTTATAGTTTGGGGTCTCAACGGTTTCCAAGTTATGACCATGTGCTATTTCTACAGGGCTGATAACGGACCCCGGGACCGATGCTGGTTGAATGGTTCATGCACAGTAAGTGTACGTTTGATTTTAGGGTGGGGTTCTAAACAGTCTCCAAGATATGGCCCAAGAACTATGTCCCCATTGGTGGAGAGAGACCCCAGGACCGATGCTGCCTTGATGGTTGTATCCGTCTGTTCATTCCCAGTAAGTGTATGTATGGTTATCGGGTGCAGATATCAAGGGTTTTCAAATTTGACCCCATGGTCTCGATTTTGAAAAAAAAGAAACTTGATCGAGAACCAGACTATTATGATACATGCAACATATCAGAGCTCTAGGTCATGCAGGTTTAGAGAAGAAGAGTTTTAAAGAGTTTCCTTTACAACACTATTTAAAACATGTGACACCTGGGTTGATGCCGAATTTGACCCCGGGGTGATCGTTTGCACAAGGTTACACCTTAGTACTTGATTTAAAACACTAGCGGCATTTTTTGCCACTGACCGTTCAAAGGCTGTAGCCATACTGTCAACCCTTCTATTTTTGTGATGTCTTACCGTGTCTTTTATTCATCTTTATAAGTATTGTTTGCTTCTATGCCTGTTTTAGGTTGACTTTGGTTCTTGAGTGCTACATTTACTGTTCAACTTTTATATCTACTTTTTAGAGGACCTTTGGAGTATGCTACATGCAAAATATAAGACCTTTATTTCCTGTAGATTCGGAAAACATTTTAAAGATTTTCCTATATAACTATATATAAAACTGGGACCCCGGGGTGGGGACGCATTTGACCCGGGGTTACCATTTGAAAAGACTTGGTAGAGAACCATAGGTATCCTGCATACAAAATATTATACCTCTAGCTCTTGTAGTTTCAGAAAATATATATTTTAAAGAATTCCCTATATAACTCTATGTAAAACTGTGACTCCCGGGGCAAGGCCAGATTTGACCCCAACGTCACCATTTGAACAAACTTGGTAGAGGACCATACGATGTTGCCACATGATATACACGAGAGATTTGTGTCTTGTGGTTTCAGAGAATAATATGTTTTAAGTTGTTCCCTGAATCAGTCTGTGCAAAATATGCACAATATCTATATTTTAAACTTTGGACCAGCAAGGCGCAGTTATGTTTATTTATACAGTAACACAGTCGAAATGTCTTCAGTGGTTCTTGAGAAGATATTTTAAGGTTTCAAAGTTTAACAAATTTGGAAAACATTGAAGCGCTTGAGATAAAAAGTCAGATAACTATAGCTTGGAAAGAGTAGTATATTTGGACACATGACATTATTGTTTAAGCTAAAGTTATCTCGAGCACTCAACATTTTATCTTGCTTGCTCGACTGTTATCTCGAGCACTCAACTTGGTAACTCGATGGCCCGACTTTCTATCTCAAATGCTTTACTTTTTATCTCGAGCGCTCAACGTTTTAAACTGTAGCGTTCAACTTTTTCACTCGAGCTCTCGAGATAAAAAGCTGAGCGCTCCAGATAAAAAAGTTAGTCACTTGAGATAAAACGTCAAGCGATCAATATAACTACAGCTTGAAAAACAAGTTGTGTGTCCTAAACATACCGCAGTAGTACAGTGGTACATTTAGGACACACGGCTTTATTTGTCAAACAAAAGTTATCTCGAGTGCTCAACTTCTTATCCTGCGTGCTCGACTTTTATCTCGAGCATTCAACTTGTTAACTCAAGGGCCCGATGTTTTTATCTCACATGCTCGGCGGCAATAAAACGTCTCCCCGCGCTTGCAATCAGTACTGTTATTCATTCGATCTATGGAGATCGCTGAGCCCGATACTTATATTTAATTATCAGTTGTACTTTTTCATTTCTTTTTGTTTTCTTACTCAATTTTCGATTCAGTGGTTCCACTACTCCGGCCGATTAAAGGCTCTGGGTATTGTTTAACCACTTATAGGATATATTGTCTGCTTTTTAATTTAGTCTTTTGACTGTTACTTGTGATATGCAGGCTTCATAACCGCTGCTCCCAACTAAATTCCATTTTGTTTATTTCGCTCTTCGAGGCATTTAATTTTATTAGATACTGGGACCATACGCCGTACGACATGGGGAAGAAAGACACTCCATGTCCACTGCCATATGCATGCCATCTTTGGGACGGTTAACATGTTGTACCATTGATTTTGTTAATATTGAGTTCTGCTCAACCCGGGGCTAGAGGGCGTGAGCGGTAGCTAGCATATTTCACTACCGCTCATGAACAGTCTCACAAATCAAACCGAGACTGCAATATTTCGTATGTGTCGTTTTCGGCCGTTTACAAAGGTCCATTATCATACTCTTTTTTATCTCAAGTGCTCAAATTTTTAAACTATGGCACTAAACTTTTTCACTCGCCTACTTGAGTCTATGAAGAAGACGGTGTAACGTTTAGGACACACAACTTTTTAATTTCAAGCTAATGTTAAGTCGAACGCTCGAGAAAATTGAGCGATCAAGTTTAACATGTTGCGTACTTGAGATAAAATGTCGAGCCCTCAAGATAAAAAGTCAAACGCTCGCGATAACATGTCGAGTGATCAAGTTTAAAATGTTGAGTGCTCGAGATAAAAAGTTGAGCCGTCAAGATAAAAAAAGTCGAGAGCTTGAGATAACTTTAGTTTGAAAAATGGCATGTATCCTAAATGTGAAATACCACAATAAGTATATTGTTTTGAAAAACTAAGTCAAGTAAGCAAGATAAAAATTTAGTGATTGAGTTAAAAAGTTGAGCGTTCGAGTTTAAAATGTCGATCGCTCGAGATTAATAGTCGAGTGCTCAATTTTATCTTGCCTACTTGACTTAGTTTCTCGTAGCAATAGACGTATTGTGATATGTCACCTTTAGGACACAGGACATTTTTTTCAAGCTAATGTTATCTCGAGCGCTCGACTTTTTTTATCTCGAGTGTTCAAGTTAATTTCAGCTTGAAAAAAAAAGTTTTGTGTCATAAACGTACCACCGTCGTCTTCATAGGGTCAGGTAGGTTAGTGAAAAAGTTGAGCGCTAGAGTCTAAAATGTTGAGCACTCGAGATAAAAAGTTGAATGCTGTAGATAAAAAGTCAAGTACTAGAGATAAAAACAAGTCGAGCACTCAAGTAAAAGTCAAGTCAAGCGCTCGATATAAAAAGTCGAGTTGACTTTAGCTTGAAAAAATGTTATATGTCCTAAACAAACAGTGGTACGTTTAGGACACACCAGATAATAAAGTTGCGTGTCCTAAACATACCAACTTTATTTCAAGCTAAAATCAACTCGACTTTTTATATCAAGCGCTTGACTCGTTTTACTTAAGCATTCAACTGTTGTTATCTTGAGCGCTTGACATTTTATCTTGCGTGCTCGACTTTTAATCTCGAGTGCTTTTTTAAAATCGCTCAACATTTAACTCGAGTGCTTCTGAAAACAATCTTCAACTGCAGGTGACATACCCCAATAAGTATATTATTTCGAGAAACTAAGTCAGTACTGGCGAGATAAAAAGTCGAGCGCACAAGATAAAACGTCGAGCTTTTAAGTTTAAAACACTGAGTGCTCAAGATAAAAAGTCGATCCCTCAACATAAAAAAGTCGAGCGCTCGAGATAAAAGGTAGAGCACTCGAGATAAAAGTTAAGCGATCAAAATAAAACATGTAGAGCACTCGAGATAAAAGGTTGTGTGTGCAAAGCATATACCACCGTATAAACGTACCACCGTATTCCTCTGTAAGTAGTTGATATTACCCCGTATTAAAAATTCTAACCCAGATCAGTATTGAAAATTCAAACCAAGACCATTATTCAACATCTGAACCCCAGTTCGAGGTTCGACATTAGAACACAGTTCGGTATTAATCCTTATAACTGAATTCGGGATTCGACAATTGAACCCAGTTCGGTATTCAACATTCAAATTAACCAGTTTGGTATTCAACGTGTAAAACCAGTTTCATATTCATCGATATTCAGCTTTCGAACAAAGTTCGGGGTTCGACATTCGAGCCCAGTTCGGTATACAACATTCGAACCTAGTTCGGGGTTAGACATCGAACACAGTTCGGTATTCGACATTCCTAACCGTTTCCGTATTCACCATTCGAACCCAGTTCGGGGTTCGACATTAGCCACTTATTCACTCATTCAGCCACTTAGGTAATCAATCGCTAACTCACTCGGTCAATAGTCTATTCAGTCACTCACTAATCCATTCACCTTTTCACTCATCCAGTCAGTCAGGAACTCATGCACAAACACAATCACTCAATAAGTAACTCAGTCAGTCAGTCAGTCAGTCAGTCAGTCGGTCAGTCAGTCACTTAATCCGCTATCTAGTCAGTTACTCATTCAGTGGATCACTCAGTCAATAATGTCACTTATAATACTATCGTATTCACTTACTTATGCAGTCAATGTCAATAACTAATGTATTGAATGACTCATTCATTCAGGCAAACAGTCACTCAGTGAGTAAGTCAATCATTCATTCATTTAGGTTCACCTATTCACTTACTCAGTCACTCACTCAATCAATCGCTCATTTTAAATCATTCACATTAAATCCTAATAAACTTAACGGAATCCACAAACATAAACCCATGGCTAGATATAAAATAAAATACCTACTTTTAAACATTTATAGTTTAAATTCAACGATTCTGTATATTACAAATTAGTCTCTGTGACTTATGGTAATAGAACGCAATGGCACCGTGCTGTGCATATTAGTTGTTACATAATATCCTGGGGCACCCAACGATTCTGTTAATTACTATTACGCAATGACACTGATATGGGTACAGGCATGTGCATATATAAAAATGCATAGTGCACTGATGCATTCTTCATGTCATTCTTAATTATTTCAGACTAAAAACACATACATATACACATTATTAGAATATTCGAAGTATAGATAATCAGTTTTAAGCATATATTTACAAGAATATAATGTGATATCAATGTTTGTATTTCTTAAAGGGACACACGGCAATCTTGATTTTTGAAAAAATCACGGCGTCCAGCTAGTTTTTCAATACCTTGCATTTGTTTAGTCATTAATATTATTATAAGAATAGCTTTAAACAATTTGTTTTTGCATAGTATTAAGTGTATAACATAACACAAAAACTAAAAAAAGGAAGACAAGGAAACTCAACATTACACTTCACGATTGCCGTGTGTCCCTTTAAAGGGATACGCGGCAATCTTTATTTTTATTAACACATTAAAATTAGTAAATCGAAAAGGTGGGTGGTCTGCCTCCACCACAAACAAATCGACCGTCATATATAACCTTACATGTGCTGAAAATGACGTAAAACACCATACTAACAAACAAACACTAGTAACTCGATTTATTAATCCTAATTATAGCTCATTTTGACTTTAAAACTGCTTGCATACAAATAAAAAAAAGAAGAGAGATTTCAAATGTCTTCGCCCCGTGTGGTTGCCGGGCAATCAATAGGATCACTGCATATACCGTTAGGGGTATACCACCCACCCCCACCCCCACACAAATTCATGTTCATTTTATCATATTTGTTCATGTTCATTAAAGGTCTTCATCATGACCCCTGCATTGTTTCACGTGCCATCTCGCTCAAATCACTAGAGCAGTGGCAGTAAAGCAATAATCGTGGCTCCAGTGTAAATGGAGTGTCTACAATAGATTTTGGCAGCAACTCTGCAGTTCTGCAGGTGAGAAAATTCTAGGCCCATTTTCCATATTTCATCTCAATGTAAATGGAGGATAAGCCTGGAATGTTCATTCCTGTTATGCGCCATATAACCTTTCATGTGTTGGTGCGCCTTAAAACCCAACTCAATTAAATTCAATTGTCTTCAATATTCTACCTAATTTTTCACTATAACTATTCGAATAATTAATATCATGCAAATATGCAACTTATGTAGAAAAACTAAAGGGACGCCATTAGTTTTAAACAAATCAAGATTGCCATGTGTCCCTTTAATAAAGGTCTATCTATATTCAGGATTTGCATGTTGAGGTTACCTGAGTGTCCCCCTTTTCGCCGTGCGGCATATCCTTGTGTTTACCGGTTAGTACATTTTACAGAAGAAAACTTGGAGATTATGTGGTTTATTCATTCATTTTAATTTTTAAATTTTAAATATTAATGGTTTAGTAGGGCTGACGGGGTCATTGTCGTACCGGGTACTACAGAAAGGCTCCCGGGGCACATTTATGTATACAAAAACGTAGCCGAAAATCATCGAAATCCAGAAAGGCCCCCAAATATATATAAATGTATCTAGGACAAAATACAATGTCGTAAAACGCGGCCGTAACGCGTTCTGCTACTTCACGGAAACGAAACTTTCATTGTTTACAAAGTTTAATCAATTCACTTTTTAAAAGCCGCTCGCAGTTGCCTCCGCCTTAAAGGAATGCAGTAGGTCTAAATATTTGACCAACTCTTCTTGAATGACGAGCTGCATATGTGTTTACTTTTTTGCGCGGGGTTTGATGATTTACAACTTCCAGTTTTACGACAATACGTTCCGTATTTCATTACTAACTATGGCAGCCTAAATATGTTTGAAGAATAATAGCGCAATAGTTATTGATAAACAATATTGTTTAAGTAGTTGTTTTATCAAGTTCTTAATTGTTTCAATTCAGCCAATGAGATCTTGTTTGTCCAGGTACGTTTGTGTATATTTGGGGGCCGTTCTGGAATTCAAAGATTTTCGGGTACGTTTCTGTATACATAAATATACCCCGGGTACATTTTTGTAGTAACCGATACGACAATGACCCAACCAGCTTTAGTAAGGTGTTTGGTCATGATATTTAGTAAATGGTAATTTATAGACCGAGATTAAGGACTATTGGCAGTGCTTTTTTTCTACATTTTGGGAACATAACCCATACCCTCAAAATTGGGAATTTTAGCGCGATTTTTCATAACATTGGGAAACAAAACAGTCAAACATTTATTTCATAATTGTATCTTTCATAATGTTTACTGTTTTACATTTTTGCTACTTTTCTGTGTTTGTTTTTTTCTTCTTTCAATTGGGAATTTTCTTCTCAAAATTGGGAAAATAAAGGTAGGTTTTGACATTGGGAATATGACCCAATAACGGCTATAAAAACAGCCCCCATAAAAAGCCCTGATTGGTCAGCATATTTGAAGTGGGTGGGGAATGGTATCTGCAAATTGACCACATGCACTATGCGATAAAAAAAAAGAAGTATATCAACTATATACATAATGGAGAAAAGCTAGTTGAAATGCATTTAGTTATAACTAAGCAAAGAAAGTAGAATGGTTAAAAATCGTTCGTATATTTTTAGTACATACATATTGCTTATTTTCAATTAATTATCCTAATATTATCAATGGTTACATAAATAATGATATGTAAGCTAGTGCAGACTACTTTTTTTGGCCCAAAATAATACCTTTATTTTTAATTCCGACTATTTCATGACACCATACTCGGAAAGGATCATAGTGTGACTACATTAGTTCTTATATTAAGAAATGAAGTCTTGTGTGCCGTCGATGGTTGATTGGGCTATAGTATAAACCTTTTCAGGAAATAAATGTTAAAACAACAAGTATTTTCGCATCAAACTTTGGGATATTAAACTCTATATTTTTATTCTTGTAATTTTTTTTTTTTTTTTTTTTTACATTTCAATTGCATTTTATTACTGTTCTCTTTAATAGTATTAACCTTTAAAAACGAAAACGTGTCTATTTAATGCAAACAAATATTTACCATTCCCCACCCACTTTCTTTCAAATATGGCTGACCAGTAGTCCTTAAAGTGAATAGCGTAGTTGTCCTCTTTTTTTAAATTAAATTTATTATTTGCGCGAGTTAGAAAAACTCTGCTAGACCGAATAGAGTAATCATCATTAATGCGAACGTGTTTCACCGAACGAGTGTTTTGCATAGAATTTCCACGGAGATATATGCGGTCGATCGTTTCGCAACGCATGTATATGGAACGCCATGACTGTCTTATGATGGGTGTGTTAACGTATACCTTCCAGGAAAGTTTGATACACGTTCCTGTACCTTCTACCCAGGAAAGGTGGGTGGTCTGCCTCCACCATAAAAAATCGACCGTCATATCAGTGAAGTAATAATGAATGTTAGTTCACTGGTCATATATAACCTTGCATGTGTTCAAAATGACGTAAAACACCATACAAACAAAACAAACATAATACCGTCCGAATTGCATTGATTCAGTACTGTACTGTATTTACAGTTCATTGTATGCATTCAACAAAATCGAGTTAATTTCATAATTATTATATTGTAAACTGTACTGTACTACAAAGTGCGCTAATTTTGTGTAAATGTCGATAATGCTTATAAGGGAAGTAGCTAGGCAGGCCAATTTATGTAACAAACACGTTCGCCTAATGAAGAAAACGTTACTACCGAGGCGAAACTTCCAGCTACAAAGTTATATTTTACTGTATCAGTACAAATGGATAAATTCATTATATACATTTGCAGCAGGTCATATGAACCTTTTGTAAATATGTACATCCCACGTATCCGGATAAAACCACGTCGGATCGATACGACGAACACGGATCACCCGCCACTGAAACTATTTCCTAGTTGTGTCTAAAACGTAATGTTTGTGGACACTTAAACGTATTTTTCATTCGGAATTTTGAGCGATATTTGTTTGTTAATATTTACATTCTTAAAATATAAACATAAATGTATTGAGTTTGGTATATTATTAGTTGTAAAATCAGGTTTTAATGCGAAAGTCGGTTGATAAAGCCCTTCTAAATTGCAGAAAAAAAATCTTTCTTTGTTTATTAGTGATTTTAATATCTGTTTTAAGGATTTACAGGCACCCATCCTTATTCTAGATAATAACATAGTTTGCATGCGTTAAAACACCCGAGCATGAATGAAGTATTGCGTATCTATGTGTTGTTTCACACTTTTAGGGTACGGTTGAAAGCGGATAAAAATTGATGATACGGACGAAGTTGGAGTTCGGATCAAACGAACAATGGTGATTATTAAAGGATTTCATTATTATTGTCATATTGCATAGACGTAGGAGACAGGGGTGGAAGTGGTGGGGGCAGTGGGTGCCCGCTAGATTCCCCCACCCCCGTATGGCTACTGAGCTAGCTGGGTGGTCAATAAAATTCACTGAAGGATGTTGACAATATAATGCATTTGATGTTTAGCTGACATCGGGCAGGTGTCATTTTGATATCGGGCCGACGTCGGGTTGATGTCGGGCCAATATCGTCAGCCGACGTCGGGCCGACATCATCCCTATTTGCAGCCGAGATTATAACCGACATCGGGCCGATATGGACAACGACATGTCGGCCCGATATAGAATGCTGGCTGGGTTATTGTTTTTAATTTATATAAACGACTTAGATGATTCATTGCTTAGTACGACAAACCTATTTGCTGGTGAAAGTTCTATTGCGGTATCTACACCCGGCATAGATTATATGGAAACTACAATTAATGACGACCTGCGTAAAATATCGAATTGGTAATAGCAATGGCTAGTTAAAATGTATCCATCTAAATCTAAAGTCATGTTCTTTTCACGTGCAAACTGCAACCGTCCGTCTTTGATATTTGAAAAAACTCAACTTAACTCTGTTTCTGACCATCATAACATCTAGGAGTAACCCTTAGTCATGATGCGTCCTGGCATCAACATTTTCAAATATTGTAACATCTGCGTCTAAGGTACTAGGTTCAATGAAATTAATGAAATTTAAATTAAAACGTCAAGCGCTTAATCAAATATATGAATCTTACCTTCGCCCTATTTTAGAATACGCTTCTGTAGTATGGGATAGTTGTACGAATTTTGAAAAAGATAGTTTCTAAGAAGAAATACAACATGAAGCCGCGCGAATAATTACTGGCCTGACTCGTTCTGTCTCTATACAAAAAGTGTTATCTGATATTGATTGGGTCTCTCTGTCCGATAGAAGACACATCCAAAAGTTGATATTTACCTATAAGTTTAAAAATGGAGAAGTACCGAGTTACTTGAATGAAATATTCCCCGCCACTATTTCAGAATCGAATCCTTACAACTTGAGAAACAGTTCAAACTTCGTTACTTTACCTAGAAGAACAGAATCGTTTTCGATATCAGTCTTACCGTCATCTCTAAAACGTTGGAACGAACTTGATACTAAAATTCGCGAAGCACCATCAATTTCAAGTTTAAAAACTAGACTTAAAAAATAATTTAAACCACCGATAGTACTACGTATTGGGTGATAGATATCTTTCAGTTCTACATGCGTGTTTGTGAAACAATTGCAGCAATTTAAATGCTGAGTTCTATCTTAATCATTTGAGGGATAATCCCAATTGTGTCAATTGTATATGTGGGGATGGTGTTGAAGATGTTGAGCATTATTTGTTTAGATGTGTAATTTTCAGAAATGAAAGACTGCAATTATTTTTAGAAAAATATTAAGAACACTAAACGATTCCAACATCCTAATACCGTTGTATTTTGTCTATATCAACTGTCGCTATGTTTCTATCAACATGCACGGGGATATGGGGTGTTTTTTACTTCGATGGAGATTGCGTGGGGGTAGAATGGTACGGCAGTGTTTAAATGTTTGGATCATTATTTTTTATAATTATTATTTTCCTCTTTGTTTTTCCCTATCAAGTTCATATTTAAATGTATTGTTTCAAACCGAAAACACAACGCTGTGGGATTAAAATGTCACTTGGAAAACACAACGTCACCATTATTACGATTTTCTTACAACGATTACGTCTGAAACATTTCAGTGTAATTTTAATTAAGGGGGTGAATTGGTGGTTTGGGAACTAGGTACCAAATTGCCTATTTCAAATGTCACGTCCTATGATTGAGATATATTAACGTCATACGTTTATTTTATTCTTGTAAATCAATGAATGAAAATGGATCTAAATAAAGAATAATATTTAAAAAAAAAACACAAGTAGATAAAAAGTGTTTTGACTTTGCGCAATTAAGATCTAGATCTAATAATATATCCAAAATAATATTGTTTTGGTTACACATGTAATGCCATGTGAGGCCCTCGGGCTCATATGGCTATCTCGGGCCAATATCACAAAGAGGCACATGCAATGCCACCCCACTGACCCACTAAACTGGCCACCTGACGTACAGGTACTGGTACTCGCCTGTTTACTTTTATCCCGTGCAATAGATTAGACAGAGTATTTTTGACCTTACTCATTTTATGATCGGACATAACAATACCACCTTCTAACGAATTCAAAATAACGCCTAAAAACTGCAAAATTTGTACCGGTACCCATATAGACTCTCCTGCATTGGGAATAAATCCTAACAAAAGCAAATCATTTTTAATATGTTTTCCCACATCTATTGCTCTATCGTAATCGTGTGCACAACCAAACCCATCGTCTAGAAACATTAAAATTAGTTTATCTTCTCCTCTCCATTTAGCAACCAAAGGGCGCGTTAACTTTGATGAATTACAGCATGCGCTAGATAACCCAAAGGGGAGTACCAACAATTTATAATATATCCTATTTCAATCCTTATCAATCCATGAAAACCCTAAAAACGTTGTATGTGGCCTGAACATTTCAATAAAATGATATGCACTGGTAAGGTCAAACTTTTCTGCAAAAATGATAGAACCACCCTCAAGTCTTCGTGTTTGACAGACTGTTTCCAAATATGCTGATTCACAGCCCTTAGATCAAGTATGAGTCTTTTCTTACTATTTGCTCTGACACAGACAAAGGGTTTACAACAAAAGGTGGCTTTAAACATTGTTCAATTAACGCTCGGTCTAGCAAATCCTGAATGGCTGTAGTGACAAAATCATATTCTTTGATAGCAAAACGATTATTAGGATTACAACTACTTTTTGGTATAGTGAAAAATGGAATTTTGAAACCCGAATCAATTACATCTAAAATGAAATCATTCACCCCTATACGGCGCCAAAATTCAATATGCTGCTTCAATCCACCTCTGACAATTATTTGCTTTTGACCCTGCTCGTCCTCGTAATAATTGTGAGTGAACCTGTCATAGTTAAAACAATACTCATCTTTTAAACAGTCTCTCTCTGTCAACTCATTTGCTTGTCGACGACTGGTTCCTGGTTGTCGTATGTTGGACGGACGGACAGTCTCTTCGGTAGTGGTCAAACCCGCCACAGGCGAAACATGCCTCTGATCCTATCCCACTGTATGTGTGACTTTGGGTGCCTGGCGATCCACAGGAGCCTCGAAATGAACGTGGCCTGTAATATGACTGCTGCATAGTAGATCTAGGTGGTACTGAAGGTGAGCCCCATGGCTTAGAAGGTAGATAATAAGAAGCAGACACACCTGGACGAACTGATGTGGCTGTGGCGTCTAACCCCTAGAACTGGGAACTCATACAAGGTCCTTGTCGGATTTCAACTTTTTCATGTCTGCGGTGACGTTAAAAGTACTGCCCTGTAACTCGTCCTTTAAAGCTTTTACCTCCTCTTGTTGGCTTCTTAATTCCGCGAGAACTTCATATAACTGGTTTTGAACCTCTGTGTTACTTCTAATTCATTCTTCAAACGAAGAAAATTATATTTACCCTCCTTTGGACTTAAAATGAACAACAATGTTATTTTGCTGCAATAAAAGGTCTTTTATAAATATGTTAACCATATATTTTAAGGTTTTATAAGACAGTGGCCAGTTAGTAACACAAATCTTCCCTGAGGCCCTCTTTTGTCCATATTCTTTTCTTTTTTGCTATGACCTTTGCCCTTTAAAACTTGGTAGCCAAACAGAGACTTCATTATAATACACTCGTCTGGAGGCACAATTAACATATACTCGCATACATAAATACACATGGCTCACATGAGTGTGATCACATTTAAGCAGTAAACCACACACATCTATATTGAGACAGTGACAATGAAAGATTTTGAGGATACTGTGAGTTCAGTAAATATATTAAAGGGAGATAATTTGAAGTCACTACGGCAACTTTCGAAGTTTGGGATCTCGTAAGAGATAGACGTTCACAAAGCAGAATTATGTATAGGGAGAAATATTTGTGAACTACCAAGGACATACAACCTTCGGAAGAACTACACACCGTATAACCGGCTAACACGAAGTCGGGCGTTGTTTCAAATCGATTGATTGATATTACAAACATTTCGTAAAGTAGGATGTTCAGATATGTTTGCAGATTATTTCAATACGTTTTTAGTCCATATCAGTGGAAATAAGACGAGTTGTTGTCTGTAAACTTACGAAGGTTTACACAAGAAGCATCATTTACACACTTTCAAGCAAAAACTCGCCCCTTTGCACATAGTTCTGCGTTTGTTTCAGGAGACCGATTAATTCTATAGCCATTGGACAACTAAAGTGTGAAATTTCAGAGTTTTATACCCAGTAGTAAAGGAGATATTTACATTTTTTTGAACGAGATGAAGGAAATTTGGCTGTCGTTGCAGTCGTTTCCAGTATTGACAAACTGAAACGACAGCAAATTGTCCTTCAACTCGTTCTCTTCCTAAAAAGAATAGCTGCAACACACGCTGATAAACCGTATCACACATCATAACACACTCGTCTGGAGGCACAATAAACATATACACGCATACATACATACATACATACGTACGCACGCACGCAGGCACGCAAAACACATACAATGCCCCCAAAAAATGTATATATATACGTATTTTTGTCCCACAATATGCACACAATTACCGTACAATAACCTCTTCTGAAATCAGCGGTCCAATATGCCAAATTTAAATCACCTGACCGTAATTGCTTTTCTTTTACCCTTCTTGAGACTTACAATTGACGTTAAAGCCGTCGACATGACGTAAATGAAGTCACGTCAGCTAACGTAAGTGACGTCACTTAAATAAACGTTATAAGGGATCTCGGCGAGAGGACGTTAGCGTTAGCGTCTAACAGGTTATGGTTTATTGGACTTAGATGGACTAATTGTGGAGATGAGGCAGCGTGAAATTACACAGTTGCTATTTGTCAACAAAAGATGGATGTTATTACAGTTAAACAGACACAATCTAAATTGTTCACTGAGTGGCTGCGCTCAACGTAACTCAAGAAACAATCTTCAAACAGTTGGACAATACATACATCTGAGTATACGTATAAGTCCAACAGTCTGAGTACGAGCCAGACTGGATGAAATCAGTCCAGGCCAGCATAAGCCGATACTTATTCGAGAATACATAGGTCTATGAGCATCCTATTCCTTTAGATAAGGATTTTAGTCTAGAAGAGGTATGGGCATCATATTCCTGTAGACGGGGATTTGCAGCATTCAGGGGACGTAATGACAGTCCAAAAATAGCTCCGAAACAGTAAGGAATGAGCGAAAAACTCTACAAACAATAAAATTAAAGTTAAAACTGTTGACAGTTTTTGTTCGTCCATTTATTTTTGGCATTTTTATTTTATGAAATACGGTAAGAGTTTAATATATATTCAAACAAAAAAGAGACACAATCCGACTGAAAATGCGTATACATATATATATGATAAAAATAATAAAACATGGGTCGACCAATACCGGCCCTAAAGCCTTCGGGCCAATATTGGGGTCTCGGGCCGATATGACGGACAATAAATAACGCATCACCCATGTATTAATCTCTAAATATTTATACATATTCCATCTAATGTTAATTTTCAAAATGGCGGCTTCCATGTCCGTTTCAAAAGAACTTTCAAATGATCATACCTTCTGTGTTTATCTTCCAATTTTGGCAAATTTCTGTGACCCTTTTCCTTGTATTAAAAAATTCTCAATAATAAGGATTGTTCGGTTGTATGCCTACATTCCATTTCAATTAATTCTTACGTTTCAGACAGACATGTATACGCCTAGCATGAAAAAGGTATAGCGTATAAGCTATACATGACTGTAGGGCATCAACAAAAGTCTTCACTGTCGTTTAGTAAATTAGGTTCAACATAATGTAAACTAGTGAACAATATTTAAAAACATGAACATGTATTGTATTTGTGTACATAGTCGCTAGGTATGCGTGTAAAAGATGCGCATAAATAACTATAGGAAGTGTTCTTTACTATGTATATGATGATCGAAAAGTGCCCGTTAAAGGGTGTATGAACAAGTAAAAACATGACTGTACGAACATATTATATAGTCTGACTTCTTTCAAGAAATATAAAACGAGACTGAAATCAATTATATCCAATAACTATTTCATACTATTTACTTGTTAGTGTCTTTGTCGCATAGGATGAATGTCTACACAATCTAACAATATGTTTGACAGGGTACGCATCTTTGCTCACCTGGTAATGAAAAGGAATGAGTTATGTGCATGACCTATTCTACACCGAGCTAAACAAAATTCCTCTCTTCGAATAACTCTTCAATAACGACGACATTCACTGAGTAACGGTTTAATTGAATGCAGTATTGTTGTTTTTCAGGGACAAATCCTAAGCGGCTTGCCATGAGTTACGACATATTTGTTAATTTAAATCAGTATAAGGTTATTTGGTATCAGATGTATGTAAACCTGATGCTGCCTTAGCAGGAATATCAGGGATCCCTATCATTACCCCGTATACCTGCATGACTTGGAAGTCATCAGAAAATAATAAACATTATCAATTGTAAGAGAATTTTATTTGTTCTAACAGTTGAAGCACAACTGGGTCATTATGTTTCATATTACAGGTACACAGGGCCTGAAGAGATGAAAGTGAATCCGAAAACATTACGACATGAAGATCATCAGATTCTTGAATATAGTTTAAGGCAAGTTCAATTGTCTTATGTTTAGCTGTAATTATTGAAAATACAGTATGCTTTTGAACTAGTATATAATTATATACATTATTGTATATGCAAAGTATAAACTAAATCGTATGTACATCATGAACTATTGTATGGTGTATTAATTGATATAAAAAACAAATCAATTATAAAATACAACTTCGGTTTAATACAAAGACCAATTAGTGTTTGCAACAACTTTAAGTAAATTAAGAGATTTTAACGCATTTGGCCATTACGTATTTAAGGTGTGGTATGGGAGTTAATTTTCGTTAATAAATACTAAGAAATTTCGTTTCATTCGCTACTGGTATTGGTGAACCATCCAGTGTAAGATGAGGGTCTTCATGATGTTGACAAACAACATGCATACACTTTTGAAAATTTAAAACCAATTTTATCAGACAAAATCTGGAGTTGATTAAGTTTGTCGGATTTTTTTTGTATTTTGTTTAGTACCCATGTTTTAAAATAATTTTAATTCGACAATATGGCTCACCACCAACCTCGGAATCCAACAAGGGTACGCTATGTATGGAGTGGAAATCCAACTCCTAGCGCCAGTGTTACCATACGAGTATTGTGATCTCCACGTCACTCAAACACCAGAATTCCTTTCTCCCTCGACACGGTCAACAGGGCGGTCTTTGTTTTTTTTAGGTGGGGGTCATACCCCTCAGCAAAGTAGTAAACAGTCGGCACATTCTTATCAACCCTGTACCGAATGAGGGTGGCAGAGTGTGGGAGGTCACATATGCCTAGTTTTGAATTTATCCTAACTTAAATTGATATTATTATTTTGAATAAGTTTGGTAAGATATGATAAATAATGTAAGAGCCGGAGTGTTAGCAATGCAACGTTAAGATTTCAAGGATTATATCTCTGCTGCTTCTAGTCCGACATGCTAGACTGTGATATTGCCCACTCTTTCTTCTACTAGACCTATATCTCTATAGCTTTATAAAATTAATCACTAACAAAAAATATGGAGTGGAGAAGAGAGGAGCGTTTGCGGTGAGGAGGAGGTAGTGAGTGGGTGGTGTCGGATATGACTGCTCTCCAGAATTGTCTAAGTTGTTACTGATATTAGCATTCTGAACAAGTCTGGTAAAAATATAAGATAAAAAATGAAGTAGCTACGTGTACAGATTAGCATAGCAATATATAGCATTGTTCAATAAATCTAGGGACATAAACTTTTTCCCCCGATAAATGTGGTTATCAAACTCGTACACGATTTAATTTATATTCAGACCATGACCAAGTCGCTTAAATATTGGATGCAACATTACGGTGTTATAGTGTTGAAAATGCAAAATATAACGTTTTTCAATAAATCAAGGCCCGTAACTCTTGTGTTTATTAACCAATATATTTTTTTTCGAACTCGTCTGAGTTTAATTGATATGAAGAATCTGGTCATGTTTGGTAAAGATCGGATGCAAAATGAAGTGTATGTTGACAAGCAGCATTTTTTATTAAATGAAAGGCCATAACTCTGATAATTATTATCCAATATATGTGGTTGTTGAACTCATCCTAGCTTTTATTTATATTACACTTTGGCAAAGATTGGTAAAGACTGGATCCAAGATGAAGGTACTAGAGTGTTGACAAGGCACACTATAGAATATTTATTAAATAAAGGGCCATAAATCCGATGTTTATTATCCAATATATGTGGTTTTCAACTCCTTCTAGCGTTGTATTTATATTACACATCCGGCTTAGTTTGGTAAAGATCCGATGCAAGATGAAGATGTTAGAATGTTGACAATGCACACTATAGCATTTTTACATTAAGTCATGGTCCTTAACCCTGGTTTTGTTTATTTGATACTGGTGTTTATCAAACAACCTTCGAGCCTTTACTGATATTATAACTCTGGCCAAATTTGACAAAGATCGGAATCAAAATAAACTTGTATTGACAAAAACGTTAACGGGCGAATTAATGAATGGTGTTTTACGGCACGTCTTAATTAAGTCGTATTGTACGCTAAACCGTATAATTAACTAATGTTTCGAGTTTTCTTTATTTTCTTCTTATTCTAACCCAGATTTAAATAGAGTTTTGGTGCAGTATAATCGACAATTAGTAATAAGCAAACAACAATGTGCACTGTACTATTTTTTTTTTATTAATAGTAGGGATTGAACAATTGTAAGTTAAAAAAAAAAGATGAAGAGGCGCCGTTATTTTTAAAAAAAAATCAAGATTGCTGTTTGTCCTTTAAGCATTCGTTTATTCTGGTCCAACATACTTTAAATTGTGTTGAACTGGAATGAAACGGTATTGTAACTGAGCTAAAATGTACATAAACTGGCACTTACCATGCACGTCTTCGCCAAGATTAATATATGCATGGTGGCCAAGTTCCACCATTGGACATACAGTAATTATTTTGTCAACCGATGGAGGTTTGTCACTTTTGTCATAACAGTCATAGACATCATCCTGAGCTAATGACTTTGAAATACACTGCTGCGATGGATGTGATGAGTCGCCGCACATGTGCAGTCCTCTTTCTTGACAGTTTCCTATTGAAGCAAGAAGCATTGACATTTTTTTTTTTACATTTTTATATGAGCTTTCAATCAGAAGTCAACATGAACTCCTTTCTTGGATAATCTCAAATAGGAGCCTCAAATCGTCATAACTTGTTTTATTTCACACAACATGTTTTTTTTTTCACACAACATGTTATCATATCCAATATAAAAGAAGATATACAAGTCGAACAGGACATTTAGAATTCAAGGACCACAGTCAAATAAAACAACATATAGAAACAAACAACAAATAAAAACATTATTAAATGCAAAGTGTATGACATCACAAACATAAACGGTTTGACAATAGTTGACAATAGGACTACCGCCTTGGAACGGTAAAGAATATTTTGGAAACTAATCATCATTCTAGTGGTACATATGTATGTAATGTGTACAGTAGTTTGTCCTAAAGAACATAATAGTAGATCATGTAAAGCTAAAAAGCAGATATAGAGGTACATGTACAACTGTAATACGTGGTTGACCTATGGTCTTTTAAACGTAAAAGAGCACATTAGTATATCACATTTATGAAACCGACTGTTGTTTCCTATCATTTATACAAACGCGTGACTCAGGTTTTAAAATATGTGTTTACATAGTTATTTAGATTTGAATGTATAGGTGTTGCCTCTTTGTCTGCGCTATCTGTCCGAGACTCCAGTATCCGAGATTAATCGAGGACTGATGGACAGTAAAACAGGGGCCTAATCAGCGTTTTGTACCATACTATATTAAACGTGTTTCATCGAACATTTCAAGTACGTTTCTATCAATTTCACAAACATGTAGAAAAACTACTGACATCTTAAATACATTATTGCATGCGAACTTCTCTGACATGTCTGGTTTTAATAGTACATATTAAATATATTTCAGTTCAAGTATAGACACAGCCTATATATGTGTCAGCATGGCTTAACCCTCGTTATTTATTATCCTAAATACAATGCTTACCAGAACATGCTTTAACACCTTCGTCCGAATGATCGTAACAGTCGAACTTGTTGTCACAAAGTAGGTCGAAAGTTACACATTGACCGTTATCGCATCTCCATTCGTCTGTAGTGCATTCCACCGCCACTATTAGATAAGTAGTGTAGAGTTAGTGCATACAAATACAACATTATTGAATATTTCCATTTCTGGCATGACATGAGGCACACAGAGATTGTAAAAGTATACCAAACAGTGTAACACACTATAGGCAGGGAAACTTTCTTTCTTTCGTCAGTATTTGATTCGTATTTAAGTAAACAAAATAAAAATCTAATCAACAAATTTGATTCTGGATCTTAACTCGAAAATTATTTAACCGAAGGAATCTGTTGTATATATTAACATAGTTGTTGTATTGTTAGCTTTGTTTTGCTAAATATAGAAAATATTCTTATATTAATACAAATTGTGCCAAGTATTCGGTTTTCTAGAGTATAACCTAAATACTGATCAAGATAATCGGAGGAAACGTGTTTCATGTATCAGAGGTCTTATTAATTATTAATTACGGCGGTTGCATCGGATATCAATTACCGCGTTTTGTAAAACGCTAACATCCTGGTCTATGAAAAAGGAATTAACGGCGACACAGCTAAGGCCATGTCACCTTCCTCAAGTGAACTGAGGCCAGAATATAACGGTCACACAAATAAAACCTTCAAATAAATGAATACAATAAATATTCAGAATTGTTAAACGATATAATGACAATTGCAGGAGCGCTAAAGATTATACTAACGCTAAATGTTACAACTGAAAATAAAGATTACAAAATTGACGCTAAATTGGCGCTAGTTAACAGTTACAATATGTCTGTAATGTGTATGTTATGAAAACAAAAATATAAAACAACCATACGATATATATAAAAACAAAAATCACCAATATTAGTGTGAACGCCGTATTGCGAATTTCTAACTTTTACCGCAAAAATCTAAGAAGAAGAAGGGTGGTGGTGGGGGGAGATATGGTAAAATATATGCCAAGTTTCAAAGTGTTTTGCAGTAGTTTTTTGGAATATGAATGTTCATTCAAAATTTGGAAAAGGGGATATTCTGATAAAATGCAGACAGAGTTATGGTGCTTGCCACTTATGGTTGTGTCATGATGATAAACATGTATGCCAAGTTTCAAAGTTTTCTGTCAATTTTCTTTTTGAAATAGGACTGTACCTTAAAGTAGCTATCCCGCCAACAACAGCCACATGTTACAACACGTGTACTTCGTTCCTAAACCTACTGACGGAAAGGTATGTTTATAACTTAGTACATATTTTGAGTATCCACACTCTATAGACACAATATAAACGGCTTTATCAAGCCAGGTCTAACCCCAAAACTTGAGCATCGAATTAATTATATTTACGCATATTCAATCACGGGGATTTTACAAAACAGTGAATAAACCTATACTTTTATTCGGCACATATACATTATTATATTACTTGAACACCTGGATAACGTTTTGATAAACAGTTTTCGTAGTGTTACTTTGCCGTTATTTGGCGGGTTTGTTTCTTTAAACATTAAAAATGGGGAAAGGTGAGATAATTCTTATAAAATACATGACAGAGTTATGGTGCTTTCCATACACTGGTTGTGCAATGATGATGAACATGTGTGCCAAGTTATACGGCTTTGTGACAATTTTTATATGGAATATGAATGAACAGTTGCAATTTTAATTGAAATTCTAAGTATGAAAGGGGGAATTCTGCTAAAATGCACAACAGAGTTATGTTGCTTGTCACATATGGTTTTGTAATGATGATGGATGTGTGAACAATTTAAATGAACAATATTAGTCCAAAAGGGAGATAATTCAGTTAAAAAATTAGACAGATTTATGATTCGTGTCATATAACTTTGTGTAATGATAATTAGCAAGTCTCGAAGTTCCCAGACAAGTAGTTTTTGATAAGTGAGACTGTACATTCAGTATTTTAACTGAAATTCTATGTATAAATTTTTTAAAGGAGAAATAATTCTGCTCAAAATGCATAACAGAGTTATGGTGCTTGTCACATATTGTTGTGTAATGATGATGAATATGTACGAACAGAGTTATGTTTTTTGTCATATTACATTGTGGAATAATAATGAAGCAGAGCTGTAGGTAATATTTGACTGCAATGAGTACTTACTCATCAGGTTCAAAATGAATGAGTAAAAAACGGAACACGTTCAGAGTAAACAATTGCTTTACACAGTTCAAGCTTTCAACATGGATGTGAATTAATACATTAAACATGTTAAAACAAAACTACATGTATTCTGATTAAATGGAAGTTAAGTAAAAACAAAAGAAACACTTAACTATAACCTTAAAATTAGACACATACTTGGAACAATTTATATCATTTACATATGGAATAAACTGTTCCACAGGACACGTTGCATACAAATATAATACTCATGATTTTTAAAAGTCATGAGTTTTTGTAGTTAGTTGATGAGTAATGATATTCACAGTTTTAAAAACTGAGGGTTTTTGTTAAAAAATATATGAGTAAAATACTCAAAAAACTCATCTTATCTACAGCTCTGGCAAAGCTTTACATCTTTCGGAGAATTAGTTTTAGAGAAATGAGAAAAAACAACACTTTAGCCAAACACTTTAACCAAAACGTCTAAAGGTGTAGACGGACGGACAGAAGGATGGCCTGACGGACGGACTGACGGAAATCACCAAACCATACGCCTGCATTTGCTTGGCATTCCGGCTGATAAAACAGAAACGTACACACCTATATTTAAGGTCTGAGGAGACATGATGAACACATATATAGTATAGAATAATTTAACAAAACAAAAACAAACATTGGATCTATGTTTAACTTTGTGCCATTAAACGTTGATTATTGTAAACGTTAGCGGACCTCAACAAGTTTTAACTTTTAACGTCGGTTGTTAACTTTAGCGTCAAATGTGTAATATTTAGCATCAGTTGTAACCTTAAGCGTTAGTACAGTACAACAATATTGATTTCCACCAAATTTATATTTTATTATCGTCTGAAATGATAACATTGGAATTAGTGGCCTGCAATCTGTAAACAGGGTATTTTACTTAATATATAGTGTCATGTTGATTGATGTTTCTCTGGCATATTCCTAATAAAGTATATATACTACATATGTGTTTCCATGGATCTTAAACATTTCCAAACCAAGTAACTTTGAAGAGAAAACTGAATTATATAACTTATTAGACAGTTCACACGTACCACAGTCAGCTTCATCCGATCTGTAATCACAATCAGGGTAGAAGTCACACCTCAAACCTATATTGATTTGTGTTCCATCATCACATGTATACACTTGAATTCTGCCGTTTTGATCTAAAATGTGCAATTGTTTGCGATAAAATAGGCGGACAACATATTCAATTACTATTGTCTTATGTGCAGCATTTTTGGGTACTGTTTCAGCATTCATTCTCTTCTCAAGTTAAATAACAGACACATATGCATAGCACCTAGTAAACAAAAAGGAAAACAATGAATTAAACTTGAAATATTAAACAATATCAAACGACAAGTTAGCGATATTGTGCTAAAGCTTATGACATCTCTGGAATCCATTTATTTGTGTCTATGAAAATTCAGGAGATGTTCTTGATACACTTTTCAGTTAGCGTCAATTTTAATCTTTAAGTGCTTATGACTTTTCTACACATATACAACTTTACCGTAAACTATTTTTAAAGACAGGTTATTGCTCTGATTCAAAACAAGTTTGCCAGAGAATAAAGAGCACAACCTAGCGGGGCATATGCGCCAATCGTTGGCAAAATTAAGTTCTAAGTTAAACCAGTTTCAAATGGAAATATTCAAACAATATGAACCAGACAGTTATGGGCCTTTATTAGACGTATTTATTAGCTCGTGAGAAAGATGTGTGCAAAGTGTCATTGCTGTACAGCTAATACTTTGAAAGTTAGTAGGCACAACCACTTATAAAAAGCAAGGTTAAGTTCCAGTCTAAACCTTATTTCAAAGGAGAAAACAATATAAACCAGACAGTTATTGGCCTTTATCTGATGTATTTATTAGATCAAGCTGAAGATGTGTACAAAGTTTCATTTTTATAGACTTGATATTTTGAAAATCATTAGCCACAATCAGTTGTCAGGTAAAAGTTAAAGGACAGACGGACGGACAACCCCACGACATAATACGTCTCTATGGGCGTATAGAACTACATTGTGGTGTGTAACAGAAATTTTTTTTACTAACGGCAGTTTACACAATTACGCTATGTGGACTTGCCAAGAAGATTTTTGAATCATTTCATATATTTTTCTTAGAAAATTTATTTCGTCAGGTATGGAACTAGTCTTTATAGGGAAAAAAAATTGGGTTCCCTATCAATACTAGCTATGGTTGTGTTAGAATAGTTTTATTCAGAAAACCAATGCATACAAAAGGTGTCTTCCATATAGACAAGATATTCATTTAACAAGTAAGATAAATGTCTTAACTATAATAATAACAGAACTTACTTATTGATAATGATGAGGTTATAAAATTACATATTAGGTTATATTCTTTAACATTAACTGGGTTGAGTAATTGTATTAAAATAGCAAGTTGCATCGGAGTTGGTAGACAGATCATGTATGTTAATGTTAAACTATTTAAATAACGGTTTCCTAAGTTCCGTAATTTTTTTACAAAAAATAATAAAATGTATTTCATCTTCACATATAGTGCAACGTCTGTTTTCACGTGATAATTTAAGTTTAAAATACAAATCGTGTGCGCTAATTCTATTTTTTTAAGTTCCTTTTTAATTAATTTAGGGAGTCCATGGAAGCTGGATTAAGCGTTCATTGAATTTTAATGCAAGTGAAGTTATATATAGTTGGGTAATGCGAGATCACTTCCAATATGATACGTACTGCGTTATGGACAACCGATATTCGATACGATATGATACGTATTGAGATATGCAACCGATAATTGATACGATATGATACGTATTACGATATGGACAACCGATAATCGATACGATATGATACGTTTTGCGATATGGACAACCGATAATCGATACGAATGATACGTATTGCGATATGGACAAGGGATAATCGATACAATATTATATGTACTGCGATATGGACAACCAATAATCGATACGATATGATACGTATTGCGATATGGACAAGGGATAATCGATACAATATTATATGTACTGCGATATGGACAACCAATAATCGATACGATATGATACGCTTAAAATAATTTGTTTACGAGTATCTAAAGAAGAAATGTGTTGCAGGTAATATGTACTTTTTTGTTTACATTTTGGTTTTACTCGTGTAATGCTTTTTGTATAAATTTAACAACAAAAAAATACACAATACACGTACATTTCTAAGAAAGAGATGAAAGAAGTAAAAAAAGAGCATCAGTGTAAATAACTTAGTCTGTCTGACTTATACATACGAGGGGTGATTTAGAAATAATGAGACGGTTGCTGTAAACAATTTTATCTCTTTATAAAGTGTCTTACTATCAGCACGAAATAAACTTTTATACCTTATTTACGTAATAAAATAAGTTATATTTAATTGAAAAAAATATAAGATGCTGTTGGTGTTGTTACGGTTTCAAACTCTAGACCAGGCCAGTAAAATGTTAAACTTTGATTTTTATGAATACATCGTTATAATATCTAAATGAATGCACTGATGTTAGAGCGAGTTCGTCTGCTTGGTGAAATACGTCATTTGTGTCTTTAGGTCAAATTTCAGCGTCGTATTCATTTCCGTTATCTTAAAATCGCCTAAAAAGCAACCTTTATCTAGCAGAAGATCTGTCAAAAATGACGTCAACTGATTCAAAGAAAAATCGCTCAGTTATAATTTTTTGTACACAAACCTATGAGATGATTCAGAGAGCGTCTACACAACTTAAGGTTTCTCGTGCACTTGTTTTTAGATGGCATCGACGTTTTAAGGGAGGACGAAACACTTTAGAAAAGGACGAGGGATGCGGAAGAAAGACGACAATCGACACAACGCTAATTGAAACGATTAAAGACGATCGACGTGTAACGATCAGAGACATATGCGATCAGACTGGGTTTAGTTACGGAACTGTTCATACGGGTTTAATAACGCATTTGAATATGCACAAAGTAATTGCCAGATGGATTCCTCGTTTGCTTTATAATGAGAACAAAATCAGCCGTGTTAGGGCATTTAGCAAGTTCTTACATTGGAATCGCAGAGAAGGAACTGAAGGATTCAACAGGTGTATCTCGTGTATGGGACAGTACTTCGAGAACGTTAGGGTTACACAACGTCAAACTCATGACCTTGACGTCGTACGTCATTTATAGATTGCCCCGCTCCCGTGTCTGGTACCTCCTAAGAACCTAAGTAACTGTCAGTTTTAACACACAGATATTGGTGTTTGTAGTGTTTGCAGAATACAGAGTATGCTTCATTCTGTAAGTTTCATTTTGATATTCCAAACACTTTTTGAGTTATAAGATCAGTCTCATTATTTCTTCGATTATGAAGAAAAATGCATTATATATGCGGAAATACGGGGCATATTACCTTTATTGCCTTGCAGATCCTTAGAAAACATTGGAGATTTTGGTGAGAAAAATAGACAGTTCGGGAGAAAAAACGTATTTCGTATAAAAAGCTCTCTTTTTAACTTTATTGTTAGCAAATATTATGTACTTCAAGACAATGAAACAAGAGGGCCAAGTTGGCCCTAAATCGCTCACCCGAGGTCGGTTTAATGATCAGTATTTCAGGTGCATATGCAGTAGGTCTGACGTTATTGCATTTCAAAGTTATCAATCAATCTTGATATTTAAAATTTGCTTATTTTACAAAATGCAACTGTAATATGTGCATATTCACACTAACAAGTGTTGTACAAGTAAGCTCTAGCTTAGTGGCTACAGCAAATAATGACTGACATAAACTACAAAAGATAAGAACATTAAATGCATCAACACACAATAAGAACAGCATATTTCTACCAGGATTACAATTTATTCCCGATTATAATATCAAGTATAAATAATTTAGGGCGATGATCTAGCAGGAAATACAAGGAAAGTTTAACATGTATTGTTAAATAAATGTATTTGTTATTTGCCAGAAGTTTGAATTATGATCAGTAGTTTACAAAAAAAATCTTCTTGCCACAGCAACCAGGTTTGTGGGTGGATCAGCCCGGTTTAGCCAGTTTGATAAAGGGCTACCCAAGGATGCTTCCTGTGACGTTTCATCAAAATTGGCAAATCGTTTAGGAGGAGATGTCGTTTGAAGTTTTCTATATAGCTATACAGGGAAAATTGCAGCCATGTTTTTTCAACGAATAAGGTCCGTTTTAGCAATCTTGATAGAGGATCACCTAATTATCATTTCTCTGAAAATATTTTGAATTCAACCCAGAATATTCAGAGGAATTTTTTTTTTTAAAGTTTTGCAAACATTTTCATTTGTTTTGCCATAGCAAGTAGGTTTGTGGTTGGATCAGACCAAATTTATGTATTATCGTAAAGGATCATCCAAGGATGCTTCCTGTGAAATTTCATTAAAATTAGCCAAGTTTGTCAGCAGGAGATGTCGTTTGAATCAAAAGGTTTACGACGGACGACGGACGGACGGAAGCCAGGCGATCAGAAAAAGCTCACATTAGGCCTATGACTCGGGTGAGCTAATGAAAAACATATGTCATCATACTTTCCATTTGGCAAATTACATATAATTTTAGTACGTCAACCTAACTATGCCAAAAAGGTAATAATAGTAATAATCAACTCGAATTACATGTATATGAGCTAATTATATTTATAAATGAAGAAAAATAATGAAGAAAAATGCATGATATATGGGGTAATAAAGGGACATTGTCTTGGAGATCCTCGGAAAAAAGTTATTTTAATTAAATGGATCCTACATGATTGTGTAAAAACAGTATACAGTCATCAAGTCAGTAACATTTAATTGTTGAAGGTAATTCCTACATTTCAGGCAGATATTTAAATGCTAAGTTTTAAATCGCTATAGCGGCAAAAACTAATTATTTCTCTCCTTGACCTGTCTGTATCAAATACTGAAACTATACTCGAGTTTAGTGTATCAACACATGCCTTTACTATACTCGATGTTAGTGTATCAGTAATTACTATATAAACAGTTAATTATATTCATAATAATGAAAACTAGTGACACATATATAAAACATTGACAAAGTATGGTATGTGTGTACATTGTCGCTCTTAGACATGTATGCACAAAAAAGATGCGCATAAATAACTGAAGGAATTAATTGAATTTCTCACCAAATCTTAACGGAATAGTCGAAATTGTTAAAGCAACACAATTGTGTTTGTTCGGATCTCCTTTTGTTTTTCCTACAAGCTTTAATTAGAAATTAAAAAGAACTTCATAACAGTGAGCCGAACTTTCGTTGAATGAAATAGATATCCGGTTTATTTACAATATATGTTCAGGCTTTATCCAAGATGAAAAAACATGTATTCATTTTATTGTATATTTGCTTACATAATCGTAGTTCACCATTCCCATTCGCTTGAGGAAGTCAGTACGTGACACTGTATGTTGAAAGCGAAATAATGCAATTAAACTGCGCCAAACACTCAGTGGGCTAATTGGAACCGTAATCCATTAGTTACGAATTAACCTCTGGACTTACATGTATACAACCTGCATTATTACATATTAACCATGTGTAATACAAGGCGACCGAATCAAGTGCAGTGTCAGTACGTTCGTCTAGTCAATGTCCCGGAACACCTGTTTAGTCCGTGGAGTCAATGGATATAGCACTGAATCGGCGATGTTGTGAGGGTAACTGTTCGCCGTATGTAGATTCACCACAAGCAATAATGTGTATTTTGTTGTCGTTGTTGAGCCATGTGATAAAAAGGATCTGACACTCGTTGTCATTTCATACAAAATGTTATTAAACTCGTCCAGGAATTTGTTATTAAGCTCGCCGGAGGCTCGCTAAATAACACATTCCTGAACTCGTTTAATAAAATTTTGTATGAAATGACAACTCATGTCAGATCCTCTATATATACTAAGCTTCGTTTGTGTCAAGATGCGGGCGATACAGGACCTTTTGACACAATACGCTTATTGTTAAGGTGCACGTATGTGTCACAACATACCAGTACACCGGCAGTCTTAATACTAACTAGTACCTTTTGTCGTAGATTGGTTTCTGAATTGGCCATGAAAGAGAGAGTTCAGGTCTTTCACCATCGGAGCCTTTCATAAAACATCTCGCAATCCGGATGATATATTAAACATTAACAACCCTTTCCTTGATATGTTAAATAACACATATCCGAATGAATTTCAACTTAAAAAATTAATATACTGAAATGAAAAAGAAACGAGTCATGGGTATTTCCGTTATATAGTGTAAGTTCAATATGCTACTGCTAATCGAATGGTACAGGGCGACATTAGGCCTGTCCTTTCGGAAAGAAGGTTTAAACAGCACCGAACACACCAATGGTTACCCTTTAAATTTGCATTATCGACAGAATGTGCATTTGGTTCAAGCAGATGAGCAAGCTTACGCTTTAAATGTTGCATTAACATTAAACACAATACTGAAATGGTTTGACTTTTTCAAGCAAAAATTCAACGTTTATGAATTTCGTGTAACAAAGTTGTTCTTTCTGTAATTAGTTGTAGCCCCTTTTTGTGCCAAACCTTGTTTAGATATATCTTGAATATTACGTAGAATTAGGTGTATGCAACAGTGTAGTATAGGCATTTTTTTATTATGCGCTTCCCAGAGCAACATCTTATGGGGTATATGTTTCTCTAACTGATCAGTTTTCATAGACCGTAGTCGAGATGAGGAATTAAATATTCTTATCCTTTGAATAGCTTAAAAGTTACCGTAAACTTCGAAGAACCTTTTCAAATGTTGTTATTGTAACCCTGATCTGTCACGCTCTGCCAATCGCTTTAGCGATAAGTGAAACCTAGTCAACACAAGGGTGTACGTAATGCGTCACGTTTTAAATGTGTTCATGCAACACTATCTTTTAAACTATAGTTGATACAACTTCCAGTTTGTGTCAGAGTGTAACAAACCCATTTATGTCCATGATCTTGACATTTAGCTTTACATGTGCTAAACATGTTTCTTTCAACAATGTATTTAAAACTATAGGCGATACAACTTTGACAGTTTGGTCAGTGTGTATCTATGGCCTTGACATTTAGATTTAAAAAGACTGAATAAATAAATTAGAAAACAAAATGTTAAACATTTGTTCTTGTTTTTTTCTTCAACATATAAGAGATACAAATTTTAAATTAGGTGAATGGATGGAGTAGAACTATGCATACACTGTGTACCTATGAACAAAAGGAACATCCCAGGAAAGGGGGTGACGATTGAACATGTAAATGAAAATATCATGTTTTTAAAAACTGCGTTGGGAACCGATGGAAGTTTAATAATAATATATTTTGACAGTTGTTACTATTGATTACTATTGATTAGTATTAATTGATTAGTTATTACTATTGATTTTATGAATATTGACTTTTGCTCAACCCGGGGCTAGAGGGCGTGAGCGGTAGCTAGCATAGTTCACTACCGTTCATGAACAGTCTCAATCAAACCGAGAATGCAATATTTTGTATGTATAATGTTCGGCCGTTTCCAAAGGTCCATTATCATACTCTTTTGGAAATACTTTATATAATCGTCGTGTAAACACTAAGCAAGCTGTCCTATTAGCTGTCAATTTCATAATACTGTGATAAAAGTCACTATTTTAATTCAACCTGTAACACCAGCGTTTGTTTAGTGCTGCGTGGCGGCTATAAAAGTCGCCCCGACTACAAATTAGAAGTGTTATTAGTTACTGGTCCTTTGGGATCGTTAAGCCAAATATGTCTGGATTTAAAGTAGAATACCGCTTAAGCCGCTGCTAGAGGGTGTGAGAGGTGTTGCAACTACTTTTTCTCTCTTGTTTGTATTTGTTGCTTCCAAAGTCTTTTACCGTATTAATTGTTACATTGCACAGTTTTCAGAAATTATTACATGATTTTTTTTGATTTTTTTTTTGGTAAAACTCTAAGGAAATAGAAACGTATAGGTTTAACATTTGAAAAAAGCTTGCAACAAATTAAATATGTTATTTGAACCGAACTACGTTAAAGTGGATTTGTTTTAATCCAGCAGTTCTAAATGACTGTTTTACATATTAATTACATTCCGTTTTTTTAATGACAGTCGACTGAAGAAAAATGTGAAACGTTATAAGTTTAACACCTCTTGTATAACCCACACGCAAACCCTGAGGTTTAGTAAGACGCCTACGCCGGGATGATTACAATGCTTTCTAATCCTTGAATAGTCGAGCTAAAGATCCACAGATCACATATAGGCTCGCATCTTGTGGTATGAATAATGCATTGGAGATATATACATGTATATATTTATCATATAATGACGTATTTAATTGATAGCGCCTAGTTTTCTTATAGTTGGTCGCAGGGTATGCATTCGACGTTTTTTTCCGGATATAACAAAATATAGACATGGCTGAATTATAACGTTTGTCAGTTGTCATAATGCGCATATTTTATTGTTAGTCGGCCGCAAGATATATATATAGGACTTTTATGGTAACAAAGAAAACAGTTCTAACTATCATCACTTGTCATTGTAAAATATTTACTAACAAGGTAAATGTTTAACATAAACGGTATACTTTGTTGAAAAATATGACAGTTTATTGTGTTCGAAAACGTTCAAACAAAAATCGAATTAAGCTATGCTAGGTATTAAGGAATATATAGTTTTATGTTTTCATGTAAACATGTTCCTCCTCAAAAGGAGTGACTTACCGCAGTGTATTTCATCGCTGTTGTCAAAACAGTCTTTAACCGTATCGCAAACATAGATGGTAAGTATAATGTCTCCACTTTCACATGTAAAATACATATACTGGTCAACCAGCATACTTCCATCATGTGCTTCTGGCAGTTTGACTAAAACAAATAAAACATTATACATACAGGGTATACAACTTGTGTAGCCTTGTTAAAGTTCAACCCTAAACTACATTACACGATGTTTCCTTTTTTCGGGATGCTAACGTTTTGAGAAAGCAAGAGGAATATGAATACTAAAGGGCACAAAACAAATGCAACTCGGTAATTTCCGCTATATACTGTATATATAAAATGCATTGTTAATAGAATGGTACATGGCTACATTAGACTTTTCTTCTCGACAGAAATCCTTAAACAACACATAGAATACCAAAGAGTATCTCTTTAAAGTTTCAATACTGACAGAATACACGTTTGACTTAGTCAGGTTTGCAAACTTAGGATGTACAATTTTGCAATCTCTTTACATTAAATACAGTTCTGAAATGGCTCAAATTTTCAAAGTGAAAAACCATGTATGAACATCGGTTTATAAAGTGTACAGTGCTTAAAAAGTCTACAACATCACAGTTGTGTCCTTTCACTAACTAGTTGCAACCTTTCTTTTTTTACATACCATCTTGGGATTACTTTGGATTATTACGTGGAATTAAGTGTGCACTCTTGTATATAAATTGGATGATATTGTTTTACCAGATTGTTACCTGTCCCGTCTTGGCATTTGCTTTTAGATTATATATGTATATATATATATGTGTTAATTCGCTTGCGGAGGTTGAAAGGTTGAGTACTGGTTATAACTCTAGGGTGCACCAAATCTCACTCTTACCCTATAGTTGCCGAATTGTTAAGACGTTACGTTGTAAACCTTCGCCTCTCACCGCTTCGGGTTCGAATCCCACTGGGAGCTCGACTTGTAAGTGAAGAAGTGTCGATTCTTACGGATGACGGGAGGTGTAAAGTACAGGTTCTAGGGTACACCAACCCTCACACTTAGCCTACTGTCATCCCAATAAAACGGGACAGTGTAAATAAAAAAATCCCCGCCTTGAACTATGCTCTAACCAACAAGGAAACATTAATAGGCAAAATAATTAAAACACAGAGATGCTCGCGTATATATAACTACAAAAAACAATAGCATAGAAAGCCACAAAGAAGGTACTCAATGACTTGGCAGAAGGCCAGAGCAACAAGAGAATAAACCATTGAGGGCACGGCAAGACAAGACTGCAGACAAACATCAAACGTCATCGTCCTTTTGGGCTTTAGGTAGACGTCATCATAGAGTCCACAGCCTGTCATCGCACAATTACAGAGGAAAGCATAGTGGCGAACTGTACCAAGCATGCAGTGCGTTGTAAAATAATAGGGTCATAACCTCTTTTGATAAACCTTTTAACAAGTTTAACAAAGATAGTATGACAGTGGTCATGACCAAGGATCTTACGAAGTTTGTAAATCACGTCACCATAGAAGTCAGGTTGTGATAGTCCTTGTCGCAGAAGAATTCTTAAATTACTTTTATATTTGGCAAGAATAACAGGGTTAAGATAATAAAATTTTGCAAAGGTTTTACGAAGTTTATGGTAACGGTAGCCCTGATGGAGTAGCTTTTTAGTAATACAAAGATTACGAATATTAAAGTCCTCAACTCGAGTTCAAGCTCTAGCAAAATGAATAAGTTGAGACTCATAGACTACACAAGAAGGTGCTGGGGAACATCCCCATCTAAATCGTGGTAATTAACAATATCAAAATTAAAATCATCTCTCGTCATAGATTTTCTAATTATTTCACCATTTTCAATGAAGAGATCTAAATCGAGAAAAGAAGCGTTAGTATCAGAACTATTAGCTTTGTTAAGTTAAAGTTCATTAGGATATATATTATTAACCATTGTAGAAAAGAAAGGGTTGTCAATGTTCAATATGTCATTTAGATACCGAGATACCGAGAGGTGTCATTAAAGGCTTCAATAACATCAGCCTGGGTATCTGGTGAAAGACTCAACATGAACAATCTTTCATAGCAATATAAAAGCAAATCAGCGACAAGGGGTGCACAGTTCGTACCCATAGGGATACCAACAATTTGTCTATAAACGGTCATTCGAAAATATTATCTAATATGATGATGAGTGCTTCACAAACTTCTTGGCGAGTCCACATAGTGTAATTGTCTAAACTGCCGTCAGTAAAAAAACGCTTTAATATTATTACAGGCCAATCTCGTAGTATTTTCCCTAGCAATTTTTATTTTAATAAGAGCAATAAGCTTGTCTTTGATAAGGTGATATGGTAAGGTTGTATATAGTGTAGAGAAGTCATATTAAGTGCTTATAGATGAAACTTGACGTTTATTGTAAATATTATCAAGAACGTCCCCTGAATTTGTAATAGACCAAAACAAATTAATCCCAGAATTTTCATAAGTTTTAGCACAATATTGTTTAACTTTTTCATATTAAAGTATAACATATGTTTTATTCAATAATACAGTAGACCATTTGGTCCATGAGTATACAGAATTACAAATAATTTTCAAATACAGAAGTCAGTGGCAATACGAAATCTTAAATAATACTACCATTTGCTTAGTATAGCATGCTAAATTAATTTAATTAATAATATTTCCAATATACTATACAAATAGTTATCAAAGGCATTTATTTAGTATAGAAACGCAATTCAATACTACCTTTCGCAGACAAAAATACCATTTGACATATTCAAAATGTAGAGTACTTCTTGGGAGTACCAGTATTAAAAAAGTATAATATAATTCGTTTCGGATTTTGAAAGCATCCAAAACATAAGTAGCTAGATTCTTTACAGTAATAGTCTTTTCTGATGACAACAATTTTATAAATTTAGGAATATTTGGTCTCTGCCAATAATACCGCTTGATATGCATTGTTCTTAGTTCTTTATATAAAGTGCATTCCAAAATAAAATGGTATTCGTCTTCTAGAACGTCACATATAATACATTTGCGCTCATTAAAAGGTATACTTAGTGGCTTATGCCAACGCCCCGCTTCTATATGCAGCCTATTATAACCTAATCCCTGTTTTATAGTACTTGCGGTGCTTTGATTTTATTTTTATTAATCATAGTTTTACAGTTTTTGATAGATGCAGTTCCATATGTATAACCATTCTGCTAAACATGCCAGTTTTAAATATACTGAAAGTCTCTCAAAACCATAGTTATCATTCGTTAATCGTATACAACTACAGAATATCTATTTGTTGTACTTATTTGACCTTTGACCTCCAGTTTACGAACTATAACATTGACATTATGTAACGCATTTTAGTTCCTATACAGTATCCAAATATTTTAGACCAGTTATATACATAAATAACTGGTTGGAAATTGATAATATACTTCAATTAGGATTGACTATTGTGAACTTGGATCTAGTATTTGACCATGCTGGCATCCACCCCTATCGTGATTGGACTCCTATAAAGACTTAAGTAAGCATGGATGCTACATTCTACTCAACAATTATAATCAAACGTTGTGATGGGGCCAATGGACGGCATGCTAGATATCAAATGCAATACTAAGCTTTGTCGCTTTGGTCTACTGTCCAGCTCAAGACATTCCTGGATTTTTGGGGGCAAAAGGTTTAAATACAAATTAAATCGTTCTTAAACTGGACCACCTACACCAATTCCAGCATTTATCGCACGCCTGCATATTAACCGGAAATTCTACGCCTTAATATCTTGACATTGCCAACGTGATTTATATTTTCACTTTCCAAAAGTTTAAATCTATAACTATTGTTTCAAAAACAAAACGTCGTTCAGATTATGAATACGAATTTTTGTGATATCTAAATATATAACGTTTAAACTAGCTGTTGAATATAACATATTTAATGTTGAGAATTCTTTATATCTTTAGTCAAAACCTTCATTTAACACGGTAACGTAAATTACGGCAACGTAGGTTTAATAACATAGATATCCAAGTTTTAAAAGTAAGGTGAAACAAAAGTTTATATTCTAAAATGCATAACTAATGTTTAACTATCAATGGTGTCTAAAGGAATGTTGCAGCACACCTTTAATAGGGCACTGGTTTATTTTTTTCTGGTTTTCTTGTGCAGTAAAACTCAGATGGGGTGTATGTATATAAATAGGATTATAAGCGCGTTACTACTGTCTCGCCGGAGAGCTAGATTTTATGGCGATATCAGTAGTGCGTCCGCTTCACAATCATGCATGGATACTTATGTCTATAATATATATATAAGGTTTGAAATAATTTTCGGATATAAAATCTTTAATTTTCTTAATTTCGTAAGTTCAAATCTTCATTTAACAAGGTAATGTACATTTCGGTTACGTAGGTTTTACAACGCCAGTATCCAAGGTATAAAAATAAATGAAACGAAAGTTTGAGTTATAACAAGCATGAACAATGAACACATTTTAAAAAACAAATTCTTTACTCCCTACCTTTATACATGTAGTCTCCAAAATGCAGTAAAATTAATTAGTTCGTTTATAGGTAAAATATTCTACATTCTGCAAAACTCTAAACTTTACATTCTCAGAGCGTAGACACATTGCGAAAGACTAATACATAATGGGCTTTTGGAAAAAATTCACCTCATTAGCTTACAGCCTAAACACTTGTAATTAGATTGAATGAGAGTTGGTTTGTTTGAAGGTATTTTACGTCATTTCTTTCACATGTTAGGCCATATAAGACGGCCGATTGCTTATGGAAGAGGCAGACCACTCCATGTTTCCTGAGTAGAACCAGTACTGTATACCTGCCGCCGTCCGTAGGAATCGACACTTGATTGACAAACGAATTATTTTAATACGCCGCCTTTTGGCTAGTCAAAAGACGAACGCGGCGGTGTTTTGTTGTGATGAGTTACTAGATGTGAGCTCTAACCAAAATTGCAAGCAGTAGTATATTTCTGTGATTGCAGCCTAGATTAGCAATATACCTGTTATCGTTTTTGACTGTTAATAGATATCCGAACGATTTTCGCTGTACATTATTTTTTTATTTTTTTGCATACATGTGTTTAAAATTATCATATCTCTACATTTTGGAGGTTGTTTGACACAAATAATAGTAACTTTACTTACGTGTTTTGATAGTATCCGTAGTTGCAATTACACAAGCATGTCCGTCTTTTCGTTTAACAAATTGTGAACGGTCACAATCATCCATCAGCCAGCCCTTTGTATCTCCTGATCCCATAAAGATACACTTACCCGCAGGTGATGCTGTTGTAGAGTTCCTGTAACATAAAAAAGAGTATAATAATGCACCTTTGGAAACGGCCGAGCACGACACATACGAAATATTGCAGTCTCGGTCTGATTGAGATTGTTCATGAGCGGTAGTGAAATATGCTAGCTACCGCTCACGCCCTCTAGCCCATCGTTAAATACTTATCACAAGAAAACAAAGTATTGGGTGATGTATGTTCAATCCCACGTTAAAGAATGAAGCTCTGTCATCAAGGATTTTATTCAAAGACGGACGACAGTTCCAAATAGAAACTTGATCTGCCGTGAATTTCATAACGTTTTTTTCTATTGAATTTCAATAAAAAATAAATCTAACTTCAAGTTGTTTGATTATAAATTATCTACATTATTTTCTTTTCTTAGGTTACAAACGTATACTCTGGAGACCGGTCCCCGTCCCCACTTCAAACACCCCTCCACCCGCCCCCCTTCCCCCGCCCCCACCACCCTTCCCAACTCACCGATTGGCGATGTATTTTGCCGAAACGTCTTTAAAGACAAGCTGTAATTTATGATGTACCTTGTATTATGTATTAATGGGGCCGAATGTTTAAATCTGTTGTGGTAAAAGTGTGAATTTAGGATGAAACAGAAGCTAGCTATTGTTTCTAAATAGTTTAGGCTACCAGCCATGTCAGATTAGTCAACGAAACCCATAATTAGTTGGTTTCATCAAATTTCGTATTCTAATCACGTAAAATTCAACACATTAATAGACATAGAAATTGAAAAATGTAATAGAACCTGTATCATTTTTAGCTCTACTGACCGAGGGCCAGCATTCTTATGGGATGGCGAGTTGTCCGTCTTCCGTTAACTTTTACCTCGTTAAGACGATAGGGCTTTCATTTTTCATCCGATCTTTACCAAACTTTATTATAATGTTAATATTAATGAAAGCTCAGAAAATTCGAAAACGAGCCATATCGGACCAGTAACAGCGGAGTTATGGCCCTTGATTTAGTTAAAAATGCTATATTTTGCCTCGATAAGACGATAGGGCCTTCATTTTTCATCCAATCTTTACCACACTTTATCAGATTGCCGCATGTCGTAAAAGGCTCGGGCAAGTTAGAAAAACAGCTAGATCGGACCAGCAACAGCGGATTTTTGGCCCTTGATTTCGTTAAAAATGCTATAGTTTGCCTCCTTAATACGATAGGGCCTTCATTTGTCCAAAGTTTACCAAATTGTTAATATCAATGAAAGCTCGGATGAGTTCGAAAACCAGCCAGATCGCCCCAGTAACAGCGGAGTTATGGACCTTGATTTCGTTAAAAATGCTGTAGTTTGCCTCCTTAATACGATAGGGCCTTCATTTGTCCAAAGTTTACCAAATTGTTAATATCAATGAAAGCTCGGATGAGTTCGAAAACCAGCCAGATCGCCCCAGTAACAGCGGAGTTATGGACCTTGATTTCGTTAAAAATGCTGTAGTTTGCCTCCTTAATACGATAGGGCCTTCATTTGTCCAAAGTTTACCAAATTGTTAATATCAATGAAAGCTCGGATGAGTTCGAAAACCAGCCAGATCGCCCCAGTAACAGCGGAGTTATGGACCTTGATTTCGTTAAAAATGCTGTAGTTTGCCTCCTTAATACGATAGGGCTTTCATTTTTCATCTGATGTTTATCAAACTTTATCAGTTGTTGTTAAAAAAAATTAATTTATTTTTTTATTATTATTATTTATTGATTTATTTAGTTATTTAAAAAAAAAAATATTTTTTTATTATTAACTCTACTGGCCAAGTTCGAAAAACAGCCTGATCGGACCAGTAACAGCGGAGTTATGGCTCTTGATTGAGTTAAAAATGTTATATTTTGCCTCGTTAAGACGATAGTCACTCGCTTCATTGATGTTATAAGTCCATGTTAGCCAGTAGAACGTCCATAGACCCTCTTGGGCCTCTTGTTTTCATTTGAAACTGGAGTATCAATTTTCAAAATGGCAACCACAAATATTGAAAATTCTAAAAATTAAAATTTATTTTGATTGTCTGTTTGTTAGAAAGCAATACAACAGTTGTTGTATTTACAATAATATTCTTGTAGGGTTAAGGGTTTTACATAACTCTGGTTGTGCATAGTTTGTATTTAGCCTAACGAATGAACAGTATTTATGTTCTTATTCCCAGTTCATTATCATCTTTATTAGTGACAGTTATTTTTGTAATAAGCCATTCATGGTGAAACTCTAAAAATACATGCATTGACTTGGTAAACAATACATCACAAGACAAGAGGACTTGGTAATATGCATTTATTGACTTGGTAAACAATACATCACAAGACAAGATGACTTGGTAATATGCATTCATTGACTTCGTAAACAAAAACCAAAAGACATGAGCCGGAAAAACATAACCAATGGTAATGAACGATACATCTTATCTCCTATTTATTAGAAGGTGTTGTTTAATACCAGCTTGAAATGTCAGTAGGTGTTGCATGCATAGAGACACCCGTTATGGATGGTTCACGGATCCAGCTTGTCGTTACATTAAATGCATTCACATAAAGACGGTTCACCTTTCCTATTTACCGTGGCGTTGGGTTGCATGTACAGACTCAGTATGGTTCATGCTACCAGTGTGTCGACCTACATGATACCAGATTCAGATTGCATGCACAAAGAGACCCATTATGGTTCACGTTACTAGTGTGTCGTATACTACACAATACCAGTTTCTGGTTGCATACACAGAGAGACCCATTATGGTTCACGTTACTAGTGGGTCGTGTATACGTGTATATTTGAGGTTGCATGCACATATAGACCCATTGTGGTTCCCATTACCAGTGTACCGTATACTACACAATACCAGTTTGAGGTTAGATGCACAGAGATGCCCATTGTGGTTCACGGTCCCTGTGTGATAAACTAAACAATACCAGTATTTAGGATGAACGTGAAATTGACAGTAGCAGTAGCTACTACTACTACTACGGCCAGCAGTAGGAGCAGTTGCAGTAGTTTCTGTCAGCAGTAGCAGTAGTTAATGCCAGCAGTAGCAGCAGTAGTTACTACCAGCAGTACCAGCAGTAGCAGTAGTTGCTGCCAGGATTAGAAGCAGTACCAGCAGTTACTACCAGAAGTAGCAGCAATAGCACTTAGTTTAGTTATTGCCAGCAGTAGCAGAAGTAGCAGTCGTTACTGCCAGCAGTAGGAACATTAACAGTAGTTACTGCCAGCAGTAGCAGTAGTTACTGCCAGCAGTAGCAGCAGTAACAGTAGTTACTGCCAGAAGTAGGAGCAGTAGCAGTAGTTACTGCCAGGATTAGGAGAAGTAGCAGTAGTTACTTCCAGGAGCAGCAGCAATAAAACTAGTTACTGCCATCAGTAGCAGCAGTAGCAGTAGTTACTGCCAGCAGTAGCGGTAGGAGCAGTAGCAGTAGTTAATGCCAGCAGTAGCAGCAGTAGCAGTAGTTAATTCCAGCAGTAGGAGCAGTAGCAGTAGTTACTGACAGCAGAAGCAGCAGTAGCAGTAGTTAATGCCAGCAGTAGAAGCAGTATACAGTTATCACATGTATGTTTGGGGAACAGTCAAAACTGTTTTCCCGAGGTGGAGGGGATGGCAGTGTGAACTGTTTCCCGAGGCCGACAGGGCGAGGGAAACAGTTCACACTAACATCCCCCGACACCAAGGGAAAACAGTTTTGACTGTTCCCCAAACACACATGTGATAACTGTTTTATTACCTGATTAATGTTACTGTACGAAACAGTGAAAATGAAAATTTGTTTTATAATGGGAACCTATGGTGAAAAAAGAAGCAACATGACGTCACGCAAACAAAATTCCAGCACGTGAGGGAAACAGTCGAAACTAAAGCCCGGTAACAGTTCGTTTTCACCGGGAACAGTCTTTACCTTAGTGAATTAGCAAGAAATGACGATATAGCATTTATATAGGATATCAGGTAATAATAGCAGTTGTTACTGCAAGCAGTAGCAGTAATTACTGCCAGCAGTAGGAACAGTGGCAATATTTACTGACTGCAGTAGGAGCAGAAGCAGTAGTTACTTCCAGCAGTAGCTACTGCTACTGCTAAATACTGCCAGCAGTAGCAGCACCAGCAGTAGATACTGCCAGCAGTAGCAGCAGCAGAACACCATCTCAATAGGTATACTCATCGCAAGTATGTTTTCTTTGCGTAAGTATGTTGTTTCTCTTTTCCCACCATCATGTTTAACAGACAACCCCTTTCGCAACCATCATATGTTTGCTACTGCTACTGCTACTTTTAACTACTGCCTGTAGTAGCAGTAGCTACTGCCAGCAGTAGCAGCAGTAGAGCACATCTCAATAGGTATACTCATCGCAAGTATGTTTTCTTTGCGCAATTATGTTGTTTCTACTTTCCCACCATATCAAGCGTATTTTTTACCTACCGTTAATGCTGTGACGTTTTAGCTACTGCTAGCAGTAGGAGCGGTAGCAGTAGCTACTACTAGCAGTAGCATAGTAGCAGTATCTACTGCTAACAGTAGATGCAGTAGAGCAGTAGTAGCACTATCACCACCATCTATTGTTGTTTCTACTTTCCCTTTTGTAATCATCATGTTTTATAGACAACCTCTTTCACACTTCGTTCTCTACCGTTACTGTTGAAACTTAGTAAAACAAAATAGGTATTGTGTCGGATAACGAGTGTCACCGGCGGGAAGATCAATCCCATAGGCATGCGATCTCGCCGGATTGTTAAAGCATCATGACCGAGCTACTAATATCACCCCACTTGAGATTGTTTATCGCAGCTTTTGTTCTACTGCTGTAGTACTGAAGTGTGTACTCCAGTACACTTGAACATGTTTTTTGTCAGATTACAAGTGTTGCCGGCGGAAAGATCAACCTCATAGATACGTGGTCTCACCGGTTTTTTAAAGCATGATAGCTGGGATATTATTTCACCTTGTTTGACAATTTTATCGACGTTTTAGTTCTACTGCTGTATTACTGAAGATTGCACTGAAATAGAATGGAAATGGCGTTTTTGTCGGATTTCGAGTGTTGCCGGCGGACAGATGAACCTCATAGACATGCGCTCTCACCGTTTTTTTAAAGTCTGTTGGCAGTGCTATTAATATTACCAACTTGAGACCGTTTAGGGCAATTTTGGTTCTACTGCTGTATGATTGGAATTCCGAATGTAGTAAAAAAGACGTCTTGTCGTCGGATAACGTGCGTCGCCGGCGGGAAGAAAAAACTCATAGCCTGCAGTCTCACCGGATTTTTAAGACCTGATGGCCAACCTACTAATATCACCCCACTTGACATGTGTAACCTTAACCTCAAACCCATTGACCCCATCCTGTATAAAGGTCATCCTCTCACCATGGACAGTATACCTGTGACGTTCATGCATATGACTACGCAAATTGATTATAAAGCGGACAAGGTTGTTCACTATCAGGTAACCCTTTGTCCCCCCAAACGGTATAGTACACTTATTAAAGAAAAACTAATTAGAGTTTTATGAATGCAGGGTGGCGTCGCTGTGTCCAAGTGGTTAACGACGTCGCGTTGTAAACTTTCTCGACTCTCACCGCTTCAGGTTCGAATCCCACTGGGAGCTCGACTTATAATTGAGAAAGTGTCCATTATTACGGATGGTAGGAGGGGTACAGTACTGGTTCTACCCAGGAAACATTCGAGCGTCGTACATAGCCTTATATATGCTAACATTACGCTTAACACCAAACAAACAAAGAGTGTGGCTACATATATGTCTTGAATAGTTATATAGCGGAACAGCTATCGGACAAGGTTGTGACTACAGGCAGACAGACAGACAGACACAGACTGATTCCGGTATACCACACATACAAATAAGTATAAAAGTCGAACAGGAAATGCAGCTTACACAGAACACAGTAAACCCAAAACCCCACAAAACGACAAACATGAATTGCAATGTTAATAAGGAATAAAGGCATATGACGTCACTAACAGAAAAATAGTTGACAATAGGGCTACCGCCTTGGAACAGTCAGTGGAAAAAAAGGCCGCTGGGGTTATACAGAATTTAATTAATTTCGTGCATATATGTCAGCTTAAATACTACTTAGAACTGAAAAATAAATTATGTTCTTCTATGACGGAAATTACGTAGAGTTCTGGAACACTTGGGAAAAGATGAAACAATCAAAATCGGATGATAAAAAACAAAGCAAATATGATTTTTTGAAGAATGTTTTGAAACGGATAAGGAAGTCGCCATTTTACTATGACGTCATAGTTGCAAATTATCATATATGGAATATATATTTATAATAATGTTAAATTACCGATTTAAAATTTAAAAAAAGACAAAAAAAAAAAGACAGCAAACATAAGAAAAATAAGAATATTTAAGTGTATTATTCAGTATATGACCAGTAAACGATTATGCATTAATATGATTAATATGAAATGGTTTTATATTTTAAATGATATTCATCAATATTTCATTTACGGGAATTTAGACCGATGACGCCATTTTTCTCAGAATGGCGGCTCCAATATCCGTTTCAAAACATTCTTCTTTGTTTATCATCCGATTTTGAAAATTCTTTCATTTTGTCCAAGTTTGTCAAATTTCTCAATTATTAAGATTATTTGCCTGCATGGCTACATTACCTTTAAGGTTTTTATGTTAAAATCATTTCTTCTAGGAGTCATAATATCCTTGACTTTTGACTTTCTAACAAAAACACTAATAGTGGTTGTTGTTTAACCAAGAGTATTATTTGTTTAAAGTTTCCAAATTGAAGGGCAAATAGTTCAAGAATGACAGCCGTAAAATCAGTTTTATGATTAGGTCATAGTGAACTTGACATTGGACCTACTAGTATATGAAATAAGTGCAAGAGATGTTTTTTATGATTGGGTATAACAACAACCTCATTTGCACGTGAAGCAAGTCTTCTTTGTGTTTTACTTATATTGCCTCTTCATACTGCCTTGTTGGTTATAGAATAGTTCATGGCGGGGATTTATTTATTTTCACTGTCTCGTTTTTTTGGTATGACAGTAGGGTAAGTGTGAGGTTTGGTGCACCCTAGAATCTGGTTTAAACCCCCACCGGCCTTTTTTGCCACTGACCGTTCCAAGGCGGTATCCCTATTGTCAACCATTGTGTGTTTGTGATGTCTTATTTGGCCTTTTATTCATCTTTAAAGTTGTTCTTTGTTTCTGTGTGAGTTTGTGGTTGACTGTCGTCCTTGAATGCCACTTTTCCTGTTGGATCTTTATATCTGCTTTTATTACATTTGTCATTACGTGGTCCGAGTATTAACTTTCATACCCCATCCAACCCTTTCTCCAAGAAACGAAAATAGGGTTGGCTGAGGTATGAAATAAAACCTTAATTTCGACTTAAAAAGTTTGCATATTGTACAATTATACCATTAAATAGGTAATTTTAAACAGGATATCAAATTTTTGTAAGTAAAAAAGTTATTTTAAACGTGTTTTATTGCCGAAATATCCGTTATAAAATCCTGCTAATATCAGCTTTCCTAAATATGGGACACATGCGCAATTTTCCTAAACAAGTTGTCGAATAATGTAAACTTCCGGTTACAAGGCCTACCCGGTTAATATCTCATGAAGTAGCAAGCCAGCAGAAAAAAATATAGCTATTATGGTTTTATATTATGTATCTGTACTACAATAAGATCTATGGATCTGCATGTAGAAAGCTTAAACGGAAAAACTGTATGTGAAAACTGTCACAAATGTAAGACAATGTTACTTTAAATGTGAAACTTACACAAATGTAAAAAAAACACACTTACGTGTAAAAACGACCTGGGGACAAATGTTATAAAACTATACTATATACATGAAAACGTTTTTTTTTCTACCACACACATTTAACAGACACAAACAGAGATAGTTAAGATATATGTTATCATGTTTAATGTTGTTATTTTTTAGCGATATTGACAACAAAATAACTGTTTTGGCGCTACAGTCATGATATTTATGAGCATACAGTTGGTTCCTGGTTCCCGCTTACCAGTTCACGGTTTGAATTGGGAACCATAAACTGGGAACTAGGAACTGGTTCCTGGTTCCTCGTTCCCGATTCGAACCCAATGAGAAATTGAATACCATCACCCTGATTTTCATATTGCACATATCCCAGTTTCATCGAAAACAACATGCGATGTTATAAATAAAATCGGTAAAATAAAAAAGAATATTTTTTTCAAAGTTATATCTCTTAACCATCAAGTAATATATTACTTTACGATTTCCTCACACTTTCGGTAGGCTTGAACACACACATAAGCCAGTTTCCTATTCGCGCCGAATCGGGAACCGGGAACTGGTTCGGTTCCTAGTTCCCGGTTACCGATTCAAATCCAATAAGGAAATGAACGATTCCACTTTGATTTTGCAATGCAAATATCACAGTTTCATGGAAAACCACATGCGATGTTGTAAAATCGCCAAAATGAAAAAGGTAGGATTTTGTTTTCAGAGTTATGTCTCCTAAATATCTATTAATATGAAACTTCACGATGTTCACATAATTTCAGCAGGCTTGAACTCACACAGAAGCCAGTTCCCTATTCGAGCTCAATCGGGAACTGGGTCCCGTTTTATGAAACAACTTACGACCATTTTGATCGTAAATCAATTCCTTAAATGCTTCACTATCAATTACACTTTTCAAATAAACGTGATTTCATTTCATTTTCTTATACATGTGATATTTCTGCACTACGTGCACACATATTCTTTGCATTGAATGCTTAGGAGAAAACAAGTGAACGATTTTTTTTTAAAATTTGAGACATCGTAAGATGTTTAATAAAACAGTGCCCAGGTTCCTAGTTCCCGGTTCCCTATTCTAATCAAATAAGGAACGGAACGATTCCACTTTGATTTTGCAATGCATATAAACCAGTTTAATGTAAAAGGGCATGCGATGTTATAAAATCGGCAAAATGAAAAAAGATACAGTGCTATAATTTAGTCTACAATGGCCCTGGGGTAACGTTTTCCTCCGCCACAGGGCTGATTTAAGTTTAATTTAAATATAGGGGACACTTTAAAGGGACACACGGCAATCTTTATTTTTTAAAAACTCAGGGCGTCCTGCTAGTTTTTCTGCATAACTTGCATTTGTTCAATTATTAATATTAATTATAAAAATAGTATTACGCAATTTGTTTTTGTATATTATTAATTTTTGATATTGTTGCACCAATAATATATTAATACTTATAGTATAATAAGATGAAATAGTGAATAGTTAAAATTTGATTTATTTAAATGTAACCAGGGTAAAAGTAAAAATGATACTGGATATGTAATTCGAGACACCCATTTCAAACACTTCAATATTGCCATGTGTCCCTTTAAGAAATTTTTCTAGAATGTGACTATTCTTGCGATATTTTCACTAAACTAACGGGACGGCGACACCGCTACTTTAGGATTATTGTTTATCAAATTATTTTACAAAAGAATACCCTTTTATTGACGTTACGTTAAGATTGATATGCAAAAATGTGTAAGATTTCCGTGTGTCCCTTAAAAGAAAATGTTATTTAGTTTATTTGGATGTGCTTTCTTATTTTAAATGTGTTCTGCGAACTTATAAAACAATGCATGTGTTGTTTACAACAAATGTATGGTTTATAGTCATTTATTTTAAAAGATATTCACGGTGTCATGACATTTTGGAAAACAAACACCTTCTTGGCGTTTAAATATTGATAAACTAGATCCACGCGCATAGATCGCATTTAAAGCTAAAAACATCATTCTTCATTGCTGTAATATGTTCTTCGCTATTTATCAAACTACTCGGTCAGTAATACTCATTCGCATGTTCTAAGGCGGGAAGCAAAGCATACTAAAGTACATGGTTTCTAGGAGACTTGAACCTGGAACGCGTCGTCTTCCAAAGAACGACAATCAATCGAAACAGACGACTGGTTGCTGTGTCGTATTCTGTTGAACTGGTAACAATGGAGATACTGCGGCAGAGAAGTAAATGACGAAGACGCTGATTTTGTTAAGTTACCAATAACACCTCGGTATATTATAAACGCAACGCGCAATTATTATACCCATTTTTTGAATAAAACAGGGTATATTAAAGTCGCCTCCGATTGTCCGTCTGTTCTGTCCCTCCGTCCGTGCGTTACCATATCTTCTCCTAAACTGCTGAATGGGATTTAATCAAACTTAGTTTACGCCTTTCTCATGTGATAACGGCGTGCAATAGCGACACTATTTTTGACTCCGCTCCGAACGGCCGTCAAGTGGGGTGGGGTGGGTGTAGGTGTCAAATTCACTAACAATTTAATAAAACTGTATTTTTTCGACATTTTTGCACATAACTTGGTATATGCACTCGTCTATTAAAGTGATAACCAACATATAAAACAATTTTATTATTTCAAACTCGGACGTCTGACATGGGCGCAGGACCAAGAATCTGTATTTTTCCAACCAGATGAAGATGTTTTATATTTTAATAGTAGATAAAACAGTAAGCTAATGTCTGAGGAACTTAATACTGAAATCAGTCAAGCAGAATTACTTAAAGCATGCAAAGAATGAAACAAACGCTCAGGCGGATTGGATTATGTTATAAATGAAATGTTCAAATATGGTTGTGGGATTCATATTTAGTGAAAGTCTTAATATTTGACATGGGCTATTTACGTCTCAATGGACTGAAGGGTATATTGTACCACTTTAAACAAAGGAGATATAAATAAACCAGAAAACTGAGTGATAACTTTATTGAGCATATTCTTTAAAATATTCACACAAATTTTAAACAATAGGCTAAATATATGGGCTGATAATTACATTTACATTGAAGCACAAGCTGTTTTGGTAAAAAAATATGGGAGCGACGGATAACACATTTGTTCTGCATTGTGTGCTAAGTCATATATGGAATGAAAAACCACATATGTAAAGTAAGCATTTGACCTGTTGGTTAGAGAAAATATATTCCATAAACTTATAAAATATGAAGTCGGAGGAAAAATTCTAAATATTATTAAATCATTCTATACAAATATAATCAATAGTTAAATATCAAAACCAGCTTAGTGTCAGTTTTAGCTGTTTTCTGGGAACGCCCCAGGGGATTTTTTATCATCTTTCATATTGTATGTGAATGAATTAGAAGAACATTGCATGGATTTAAAGGTATCGATACTGGAATGTTATAGCTGTTACTACTCCTATATGCTGATGGCATAGTGATATTTTCGGATACTGAACAAAGGCTACAATATGGATTAGATATACTGCACCGTTATTATTAAAATAAAAGGTGGTCAGATAAAATGAAATTTATAATTCACATTTACTGATACTGTAATTGCAATTGCAAATAAATTTACTTATTTTGGAATTGTCTTTACTACAGTCGGTTTGTTTGACCAGACGTTCAAATCATTAAGTGGTCAGGCGTTAAAGGCAATTTTCAAAAAGTTAATTTACGGACTTATCTGTTAGCCATACTTCAGACATTTTTGGCAAACTCAGTTTGCCTATTTAACTTATGGTGCAGAAGTATGCGGATTCTCAAAGGCGGAAAGGCTACAGAAAGCACAACTTCAATTTTGAAAACAACATTTATGTGTCAAGACACACCCTCAAAACAATTTCGCATATGGAGAACTCGGAAGAGTTCTTTAAAAAGTTAAAGTAATGTCTTTATGAAATTTGAAATGTTTTTCAGCGTTAAGCTAATTGAATTGAACTTGCCTTAAATTATATTCAGGAATCTGATGATAACCATTTTGTAATATTTTCTGATTCCCTTTCATCTCTTCAAGCACTGGGTAATATGAAACATGATAACCCAGTTGTGCTTCAGCTTTTAGAAAAGTACAATTCTCTTATAGTTGATAATGTTATTATTTTCTGCTGGCTTCCAAGCCATCTAGGAATACGTGGTAATGATAGAGCTGATAGTGCTGCTAAAGCAGCATTAGGTTTGCATTTATCTAATACTAAATTACCTTATACTGATTTTAAATGTTGTATTAACACATTGATTAGTAACTTGGGATTTGTCAGTTAACAATAAACTCCATTCAATTAAACCGTTACTTGGAGAATGGCGTTCTTCTAGTAGACCCATTCGTCGAGAATAAGTTCTCCTAGCCCGGTGCAGGATAGGGCATACACGTTATGCTCATTCGTATTTATTACAAGCTGAGCAATTACCAGAATGTATATCCTGCTTTGCACCGTTAAAGTTGTATTAACACATTGATTAGTAACTTGGGATTTGTCAGTTAAGAATAAACTCCATTCAATTAAACCGTTACTTGGAGAATGGCGTTCTTCTAGTAGACCCATTCGTCGAGAATAAGTTCTCCTAGCCCGGTGCAGGATAGGGCATACACGTTATGCTCATTCGTATTTATTACAAGCTGAGCAATTACCAGAATGTATATCCTGCTTTGCACCGTTAAAGGTCAAACACATGTTACTGGAATGTGTAGACTTTGATCCTATGCGCCAAAGGTACTACAATGTTAATACTATGAAAGAGTTATTTGATACTATAGATTTTAATCTTGTTTTAGATTTCCTAAAATAGATCAGACTATATAAATCATTATAATGTGCTCTTATATATATTTACTTGTTTATATGCCCGTTGACGGGCATTTGTTGATTTACATATATAGTTTATATTACACCTTATCATCCCTTATTTTTTAATAGTTTTATCTTTATATATTTACAATAATGTTTAATTAATACTTCATTTCTTCACTTTTCATAATTGTTTGTGCACAATATGACCTATTGATGTGTCGACGTGCCGTAAAACACCATTCATTCCTTCATTCTAATTGATCTTTGAACAACAGGGTACATATAATAAACGAAGGCCCTATCATGAAAACAAGATAATCTATAAAATATTTCCGAAAATCAAGGGCAATAAATACAGTGTTACTAGTCCGATCTGGCTTGTTTTTGAGCTCTTCCGGGCTTTATTGATATCAACACTCTGCTAAAGTTTGGAAAAGATCGGATGAAAAAAAACACCAATTGGGCTTATAATAGTAGGTTAGCCATCAGGCTTAAAAATTGGGTGAGACCGTATATCTAAGAGGTTGATCTTTCCGCCGGCGACACTCGTTATCCGACAACAATACCTATTTGTTTTTACTAAGTTTCAACAGTAACTGTAGAGAACGAAGTGCGAAAGAGTTTGTCTATAAAACATGGTTAAAAAGGGAATGTAGAAACAACAATGGATGGTGATTACGTCTACTGCTGCTACCACTAGTAGTAGCTACTGCTCCTACTGTTAGCAGTAGCTAAAAAGTCACAGCATTAACGGCAGGGAAAATGTATATGCCTGATATTGGCGAAGCGGATGCGTTATAAAACATGATGGTTAAAAAGGGAACGTAGACAGAACATACTTGCGCAAAAAAAACAACATACTTGCGAGATGTGAATATTGAGATGGTGATGCTACTTCAAGTAGTTAATAATGCTACTGCTGCTAATGCTAGTAGTAGCCATTGCCACTGCTGCTACTGTTACTTCTTCTTCTAGCAGTAGCTGCAATGTTACAGCAAGAACGGTAGAGAACATATGATGGTTGCGAAAGGGGTGTCTATCAAATGTGATGGTTAAAAATAAAAGCAAAAACAAACAATATATGTTGATGATACTGTTGCTACTGCTGATATTGCTCCACTGCTGCTACTTCTAGCAGTAGCATCTTTGCCGTATGTGCGCCCAGCGCGCTAACACCTTCTGGATATCTGCGCCTTGGTTAGCTGCTGCCACTGCTGTTACTGCTATTACTGCTGAGGGTTGAGTATACAACATGAAGGTTAAAAGGAGAAACTAACTGCTATTATGAGCTACTGCTACTGCAGCTAATACTAGTAGTAGCTATTGCCACTGCTGCTACTGGTCCTACTGCTGTTGTCTGTTAAACATGATGGTTGGAATGTAGAAACAACATGCGTGCGCAAAGAAAACATATTTGCGATGAGTATACCTATTGAGATGATGCTCTACTGCTGCTACTGCTGACAGTAGTTAGCAGTAGCAGTAGCAAACATATGATGGTTGCGAAACAGATGGTCTGTTAAACATGACGGTGGGAAGGTGACAGTAGTTAGCAGTAGCAGTAGCAAACATATGATGGTTGCGAAACTGGTGGTCTGTTAAACATGACGGTGGGAAGGTAGAAACAACATACTTGCGCAAAGAAAACATACTTGCGATGAGAATACATATTGAAATGGTGCTCTACTGATGCTACTGCTGGCAGTAGCTACTGCTACTGCTGCTGCTGCTACAGCTAGCAGCTACTGCTACTGTCAATGTCACGTTCATGTTTTTAGGTTAGCGCCGTGGTGTAATGGTTAGCATCGCGACTTAGTAACCCAGGGATCGTGCGTTCAATCCCAGCCAGGATCGAATTTGAGTTTATTATCGAAATATTTCAAAAAAGTATTTCCTACCTTATCAGTCCTTCGGATGAGACTTTAAACCGAGGTCTGCTCGCTAAAAGGCTTTGTGCAATACAGCGAGGATAAATAAATGCTTATACACATAATGTTTTTAGGTTGCATGCACAGAGATTCATTACAGTTCACATTAGTAGTGTGCCGAATACTGCACAATACCAGTTTGAGGTTTCATGCACACAGAGACCCATTATGGTTTATGGTACCAGTGCGTCGAATTCTACACGATACCAGTTTGAGGTTACATGCACAGAGAGATCCATTATGGTTCACGGTACCAGTGTGTCGTATACTTCATGCTACTAGTTTGAGGTTGTATACATAGAGACCCATTATGGGTCACGGTACAAGTATGTCGTGTACTACACGATACCAGTGGTAGAATACATGCACATCACAGAGAGACCCGTTAAGTTTCACGGCGTCAGTGTGTACTATAATTATGTATATGCATATAAGTTTCAAGGTGTCAGTGTGTATTATTATGTATATGCATATAAAGTTATATTAGTAATGCTTATAAAACACATTATGACCCGTTATGGCTCACGGTTAAAGTTTGTCGTGACGTTAGTTTGCATGCACCGAGAGACCTGTTTTGTTCCATAGTGCCACAGAAGAAGCGAATGTATGCACATAGATAATCGTTATAATACAAACTACCTCACGGTTTAAGTGTGTCGTGACGTTAGCTTGCATGCACCGAGAGACCCGTTTTGTTCCATAGTGCAAAATATTGTCAAGTAAGTGAACATTGTACATGTGCATATACTGTGATTGACGTTAGTACATGTAATTCATTGGTAATCCATTTGTCAAATTGCATATATAACAAATCATTTAAACAACAAAATACATACTGATGTAAGATGATTGTAACAATTAAAAGTGATGGTATATTGGTTATATATGCAAGTGATTTTGAGAAATATTTTCTGATTGAAATATCATACCTAAATGTTGTGAATAGGGTCGGCATTGTTTAATAGTAATACACAAACACGAACGGGCCATTGCATTCTACTTAGTGTTGGTTAAACCACCAGTCCTATCACTAGTATGTGTATGTTGTGCTTTAACCTAAGACAGCAGCTCTTTACGTAGTTTTACAATCAAACTATCCACAAACTATATTTGAACTAAGTATAACTAATGTTTTATGTTTTATAACATTTCTTTATAAATTGACCTCCTGGGTCCGTATTCATAAAGCTTATTCGCAATGTCTTAACTTAAGTCAAAATTTATCAATTTTTTAAAAACCTTTTTCTATCGATATTAGACGTTTTCTTAATATTGTTAATAAGGATATGGATAAATAAAACCTCCAGCTAAATATTTATCTAAATTATATGGTTTGTAGAGTCCCTCAGAGGTTAATAAGGATAATTAAAAATATAAAACAAACTTAAATTTTGACGTTTTATAAGTAATATTTTCGACTTATAATAAGTTGCTTTATGAATACGGGCCCTGGTAAACAAGCCCAGTTGACGAAACGTTCAAGCTTGTCTCCCGAGCTTTTATTCAAGGATGGTTCATTCTTTTAAATCAATATACCGAAAATATATGTAAGTATGTAATGCTATCTAGCCCAGCAGACGAAACATACAAGCTTATCCACTGAACCGTCAAACATTGATGTTTTATTGTATTATATATATAAAAGTATGTAAACAATGTTATCTAGCCCAAAAGACGAAACATTACGTAGTGTTTTTTTTTTGCATAATAGTATTGACATATTCAGACCCTATCACACATATACACAACAAATCTATAACTTTACAGATGCACTTAAATTATATAGTTTTATGATTTCTTTAGATTTTATGTCGTTAAAACATTGATGCTGTATCAGACCCACACTGATAGTATACATTACTTTGAAATTATATAGCAGATGATGATATACTATGTATTTTCAGTAACGTTTTTAATGAACAAAATGATTTTGAAAGCCGTATTTCATGAGGAAGTTTATTCCTGTGGACCGCATATTGAAAATGCTTTATCATAAACTGCTGTATGAGATCTCGGAACGTGCAGTGTTTCAATTATGGAATCCATGAGTTGTTGGCGGTTTTGAAAGCATGCTGTCAATGTATTCAGGTGTTTGATTATTTAGCGATTTATAAACCGTAATACACGTATGGTAGTGAATCCGTTTTTGGACTAGGAGCCAATTAAGAGTTTTAAAGATTTGTTCTGATAGAGTATTAAATTCTACTCGGAGGATAAGCCTGGTCGTTCGTTTTTTGAAGTTTTAGTATTCGATCGATACTATGGGATGAGTAACGACCCCATATGACACATCCGCAGGCAAACACAGGCAATATATATGCATTGAAGTACATTTTGTAACTTTGAGCAATTTCATAAGAGTTATTTTACGTATGATTCGTTGACATACACTGTTTAGTTGTGTATCCCACCTGAGCATTTGATATATAGTATAGTTCACCCTTATAGCGGCTTTAGTTGCATGCACATTGCACATAAAGACAATTTACAGTACACGTTGCCAGTTTATTGCATGCACATTGCAAATGGAGACACTTTTATATTAGACGGTACCAGGTTATAGTGACATTGGTTGCATAAAGATTGCAAACAGAGACCCTTTATATTACACGGTACCAGTTTATAGTGGCATTAGTTGCATATTGCAAGTTTCGTCTTATTTTACCATAAGTTTACAGCTATTTCGAAAGACTAACTCTGCACAGTGTTGTTTTTTTGTCCTCGAAGGACGGCACTCAGTAGTCCGTCAGTCCGTCCGTTTGTCCGTACAATCGTGTCCGGTCGATAACTCTGACATTCATGGACGAATTTTCAAATAACTTGGCACAAGTGCACACCTCAAAATCCAGATCCGTGGCTCCAAGGTCAAGGTCATACTTAGAGGTCGAGGGCAAAAAAGAAGTGCTTTCGTGTCCGGTACATAACTCTGACATTCATGGACAGATTTTCAAATAACTTGGCACAAGTGCTAACCACAACATGACGACGTGTTGCGCACAAAATCCACGTCCATGGCTCCAAGGTCAAGGTCACACCTAGAGTTCAAATGTCACTTCGGGGGCTTTTGTCACTTACATTGACATTAATTGCTTTTTATTCAACATCAAGATTGCCGTGTGTTCCGTCAACGGTTCCAGTGTTTGATTTAGTGTATTTATCCAGTTTTTCTAGTTACATGGACATATATACCACAATAATAAAGCATACAAGTGTGTAATGACATAAGTTACATTCACAAAGGGACCATTTATAATACACGATACCAGTGTGTGGGGCTGTTTTCCCCCTTTTGGTACGCAGTATTCAGAGCAAGTTTAGAGAGTATTCAGTACCCACAGCCCGGGTTAAAATAGTATTCAGTACTCGGGTTATCCATCTTAAATAGTATTCAGTACTCGGGTCTAGAATGAAGGAGTATTCAGTACTCAGCTGTAAATTAGAGAGTATTCAGTACTCGGGGAGAAGGCGGGGGTGAAACACCCACAGTGTGTCGTGGCGTTGTGATGCATATACAGAGGTCGTTATTGTTCACGGTTACATTCGGTCGATACTAATGTTTGGTAAACGACATGCTGGAACCCAATATACAATCATGATACAGTTGACCAGTTGCTTCTGCTCTATTACAAATATATGCATTAATTACCATTTACTTACCAGTTCGTATATGTCAGTGGTGAACCATCACCCCACACGTAATCCGCGAGTGTTAAATTCCCCGTTTTCACATTCAACGCTAGCTTTAGACCTACAATTAATTATCAAAAAATAAATACCTGAACCAAATAAGTTAAAAATTGACGCCTAGCAAATCTCGGTTTACAAAAAAATCATTACTGCAGCCTCAGCCTTTTCAAATTTGACATCGCAACGTATGGTATAGTTTCAAATCGGTTCCTATTTTGACGCCATGACGAAACGGTAGGCATTTTTTTTATTTTACATATGATTGATATTACAAACACTTTAGCTAGGTTGTTCATATATGTATGCATATTATGTCAATACGTTGTTAGTCCATATTAGTGGCAACTAAATGAGTTATTGTCTGTAATCTTGCGAAGGTTTAAACAAGAAGCACAATTTACACACTTTCAAGCCAAAACTCGCCCCTCCCTTACCGAATCTACATATACAGACATATAAGTGACTTATATGCAACCTATACGGAGCGTATATGTAACATGTATGTCGCATATATATCCATATAAGTCACTATTGTCTCAGTGAGTTATATGTACGGATATAATTAACTTAATGGCGTATAAGTCCAGACCACCACGCCACTGATAAGCCACTTATATTAGCGGCTGACATTGGAGAGCACTGATAAGCCGATTACATAAAAGTGCCAGTTTTCCCGTCAATCTGACCTGTAATAGCACAGTTATGATTACAGGTAAACCTGTAATCAGAAACTACGTAAGGTCAGTGAGATGATCTTTAAACGGAAATGCCTCATTTTGACGACATGGTTTGAATTTATTCGGTAAAATTCTCAACTGGGATAGAAGGTGCATTTAATGCTGTAGAATCTGGTAAATGATTTCTTACAAATACGTTTTATCGTCTCGAAATGAGAAAAGGATTTGCTTGTATTGACACGTTCATACCAAATCTGCTTACTAGATTGCTGGTGTCAACATAAGACGCACCACATGGCATTATTAGCTGGTAAGTACGTTTGATGAATGTATTCTATTATATTTATCTGTAATTTGTTTACATAAAGGACAGGTTCATAATACGGAACATCGCGGTCCCGGAAAATTGAATTTGTGGCGGTCGTAAAATTATGCCGAACAACACTTGTTTTATTATTATCAATGGCAATATAAATGGAGGCGGCGCTAAAAAATCGGGACGTGCGAAGATGAGAATATAGCAATTTTTTATAATGTCCTTAAAACCATGTGGAAATTAGCATGGGTCAGCAACTAACTGAACTTATTAGGTATACATTTTGATGTTGACCTTGACAAAACACTTGATATGAACTACAATGATAAGAAAACAAATACAATATCTAGTTAACCTTTGCAAACGAAGATATCATACACCGATTGGTAAAATAGCAGTATTAATTAAAACAATATTAGATGTGTACCCACTATTAATCAATTATTTATCTCATTGCCTAACCCAACATATTGTTTCAGCTATTACAAAATAAATGACAAGTTTTATGAGTTCTTATGGGAGGGACCAGCAAACAATAAAGAGAAGCATTTCTATCAAACAATATCAGGAAGGTGGTCTGGAAATGATCGATCTCAAAGCAAATCTCAAAGCATTTATATATGATATATTGAAATGGGAACTGTTATTCTGTAGAGGAATTTAATATATTGTATAACTTAAATGCATGTATTCTAGCATATAACGGAATCATTGCAGCATTGAAAACTTATATTAGGAAAAAGTATGTCCAAAAAATCGATATACAAAATACCAAATCCAATTCTGCCTTTCAATATGTATCCTTTTTTAAATAGCAACCATGGATCTCGGAATCGATATAATATTCTTAACCAAAACCCCATTAAACAAACTTCAAAACCCAAATGGGGTGACATTTATAAAACTGAAAAGGAAACACGGAATGATGTATACCTATCTCCTTTTAAATCCCCAACAAGTGCACTATTACAATGGTTTTAAGTACGGACAAATCATAAACTATTTCCAACTGCAAAATTAGCATCACGTATAGTCCAATGTGCAAGGATTGTCAACAAGAGGAAACAGTATTCATATGCTTTGGTATTGTCCTGATACGTACTGAATATATACTTAATAAATTAAAAATTTGGTTGTTCAGTAATGAAACATGTTTAAATTTTACAGAATAATCATTTATGTTTAACATTGGTAACACATTTACACCAGCCGACTTGTATGCTTTCCTCTTTAATTGTACGATGACCGGACAGGCTGTGGACCCTATGATGACGCCTACATAAAGCCCATTGGGACGGTGGCGTTTGATGTTTGTCTATGATCTTTCTTGTCGTGCCCTTAATGGTTTATTTTCTTGTTGCTCTGGCTTTTGCCAAGTCATTGAGTACCTTCATTGTGGCTTTCTAGGTTATTTTTTTGTATTATATTTACACGAGCATATTTGTGTTTTACTTATAGTGCCTATTGATGCTGCCTTGTTGGTTAGAGATTAGATCATGGCGAGGATTTCTTTATTTACATGTTCCTGTTTTAATGGGATGACAGTGGGGTAGAACCAGTTTAAACCCCCAGTGGCCTACTTTGCCACTGACCGTTCCAAGGCGGTAGCCCTATTGTCAACCCTTTTGTGTTTTTGATGTCGTTTGCATTTATTATTGTTTTTGCCTTCTTGTTTGTCAGTTTGCGTGTTTGTTTCTGTGGTTGAATGTCCTCCTTGAATGCTACTTTCCCTGTACGATCTTTTTATATTTCTTTAAACATACTACTTAAAATGAAATATTTTATTTTCTCTACCAAACATTTACACAGTAAACTGTCTTTAAAGGCATTCAAAAATAGGTTATATATTTTTTTAATTTCGAAGAATGTGTAAAATCTAGAGCTATAAGAATAGTGACAGCAGTAATAGTAGTAGTAGAAGTAGTAGTGGTGGTAGTAGTAGTAGTGGTAGTAATATTGGTAGTAGTAGTATTAGTATTAGTAGTAGTAATAGAAGTAAGTAACAAACAGCAGTAGCAGTAGTAGTAGTAAATGTAGTAGTAGCAGCAGCAGCATCAACAGTAGTAGTATTAATAGTAGTAATAGTTTTAGTAGTAGTAGTAGTAGTAGTCGCAGTATTAGCAGCAGCAGTAAAACCAGCAACAGTAGCAGTAGTAATAACATTAGCAACAGCAGTAGTAGCAGTAGTAGTAGTAGTAGTAGTTGTTGTTGTTGTAGAAGCAGCTACAGTAGCAGCAGTCTCAGTATTAGCAGCAGCGACAGTAGCAATAGTAATAACAGTAGTAGTAATATTAGTTGCAGAAGCAGCAACATTAGCAGTAGTAGTTGTTGTTGTTGTTGTTGTAGAAGCAGCAGCAGCAGGAGTTGCCAGAGAAAAATAAGTAACACTAGTAACAATTGTAACAGTTGCAGTAGTAGTAGTAGTAGTAATAGTAGTACTACTAGTACTAGTGATTGCAGTGGTAGCAGCAGTAACAGCAGTATAAGCAATACTTGCAACAACAGTAGAAGCAGCAGCACAACCAGCGGCTGTAGCAGTGGGAGCAGTAGCAGCAACAGTAGCACCACTAAACGCAGCAGTATTACTAGCAGTAGTACTAGCAGAAGAAGAAGTAGTAGTAGTAGTAGTAGTAGTAGTAGTAGTAGTAGTAGTAGTAGCATCAGTAGTAGTAGTAGTAGTAGTAGTAGTAGTAGTAGCAGCAGCAGCAGCAGTAGTAGTAGCAGTAGTGGTAGGGTATTAACAGTATGCAGTAGAAATAGCAGCAGCAGCAGTTGCAACAACAGTAAAAGCAGCAGTAGTAGCAATAGCAGGAGAAATATTGACTAAAATCGTGGCATTAGCCACTACAGGTGAATTCCTAGTATAAGTATTACCAGTAGTAGCAGTAGCCGTAGCAGCAGATAGGGTTGCAACGGTAATAACGTCAACCGCGTTTTAGAAACAGTAGTAGTAGGACCAGCAGCCATTGTAAAAGTAGCAGCAGCAGCAGAAATAAAAAGCATGGGTATTAACCATATCAACAGTAGGCAGTACTAGCAGTAGTAAGGAGGCAACACAAACAATGTAAATGTTTAAACGGCCAAAATCAGCTCCTAAGAACATTATTGTTTTACTTCAAAATTAACGTCTCCGATACTAGTGCTTCTTTGATGCGTAGAGCGCTTACGCATACAGCTCTCGTAAAACTATATGCATACACATTTGAAATGCTTTAAAGACAATAAATGTATGCGTTAACGATACACATATGTATGTTTTGTTATAGCTAAACGCGTTGCATATGGCTCCATATAATATTTCATTTTAGCTCACCTGAGTCAAAGGTGCAAATGGCAAACAAAATCAAAGTCAGTTTTTAACTTAGCAATTAGATATCTAGTTAGCGCACTCACTTCTTACCCGAATGACGCATGTCACGCCCGGGAATCGCACCGCCTGCATTGCTTTGGCAATACCTAGAGTTTAAGGCGGAGGATTTCCGGTAATGCAGCGAGCGATCCAAATTACTGAAATTGAGGTAGATTATTTTTGTATTTAAACCTTTTGTTTCAAAAGAAAAATGTCATGTGCTAGCCAATTAACCAATAATGTAATCTAAGAATGTCATGTGTTAGCCAATTGACCAGAGCGACTATTCCCAGAATTTGGTCATCGCCATCTACGCATGTTTGAGAAATCCTTTCTGTCGTATGCAATTTATGTTGGGAAAAAATCGCATTTTACCCCACATACATTGCATATGGCAGAAAGGATTTCCAAAACATGCATACACGGTCGATGCCCACTTTCTGGGAATAGTCGCTCTGGTCAATTGGCTAACACATGACATTCTTAGATTTTTGTAAAAATATTTAAATACAAAAATAACCGTGCACAACGTTGAACACCTACCTCAATTTCGGCCATTTTGATCGCTCGCCTGCATTACCGGCAATCCTCCGCCATAAACGCTCGGTATTGCCAAAGCGATGCTGGCGGTGCGATTTCCGGGCTTGCCTGTGATATTTTATGGTGGCCTCTTGCAAATCGGACATGTTTGTTTCATTAGTGTACTTCGTTTTTTTCCCACGCCGTGGGTTTCATTAGTTTACTCCGTCTTTTTCCCGCGCCGTGGGTTTTATTAGGCTATTCCGTCTTTTACCAACGCCAAAACCGCGGAAAACGCATCAATTTCTTTTTGTAATATAGAAATATCATAGAATTTGTACTAGTGTGCTGCATTTCGCGTTCATATACACGAGTTGTCTTAAGCGACGACATGTTTCTGTATTGTATGGGGCAACACCAGTTGATAGTAATAAGTTACAAGCTAATTTTAATAAATTAAGGTTTTAATATTCATGGGTCATTATAATGCATAGATCCGCCCTGTCATTCAAACATATATCTGACCATGCCAGTTGACCAATTAAAATCACATGATGTATTCACCCCGTTACATAAAGTAAATGCTATCCCACAAACAAACATTTTATACAATAGAACACATGGTAATGTTTGTGGCCAAAATTGAACATGGACAATGGTGGGCGGGGTTTATCGATTTGTACGGATCTAAGTATTATATATCATAACATTATAGCGTTTTTCACTGGCATCTTAAGACATATAAGATGGGCGATAGTTAATTTAGGAAGCATCCTTTACGTTTGTATTAGTTATATATAATCCCGTTTAATATCAGACATTATATATGATTCGGCCACACTACCTAACTATCCCATCAAATAACGGCAAAATTACAAAATTATCAAAACTCTATCCAGGTGTTCAGGCCATATAATAATGATTATTATATAACCTATAAATAGACGTGTTTTCATTGGCTAAAAAGTAATTTTTTAGAAAAAATATCTAGCGATATTGACCTGTTTTTTTGATATTGACCTGTTTTTTTGATATTGACCTGTTTTATATAATTGTTTTTTTGATATTGACCTGTTTTATATAATTGTAAATTGAGGGTTATATAATAAAACAGTTATGGACTTTTCAGCTGTTATACATGATGTTGATATGTACCAAAAAATCATTATTGACCTCGGCTATCGCCTCGGTCAATAATGATTTTTTTGGTGCATATCACATCATGTATAACAGCTGAAAAGTCCATAATTGTATAATATATACTGCCCCTAAAAGTTTCGTGTCTTTTTTCCTTATGTATATTTAGCGGATTATGATTTGGAAGTTATTCTGGTGTTTAATCCTTGACTATGCCCGTCTTATATTTGACAGGATATGCTTCTATTATTCGGCAGAGGGCAAACTTATATTATATGGCAGGTATACCGATTCTATTTGGCAAGGTAATCTTATACTATTTAGAAGTGTATGCCCAAATTATTTGGCAGGGAATGCCTAATTTAGCAGGATATGCATACACTTATTGGCAGGATATGGCAGGGTATGCGTATATTATTTGGCTGGGTATTCTTATATCATTTAGCAGGGTAGGTATATATTATGTGGCAGGGTATGCCTATAATACTTTGGTAGGGTATACCTTTATTATTTTGGCAGGATATGCTTATAGTATTTGGCAGGGTATACGAATTTTATTTGGCAGGATATGTCATGCGGTTGGTGCCGCTCAGCCCTGTGTAATATCTAGTATGCGTGACTTCAGGACCGACTGTGAGTTGGCTATTAGTTTGGTGTTTGATCTTTGCTATGCCCTTCTTATATATTCGGGCATGGTATGCCTTTATTATTTGGCAGGGTTTGTCCCGCGTTTGGTGTCGCTCGGCCGTGTATAGTATCTAGCATACGTGACTTCAGGGATGACATTGAGAGAGTTGGGCGTGTGCTTGGTGTTTGATCCTTGCTATGACCTTCTTATATATTCTGGCAGGGTATGCCATGCAGTTGGTGCCGCTCGTCCCTGTCTGGTATATTGTATACGTGACTTCAGGGCTGACTGACTTGGGCGTTAGCGTGGTGTTTGATCCTTGCTATGACCTTCTTATATATGCGGGTAGGGTTTGTCATGCGATTGGTTACGCTTGATCCTGTCTAGCTTCTTGTAAAAGTGACTTCAGGGCTGATTTGAGTTGGGCGTTAGCTTGGTGTTTGACCTTCTTATATATTCGGGAAAGGTATGCCTTTTTTATTTGGCAGGGTATGCCATGCATTTTGGAAAATTCATTAGACTACATTTGACTGATTGCTTGATTGATTGATTGATTGATTGAGTGATTGATTGATTAATTTATTGATTTGTCGATTTACCGATAACTAATTCAATGATTATTTATGTATTGATTACTTCATAATTTATATCTTGATTTAGTTATAATTTATTTAATTAATTTATAAATCATTTATTTTTTATTTATGTATTGATTTATTGATTTATTGATTTATTGAATCACTCATTGATGTTTAACTTGCATTTTGTATTTGTATTTCCCTCTTTGGTTTCTTGAGCTTTAAGATTATTTATGTTGTAATTCATACTGGCACCATTCTGTGTGTGCTCGGTTAGTTTTTCTCATACAAATTGGGGATTCTATGTCGACGAGTTTCTTAGGCATATAGTTTTACTGTTCTTATCAATTGAGGATTTGTATTTTGGTAGGTTACTAGTGTGGGCCCTTCCCCCACCTTTCATTATCCTGCAATATATTATATTACGTATTTGTGTAGATGAGTACTATATACGTTATTTATACATGTTTCAATACCGTAGAGAACTAGTAGAAGGTTGTTCTAAAACGGATTGATTTGTTGATTTTAAAATTAAATAATTCATAATTCGTTTCATTAATCGTATGGAATCGGGACGAGTTTATATCATTTATTCACTGTCGGGCATCTGATATGATATGATATAACTTGGCGTTTCATCCAGTCAGAAACCTTCCCAGTAGTTTACTCTCCTGGAGTAAATGGCATAGTTCGTCATTGTTGTGCTAAAAAGGACTGCTTACGCCCATCATCCAAATGCGCATAATGCGTTGTTCAAGTGTTCTCGGCGGACGCTATATACCATGGGCTATATTTAATATAATATTACGGCCCTAGTTCTACTTACCGTATTTTGACTGATTTTTGACCTTATTTTTGTTAAGGTCACAGTGATGTTTAACTCTTCGTTGCGTGAGTTCGCCTCTGATTGTAAGAGGTCTTCCTTTTCCTGCGACGTCGCATTCTTTATCTTTCGCAAAAAAACAGGATTTCCTGTAAAATTAATGTGTACTCATTATGCAATGTCTTTGTATAAAGTTTTTTCAGACATTTTAAAAGAAACGTAGCGATAAATCCAAACCATATATATTATTGCGAATTTTGAAAATCTTTAATAAGGGTGAAAGAATTATCAAAATCGAATAATAAACAAAGAAGATATGATCCGTTGAAGGCTCTGTTGAAACGGATATAGAAGTCGCCATTTTGAGAGCTATGACATCACAGTTCTAAATGACCATATATGGAATATTTATAAATATGAACAATTACTGATTAATTGGAAACCTGATTAACTGGAAATAAATGACAGCAACTGCATGAACTATTTATGCGTCATGGCAATAATGTTTTATATGACCATTAACAGATTCTGCATTCATTTGCATAGATTTTCTTTGCTTTAAATGATATTTGTCAATGTTCCATATATGGTAAAATGGAACTAAGACGTCATAGTTCTCAAAATGGCGGCTCCAATATCCGTTTTAGAACAACCTTCAAATTGCCATATCTTTTTTGTTTATCATCTGATTTTGAAAATTCTTTCACATTTATCCAAGTTTTTCAGAACTCTCAGTAATACAGCTAGTTTAGCTGTGTCGCTACATTTCCTTTAATTTATGTTAATACCTGTATGTGTTTAGGCAATTGTCAGTTTATGTTATGTTGTTGTCTGTAGTATTCGTCTAAGATATGTGTCAGTCCGTACATATACACTCAAGAGATATGAAAACGCAACACGGGAATTTCCGCTATATATTCTATATACTGCACACTTAATTGCACATAATATTCTAAAGAAGTCCCAAGATGTTTCTTAAAAAAAAGAGTTGCAGTTAACTAGAGAAAGGACACAACTGTGATGTTGTAGACATTTGAATCACACTACA